>CM050164.1:459564768-459917268 GCA_027410445.1 Discoglossus pictus
TTTTTTCAACCTCATTTACAGCACCACCATGTATGTCAAGTGCTATCAAGGTAAATATGGAGAAGTTCTAACTAATCTATTAAAATACATCTATACATGGATCCTGTTGTACCTTGTGAGCTTTGTGATGACTCGGTAGAGGATGAGCTGCTCTCCGTATCTTCTTTCACCTCCTGGATGGTGGCGCTGGTCGTCTCCACCACACGCGAGGCTTGTTGCAGAGTTTCAGTAACCAGCTGCCTGGTTTGCTCACTCATTACTGTTGCCTGGAAAGTCATGGGCTTCGGCTTAATAAGAACCTAGAACAAGAGAAGACATTGTGAACAAGGTCATGTACAAGTCTCATCACATGCACAAGAATTACAAACATGGTTTAAGGCAGAGCTGTCCAACTTCTTTAGTGTGAGGGGCTAGATTCTAATTGGTCAGTGAGATGGCAGGGCAAACTTAGAAAAAAAAAATGTATAAAGATATAATAAATACATAAATGAATGTATTTATATAACTTACTTGCATTCCTAGTCCATGTGGTTTATTGTAATAACCTTTTGAGTACTGTGTTGTGTGGTAATAAAATATCATACGGTTTTAAAGCTGCAGTTCAAAATATATAGTGCTACTGAATACTGTGATATAGGGATTAGCCTAGGGGCCATATTCAGTAGCACTATATAATACAACTAGTACAGTATTGTGTCATACTGTGTATAATGGGGTGATTAAAGTTGTTAAAGGTATGGAAAAAAATGTGTTTGAAAACTTGGAGCTTGACTAAGGATAATTAGGTAGAGAGAACATTTTATGCCAGTTATTAATTAGAAAACAAAAAAGTACATTTCAATGTCTCTGCTATGGTCACTAGAGGCATACATGATACTTTGGTGAAGGTTGCAAAAGTGAGGGATATTTATATTTCAGGAGTAGAGCTTGCAGATATTGTTGCATGACTCTCTAAAAAGATATAATAATAATAATAATAATAATAATAATAATAATAATAATAATTATTATTATTATTATTATTATTATTATTATTATTAATTATTATTATTATGATTAATTGTACCTGGGTCTTTCCTTGTTGCCCATACACTATTTTGGTTGGGATGATTTTGGTCGCTGGTTGGACTGTTCCCATGCCCTTGGGTTGCGTTACGATCATCTTTGTGATAGGGCGAGTTGCAGTGATGATGGCTGGTTTGGTTCCCGCTGGCATCCCTTGGAGAGCTTTATCGCCCTAAAGGAAAGGGGTATAAAAATAATAAAGGACACATGCAGACAAGATGCACAGCTCCCATAGGCAATTCTATCTTTGGTCTACTCTCTCATATAAAACCTCTACCTTTATAGGAAAACTGTCATTGTGAATAGTCCTAGGCCCATAATACATTGCTTTGGTGTAAAGACAAAGCAGAAAAGCTTTAAAAAAATGGGACACAGCAAAGGTAAAAAAAATACAGCATATTTTAAAAATATTGGTAGTAACAAGTACTTCATAAATTGTATGTAATTTACTAAAAGGCATTTTCTTACCGTAAACTTAGTAAAATCGAAATTTTTAATGCATGCACCAATGTTTATCCTTATACTAGGGTATTATTTGCTATTTTATCAATGATTAGCATAGCACCACTGTAGTCACATACTATCAATAAGCTCCTGAATAACTAAATAAATTAAATACACTTAATAACAAGCAAAGTATTTTAAAAAGTAATGAGGAGTAAAAGGACAGTCACCCCCAAATCATTTATTTTATTAGGTTTATGCTATTCTTAAAGAGCATGAAAACGGATTATAGATTTCTCTAGCCATTTTTTCTAAAGTAAATAATTCCTGTGAAATCCATCATTGTTTGTGTAGCATTATTATGCAAATTAAAATCCTGAATACCAATTATCACAAAGCCACTAATTGCCTTTGCTGCAACTGAAAAAAAAACAGACTGCTAGTAATGTGCCCCAGAATTATTATACAGTTATTATCGCTTATTTAACGCGCCATATACACACACACATATACAGTGGATATGAAAAGTCTACACACCCCTGTTAAAATGTCAGGTTTCTGTGCTGTAAAAAAATGACAAAGATAAATCATTTCAGAACTTTTTCCACCTTTAATGTGACCTATAAACTGTACAACTCAATTGAAAAACAAACTGAAATCTTTTAGGTAGAGGGAAGAAAAAATATAAAAATAAAATATGGTTGCATAAGTATGCACACCCTTAAACTAATACTTTGTTGAAGCACCTTTTGATGTTATTACAGCACTCAGTCTTTTTGGGTATGAGTCTATCAGCATGGCACATTTTGACTTGGCAAGATTAGCCCACTCTTCTTTGCAAAAACACTCCAAATCTGTCAGATTGCGAGGGCATCTCCTGTGCACAGCCCTCTTCAGGTCACCCCACAGATTTTCAATCGGATTCAGGTCTGGGCTCTGGCTGGGCCATTCCAAAACTTTAATCTTCTTCTGGTGAAGCCATTCCTTTGTTGATTTGGATGTATGCTTTGGGTCGTTGTCATGCTGAAAGATGAAGTTCCTCTTCATGTTCAGCTTTCTAGCAGAAGCCTGAAGGTTTTGTGCCAATATTGACTGGTATTTGGAACTGTTCATAATTCCATCTATCTTAACTAAGGCCCCAGTTCCAGCTGAAGAAAAACAGCCCCAAAGCATGATGCTGCCACCACCATGCTTCACTGTGGGTATGGTGTTCTTTTGGTGATGTGCAGTGTTGTTTTTGTGCCAAACATATCTTTTGGAATTATGGCCAAAAAGGTCAACCTTGGTTTCATCAGACCATAACACATTTTCCCACAAGGTTTTGGGAGACTTCAGATGTGTTTTTGCAAAATGTAGCCTGGCTTGGATGTTTTTCTTCCTAAGAAAAGGCTTTCGTCTTGCCACTCTACCGCATAGCCCAGACATATAAAGAATACGGGAGATTGTTGTCACATGTACCACACAGCCAGTACTTGCCAGATATTCCTGCAGCTCCTTTAATGTTGCTGTAAGCCTTTTGGTAGCCTCCCAGTCCAGTTTTCTTCTCATCTTTTCATCAATTTTGGTGGGAGCTCCTGTTCTTGGTAATGTCACTGCTGTGCCATATTTTCTCCACTTGATGATGACTTTCTTCACTGTGTTCCATGGTATATCTAATGCCTTGGAAATTCTTTTGTACCCTTCTCCTGACTGATACCTTTTAACAATGAGATCCCGCTGATGCTCTGGAAGCTCTCTGTGGACCATGGCTTTTGCTGTGGGATGCGACTAAGAAACTTTCAGGAAATACCAACTAGAGCAGCTGAACTTTATTTGGGGTTAATCAGAGGCACTTTAAGTGATGGCAGGTGTATGCTGACTCCTATTTAACATGATTTAGAATGTGATTGCTTAATTCTGAACACAGCTACATCCCCAGTTATCAGAGGGTGTGCAGACTTATGCAACCACAATATTTTTGTTTTTTATTTTTCTTCCCTCCACCTAAAAGATTTCAGTTTGTTTTTCAATTGAGTTGTACAGTTTATAGGTCACATTAAAGGTGGAAAAAGTTCTGAAATGATTTATCTTTGTCTAATTTTTTTACAGCACAGAAACCTGACATTTTAACAGGGGTGTGTAGACTTTTTATATCCACTGTATACATACAGAACTTACGAAACCCCTACTACAGTGAAAATATTAAAGCTCTACTTACCCCAGCATTCAGCAATGTTGTCACCACATTTTTGCCAGGAAGCCCTTGTATGGTTGTTCCTTTGCCTGTAGTTTTCTGCACCACGATGACATTGGGCTTGGAGGTCATTGGGATGGTTGTGATCTTGGTTGTTGTACCTTTAGACAGAGACACCAAATAATAACAAACAAATAATAGAAGCAAAGCATACAACCATTGGCTAAAGCACACTTAAAGGGCCACCACACAATGAAAATAAAAATATCTGTCTGAAAACCAAGTCTGACTCGGAGCATAATTAAGCAGGAAAACAATTAAGCAGGAAAACAATGTTGCCGTCTCTGCAGGTCCCTGGATATATTGGTGGAAGCTTTGTGTTACAGGGGCACTTGTACATTTAGAGAGCTGTTCCACCCTTTACAGGATTCTGCATCTTGGCCAATGAGGAGGAATGGATGTGGGGTCTATTTCAATAATATCCAATTTAATTTGCTCTCTGTTCCATCCTTCCGGCCCTCTCTTACTGACCCCCAAAACACACACCCTCATGATTTAGCTCTGATGAAAAGAAATAAAAACAAATTGGATTCCTGTACTTTAAAAAATTCAGATTTAAAAAAAAAAATGCTTACACAGCTATGAATATTGTTGGTTTGATAAATACTTGAGACATAGAAACACAAATTGGCAGATAACCAAAAAAAGGTACATCTAATCTGTCCATTATATCTACCTCAACCGATTGGCTTAATAATCTTTAGTGAAGCTTTTGTTTATCCTAAACATGTTTCAATTAATTAAAAAGGGACATTAAAGCCATTATGTGTGTTCCGCACCATCAGATAGAGGGGGAGACTCATGTAGTAAAGTTGTTTATATTGTGGAATCAAATCAACAAATTACATTGATATTGTCATTTTTAGTTATTGCCTAAATAGCCCCCGAAGAAAACTGCATAGATAACGAGGTTCAGGATGTGTTCGTTCACCCTGATTGTTGTTTAGATGTATTGTTCTCTATACAAATATGTAGTACTATATAGATTCATCTAGATAGAGATCCAAAGATATACATATAGATATAAATATGCAGTTAGACAGAAATAGATACACAGACAGACATATATGCATAGATACAGATATATACAGTACATAGATACACATACAGATATAAATAGATATACACACACATTACTCTCTTACTTTAACCATTAGGCTATGCCTCTATATCAGGGTAAGTTTGGTCCTGGAGGGCAAGACACAAGCCTGGATTAGAAGATATACTTTCTGTTCACACCTGTGCACAGCAGGGATATCAAATACAGGCATGTGTGCAGCCCTCAAGGACCAAACTTGCCCACTGCTGCTTTATATGCTTTGCAATGGATGAAAAAGAACAATATATCCAATACAGAACTAATATTGGAAATGCTTTTCCAACCCCTATTTGAAGGGGTAAAGCATATACAGTGAGGGAAAACAAAAAAGTCAGCTGACAAAGAAATGATCAGTCTATAATTATAACGGTCGGTGTATTTTAACAGTGAGAGACAGAATAACAAAATATCCAGAAAAACGCATGTCAAAAAAGTTATAAATGGATTTGCAGGTCAATGAGTGAAATAAGCATTTGACCCCTTAGTACTTGGTGGCAAAACCCTTGTTGGCAATCACAGAGGTCAGACGTTTCTTGTAGTTGGCCACCAGGTTTGCACACATCTCGGGAGGGATTTTGTCCCACTCCTCTTTGTAGATCCTCTCCAAGTCATTGAGGTTTCGAGGCTGATATTTGGCAACTTGAACCTTCAGCTCCCTCCACAGATTTTCTATGGGATTAAGGTCTGGAGACTGGCTAGGCCACTCCAGGACCTTAATTTGCTTCTTCTTGAGCCACTCCTTTGTTGCCTTGGCTGTGTGTTTTGGGTCAATGTCATGCTGGAATACCCATCCACGACCCATTTTCAATGCCCTAGCTGAGGGAAGGAGGTTCTCACCTGTCCCGACCATCGTCCCTTTGATACGGTGCAGTTGTCCTGACCCCTTAGCAGAAAAAAAAACCCAAAGCATAATGTTTTCACCTCCATGTTTGACGGTGGGGATGGTGTTCTTGGGGTTATAGGCAGCTTTCCTCCTCCTCCAAACACGGCGAGTTGAGTTGATGCCAAAGAGCTTGATTTTGGTGTCATCTGACCACAACACTCTCACCCAGTTCTCCACTGAATCATTCAGATGTTCATTGGCATACTTCAGACGGGCCTGTACATGCGCTTTCTTGAGCAGGGGGACCTTGCGGGCGCTGCAGGATCTCAGTCCTTCACGGTGTAGTGTGTTACCAATTGTTTTCTTGGTGACTATGGTCCCAGCTGCCTTGAGAACATTAACAAGATCCTCCCGTGTAGTTCTGGGCTGATTCCTCACCGTTCTCATGATCATTGAAACCCTACGAGATGAGATCTTGCATGGAGCATCAGACCGAGGGAGACTGGCAGTTATTTTGTGTTTCTTCCATTTGCGAATAATCTCACCAACTGTTGGCACCTTCTCACCAAGCTTCTTGGCGATGGGCTTGTAGCCGATTCCAGCCTTGTGTAGGTCTACAATCTCGTCCCTTACATCCTTGGACAGCTCCTTGGTATTGGCCATGGTAGAGAGTTTGAAATCTGATTGATTGCTTCTGTGGACAGGTGTCTTTTATACAGGTAACGAGCCGAGATTAGGAGCACTCACTTTAAGAGAGTGCTCCTAATTTCAGCTCGTTACCTGTATTAAAAAAAAAAAAAAAAAAAAGACACCTGGGAGCCAGAAATCTTGCTGATTGATAGGGGATCAAATACTTATTCCACTCATTGACCTGCAAATCAATTTATAACTTTTTTGACATGCGTTTTTCTGGATTTCTTATTTGTTATTCTGTCTCTCACTGTTAAAATAAACCTACCATTACAATTATAGACTGATCGTTTCTTTGTCAGTGGACAAACTCAGCAGGGGATCAAATACTATTTTCCCTTACTGTATGGTGACTTGGGTGTAGGGTTAATCCCTGTGTGCACTGCTGATAGGCTGATGTGATCCCACCTCAGCAGGGTTTGCAAACAGAAAGGCATGCATCCACATGGGGTTACCCACAGAGGAATTACTGTAAACAAGTTTGTGGTTATTAAATATTGAACATTCGTTTTCTCTCTTTACAATAGGAAAAATGATTATTTCCTTTTTACTCCAGTAATTATAGTGATGTCATTTATAAGACAGATGCATAGATATATTTGTATTTGAGTTTGTAAAGAGAAAGTTGAAAGGACTAATACGATTACACAATTTAACAAAAAAAAAAAAAAAAAAAAAAAGCAAAATGTTTTAGAATGTAAAATAAAATACAGCCTATAATATATTACATGTTACATGCTGTAGTGATATCTACCATTTTGGTTTCTTCTGACCAGCTGGAAGTCTCTATCTGCACAATGGGAACATGGCATGTACAAGTGTCAGAGCATGTAGTAGCAGTAAGGGAAAGCCAATTACATTTACAGATATACAATTTCCAGCATTAATTTCAAAAACACACTTTGCCAATTCAGTTTTTAAAACATACAATCTAGAAAATATTTAACAGTAATCCTTATTATCCTTTATTTGTAATGTGCCAACATATTCCATAGCACTATACAGATGATAGCACAGCAGTTCCCAAACCTCTCAAGACCCACCAGGCAGGCCATGATTTCAGTTTAACACTTTAAATAAAGAGGAGGAAATTAGAGACTGCAAGTCTGTTGAATGTAAATTGCTATCCCGGGGTTAATCCTAAACCATGGCCTGTCTTGAGGAGAGGTTTGGGAACCATTGCTTTAGCACAAGTGAGATAGTCTCATTAAAATAAATCTTTGTGCAACATAGAACACAAGCTTTAATAATATTTAAAAAAAATGTCTATGCATACTTAAAGACCACAGTACTATGGGTATCTTACTATTAAAAGGCATAGTGGCATAGCACTTGTGTAGATAGTATGTCAGAAAATGAGAAATTGGCAGAACGGAGTAAAGAAAATAAAATGGAAAAAAACTAACATACTTTACCACCCACCGCCCCCAAAGGAGTCGGATGTTCATCTCTCCCATATCTCCACCCTATCGTGCTTTAAAAGGCATCTCGGCTAATGGGGGGGGGGGGTTCATGTGTGGGGGCTATGCACACTTCAAGGGGCTGCCCAACCCCCAAGCAGCCTTCTCAATAGCACATGGCTGAAACTGAGCCAAGATATAATATTTTTTATTTTATTTTTTTTCTCACTGCCCTGCCCGTATCTACTACTTTGGCACACTGACGTATTTTTAATAATTGGAGCTTGTGCTATCCCCTTCACGCAAGCATAACTGCAATGTCTGCTCCCACAGAAGTGTAAATGGTCTTCCCACACATGCAGCCTTCACCAAAAGTATCCTCGATATGGCCGAAAACATCATAACTAGTTTATAAGAAAAACATAAGTTAACACGTTTTTCCTGCTTAAATATGATTTTAGTTAAGACTCAGATATCTCAAACATAGTTTGTTTTATCATGCGGTGACCAGGAAGGTTTATGGATTTAAAAAGTGGGATAGAGAGATATAAATAAACTTATTGTATTAAGAAGAGCCTAAAATCATACAAAAAAAAAAAAAAATACCTGCCTGGGTCTGCCCTCTCTAGCTCATAAATACACAGTACAGTTAATACAGTGCCTCGTAGTAGCCAGTATGACTGTACGGTGTCTTCATGAGCTACAGAGGGCAGACCCAGGCAGGTACTATTTGCATGACTTTAGCCAGAGAAAAATCAGATTTTTTAAAGCACTAAAACGAAATAAAAAGTATATAAAAGTAAACTGATACACAGGGATATAATATTCCCAGTGAAACTACAGGACCCTTCCATATAACTTTAACCACATACAAAGTCACTAATCCCATACACACCTGACATGATGTTGCTGCTGATGATTTTGCCTCCCAAAGTGGCAAGTGACTTCGGTACCACGGTGATAATGCTACCACTTGTTGTCTTCACATAAGTAGCACCAGGGGTGGCAGCCATACGGGCACCCAGGGAGGAGCTGACAGCTGGACGTGTGTAAGTTGTTTGAGTCCCTAATGAAAAGGAAGGTAAAAAATATTAAATAAAGATTACTAAACGGCCACGGCAATCCCAATATTTGTAGCATGAATTTGAAAGATCACATTTAAACATTAAAAAAAACTTTTTTTTGTGGAAAATATTGGATCTATAGTGTAGAAAATAATAATAATTATTAATAATAATAATAATATTTAACATTAAATATAGGCAGTGTGGGATTGTTCTCATTGTCTTGATATGTTACAAGAAAGAATGGTAGTGAGCCATATGTATATCTAAAATGCTAAATATTTTGTTTTCAGCTAGAATTCATTTTAATGCCAGATAAAAAAAATAAAAAAAATGTATTAGGGACTCTTGGTGCTTGTTACACTTACTCCTAAAAAGGTATCTGGCAGTTTGTGTGACATCCTATGTGTAAGTTTGTCTGATTGGGCGTCTCATATCAAACCATTTTATTGAGTCTGTATATTTGTAATTCAAAGTACATTTAAAATCTTGTGTGTAAGCTCCACCCCCCCAAGGCACCTATGTAGGCAGAGCGTCCTAGCCAATGGGATTTTTCCTTTAATATGGTCAGTAAAATGTTTTTTTTAATACTCATTACACAGCTGATAAACAAATGAAGTTAAGAACAAGTTATTATCAATTGACATTGGTTATTTAACAATAACTAGCAGTTATCATTCATAATCCATGAAACTTCCACATACCTTTACCTCACTGGTAAGATAAAACAATATGTTTTATCTGACTGTTTCTGTTTTGTTCAATTTAACATATTTTCATGGGAAAAAAATTAACTAAAAATTACAATGTATAAACATGCTCCTTTAAAAATACCACAGAAAGTATTGGACCACAGTGGCCCTTTAAATGGTAAAAACTAGTTTCAGATATTAATATATAAAGTATATTTGCTTACACAAAAAAATAAAATAGATACTAAATATTCCCTTTTAGAGAGAAAAAAAAATGTATGCTTGTGCATAATCCATCCTGTGCTTTGCTTAATGCTGAGTAATACAGCGAGTACATGTCTAAAAGGAGCTATGTATTAAGTGTTTTTTATGTATAAGTGAGAATGCATTGTAGTCTAATTTGCATATTGACGCCCAGTTTCCCAGGAGTCCAATGACCATTTCTGGAAAACCAGGGCAGGAAACATTGTTTAATATATACACACACATACAAATTGAAGAACAAACTTTGAATTTATATTTTTAACCCATGAAGAGCTATCAATTATCTCTTCAGTCAGTTTATATCCATAATAAATACATAATCCATATAAATGTTTCTGAGCGTCCATGCTTACCGCTGGGAGTGGTGACCAGCTTTGTCGTCATGATGGCTCCGTTGCTGCTGACCACCATGATGGGGGAATTGCTGCTGTTTGCCAGTGCAGCAGATACTGGTTTTGGCAGAATTTTGCTAGGTTGCACCTGCTGGGTGATGATCTTAACCCCTGAGAGAAAACAATGAGAAAAATATACATAAATACTAAAATAACAACAGTACCTAATTAAGCTGTTTATGTTATATATATATATATATATAATTTTATTTTCCAATTAAAGAATGTAATAGTTAGTTATAATGGAAGTCCTGAGTATATTTATTCTAAACATTCTAACCATTTATTGCTGACAAGTACATTTCTGAAAATCCAATAACTTTTTTTTTTAATTATCTGGCCTAATTTATCTGGTTAAGTAGATTCCATGACATCCAGAACTGTGAATTTGTACTGGGAAATATATATATGGGCTTTTCCTCTGCTGAACAAATATCCCAATATACAGCTATGTCCGTACCAGATTCCTGCTTGATCTGTATGGTGGGTTTGATCCCAGGTGGAATCTGGTGCTGAGCCGCAGTCTGATGAGTAACTGAAGACGGGTGTGCCAGTGTTGTCTGCTGATGGATCTGATGGATCTGGTGCTTCGGTGACTGCTGATACTGCTTGGGGAGCTGGGCTAAGATCTGACTTGGTGACGCAACAAGGCTCTTAGGGGATGGAAGTCTGTTGGATGTCATTTTTATTGCGGATGTTGAAAGACCTAAAGCAGCAAAATAAATGAATTAATTCATTTAAAAAAACACACAAAAGGGTATTGAGAGTACGAAGACAAGCATTTCAAGTAGAAGTGAAGGTTAAGAAGGAGTTTTATACAATTATCACCATAATAGTTGTGGACCAAGAACGTTGGTCACGTTTGCGGCTTTGTCACGCTTTACGGGCCTCAAAGCGAGGCGTCAACCGCAAAGCAAGGCGAGCCGTCGACCACGAGCTTTGTAAACCGAGGCAAGCCATGACTTAGCCAAAACTGCGAGGCACACAGGACTTACAACCCCTATGACTTAGAACCGAAACCCGTACATGCACTGTGCACATCGCCAAATTACGACCGAACCATGGAACTGGAAAAACCTAAAAAAAATATGCCTCAAATTAACTTACACACAGCACAGGGGAGAGCCAAGGAGCCTGTGAGTGAGGTTGCAAGTTAATTTGAGGCATATTTGGCGTTTTTCCACAAACGAAAAATCGCTTAAGCGAGAATAAAATGGCTGCCGAAAAACCACACAATGCCGAAAACGAGGCCGAAGGAAACAAAACTAACCCCAAGGACGCAAAAAGTGTTCAGAGGGCCCATAGACGTGGCAAACACCATTGCCAGGCTTATTATTTTACTCCTGTCATTGTTGATATCCTAGTATATAACAGTCATCTATCTGTCCATTCTGATTTTTTGTTTGAGGTGGGGTCTGCAGGTAAAAAAGCAGTTTGTTAAAGACTGTTATCACAACAACAGATAAACACTCTTATCAGGACAGCCTCCTGAGAAGATCCTCTCTCACCTCCTGGATATCCGAGAGAACCTGCAGTTCTGCTAAAGTTCAAAAACACTAAACTTCAAGTATAAATTTAGCTGGGATTACAGTAGCATGGACAACTCCTGTTAAAACTTTTTCTTCGGCCTTAAAGGCATATGGAAGGTTCCTGGATTTTACTAGGTATAAATTGTACATCTGTAACCATTTACTTTTATGTACTTTATTTTATTAAAAAGTGCTTATAAAATCTGTTTTTACTGCCTAAAATGAAACACATAGTCCCTGTATGGGTCTGCCCACTGCAGCTCATGAAGACACACTCTGCTGTACTTCCTGTGCAGTGTCTCATACTAACCAATCAGTGACCAACTCAGAAACATGCTGCCTAGACATGGTCCTTGATAGGCTAGGACATTACACCACACATCCAGCCCTACAGAGTCTGTAAAACAGATCTCATAAGCATTTCTTAATAAAATAAGTACATAAAAGTAAATAGATACACAGGGAGGATATATATCTAGTAAAATCCAGAAACCTTCTAAATCCCTTTAAGTTTTGGTACACTTAAAATGGAATTGCTTCCTCTGATTATAAAGAATATTTAAACAAGGAGTGATTTTTGTTTGTTTGTTTTTTGACAACTTTAAAATCAGTAGCATGGATTTGCTCTCACCTTGTGCCACAGTGGACATGACCATCGATGGAGTGGAAGATACCATTGTAGTAACCGCAATGCTACCAGGTGCCAGGGATGAGGATGTTCCACCGCTATTACCACTGCTGATTACAGATGCCTGGGAGGATGTGATGACCACTGGAGGTTTCTGGGTAGTGGAGGATATGACGGAGGTGGGGACGAGCTTGGTGACCGCAGCATAGTTGTGAGACTTTGATAAGATGTTTGGGACGAACGTTGAGCTTGGAGACGTTGTCACTATGATCACCTATTATAGTAAAAAAAAAAAAAAAAAGGGGGATAAATCTAGTTAAATCTATATTAAATTCACAATTAACATTAAAAACATTGTTCTTAAAATGATATTTTATTGCCAATGTCTTTCTTTGCACATGTATTCTTAATGAATGATGAATTAAATTAGATTTACCTTGGAAAGCGCTTACACTTGCAATTTAAAAATTCTACAAATAATAATCACTGTCCCATATAGCTCTATATAGTGTCTTTTAAACCGATACTGACCTTCTGCGTGGAAGTATTGGTGGTCTGAGTGGCAGGTTTGGTGAAAGTGATCTTCACCGGGGACATGTGCGGAGGCAAGGAGTTGGCAATACTCTGCATGATGTTACTCATCTTTGGGCTACCAGTCACAGGCACTGTGATTGTCTTGGAGACCGGCGTGGAGGGTTTGGGGACTTCCTTTAGAACCACGGGGGAGGAGCTGTTGGAGTTTGTGCGTCTCCGCTTGCGAGGCTTCTCATCGTCATCTGAGCAGTTGACACCTGCAAGAAGAAGAGATGAACTACATCTTACCAAATGGATCACCTTAGCAAAAGGTCACTGACCTCACTGTAAGTGCACTTCATGGTGTGAAAGAGCACAAGATCATATGTTAAAATTATCTATATTTTTTAATTACACTAATAAAATGCTTTTTTTTTTTTAAAAATCTTAAGTTTTAATCTTTTTTTTTTTTGCCTTAGAGAGAAGCACTAAACCTTACACTCTGCATCCGAATTTCATATCATTGAGGTATTTTTGATAATTGAAAAAGCCACTGGATAAGTGGCGAAACTCATCTGATCAGTATTTTTCCTCTTTTTTTTTTTTTTTATAATATTAGAGTCACTGTATAATTTGCCATTTTATTGTTATTTTTCTGTATTAAACATATTTTATTATATTTTAATTTTTTTACAAACATTGAATATTTATATCAAAACCATGTTTTACCTAGTATTTTGATTAAAGACACCTATTACTCCAAAGGGGATTTATTATACCTGGCCAAAATAATTATATTCAGGTACCACTATGTATTGATAGTGTTGTAATATTACCCATGCTCTGAAAAGTACACATATACATTACCCCAATACCCACACTCTATTGGAAGAATAGGCAGTCTTTCATACATATAAAGAGATTGTTTTTTTATTTGATTTTGCAGTGTGAAAAATGTACATATTTCAAAATTCCAAGAAGTATTTCAACATGCTTTTAGATCTTTACAGTGATGTGTTCGAAATTGTGCTGAATTAGGTGGCCCACTAATTTATCAATAAGTCAGTTACAGATATTCAAGTCACAAATTGTTTTGAATGGTTACGAGTTTTTCTTTACATGAAAAATGGGTGATGCAAAGGTACAACTCTTTAACAAGTCATGACCTCTTTTTAGTTGATTACATTTATGTATAAAGATACTGCATCAGTCAAGTTTTGGGGTACAGCTATAAAAAGTATAGAAGGTTGTCCGGAGGATGTTAAAAAAAATCAGTTTGCAAACTGACTAATTCAACAATGTAAACACTGAAGCATTCAATTTCCAAGCAATTTTTTTTTTCTAGTAATTTTTTAATTCTGACCCGTTAAATATATGATCTCAAAATTGAGACTTCATGCAGTTTGGCCTCAAAAATAAATCTTGTCGTTACAACAGCTTTAATCCGTTGCATTTTATATCTATTTATATAATGTGTGCGCAGGATCTCTTTCCATAACCTCTCTGTTTAATCACCCTTAAGTTGAAAGGTAAAAATTTGTATAAAATAAGAATTTATCAAATATAATAGTTGTCAAACTACGAAACGTCGTCACGCGAGGGCCGCATTTGCTGAAGGTGAAGGCTCCAACGTCACCTCACAAGCGGTTACAAACAGCCACAGAAGCGGGACTTTGGGAAAAAAAAAAAAACTTTAACACGCAATGACTAAATACGAACTTACACAAAAAAATCCAAGCCGCGGGAGTTAAAAAAAAAAAAAAATTACGAATTCCCAAAAATACGAACTTAACGGCCGAACTGTGCACAGCAAAAAACATTAAAAAAAAATAAAAAAATAAAAAAAAAAACACAAAATACACACAAAAATAAAAAAATAAAAAAACAACATTACACACAGCAAGGGGGGACAGCCAGGACGTCTAGGAGTCAGGTTGCACGGAAATTTAAGTCCAATTTACAAAGTTTAGACACTCGAAAATCCCCTAAGCAAGAAAACGAGGCTACACGACCCCTAAACCCGCAAAACACCGCCAAGCACATACAACTTACAAAAACCTGTACGAGGAACAAAATAGACTATTAGCAAGGACGCAAAATCATCCACACCCGCGTACCACATACACAATTGCCGCCATTTTACAGCACTAACTTACAGAATGCGGAAGTACACAGCTACACTAACGGCTTCCCCTCGCGCACACAGCCTATTTACACTGCACACATCACTGACATTTACACCTCAGCTCAACACTGCAAATCTACATTGTATGCTGCAGGAACATCAAAACAGATTGTTAGCTCTTCAGCACAATGCTTCCTGCATATATTACTTCAAAATAGGTAAAGTGTATTCATTTATGATTTCATTAATTAATTATCCTGAAAAAATACATATACAGAACAAAAATCAAAAACACACCACAGTATTGCAATAAACGACAAAGGCCTCCACCGAGTGCCTCACAAGGAGCGCCAACGGTGCTCATAGGACACAAAGTAGACCAGGGGAGAGGCTTGCAATAAGCGCAAAAAGGAGATAAGCGCAAACCTTACAATGAGCGCCTCTGACACACCAACTGAGAGGCCCGCAATGAGCGCCGAAGGATCTCAGACAACCAAAACACTCTCTGTCTGTGGTAAACAGTATTACGTGCCTTACAATTTTATTGCCCGGCATTTCTGACAGAAAAAAAAATTACAAAAAACACACACACATATACATATATATACATATATATTTTTTTTTTATTTTAATAAAAGCATTATTATTTTTTTATATGCAATGTAATAGGAAAACACTTTATTTCTAAGCATAACACATAGAAAAAATACACCATTCCAAAAATCATTAGAAACGACATACTTTTGACGTAAACGGTGCTGCCACTTGGGAGTACAACAACGTTAGACGCAGGACTGGCAGGGCGAGGCGACTTCACTGTGGCCACACTACCACTGGGCACTGGCGTGGATGTGGGAGTGGACGTCGTGCTTGTATAGGAATAGCAGACCACCACTAAAGGGCAGAGATTTGTTGCATCAAAATTTTGTTTAAAAGTATGCTGTCACTGTATATTAATTAAGTCACACAGTCATGGGTGATAATGGAGAAGCGTGCCAAGTAGGATAAATAGTAATTATAGAGACGTTTAATTGTCAAAGTTGTATTATTCCAAAATGAATCTACTGGGCATGCTTTCTTTACCATAAATCACTTTGAGAGTTAAAGTAATATGGAAAGTTTCTGGGTTGTACTAGGTATATAATATCCATCTACTTTTATTTGCTATATTTTATTAAAAAATGCTTATAAGCACAGACTAAAAAAAAAAAAAAATCACTGCAGCGTATGCAGACACAGACTATGTTCTAAACAATCAGTGACCATCTTCCAGCAATATTCTGCAACTTGCTGTTGATACGTGGTCCCTGACAGACTCTGTAGAGCTGGATGTGTCCTAGACTGTGTCTTCATGAGCTGCAGAGGGCAGACTCAAGCAGGTAATATTTGTTGTATTTTATACAGTAAAAACAGAGCTTATAAGCCTTTCTTAATATACTACATAGGTATCTTACAGTATACACCTAGTAAACCTTCCATGTCCCTATAAACCTCCAGGTAGTATCCAGAAAGCGATGGTCTCACCTTCCTTGTTTCCAGTCTCCGCAGGATCAGGCAGAGAGGAATTGTGATGCCCAGCCGAGTTAGCAACAGCATTAGCAGTGGCTGTAAAAGCCGTTTGTGGGACCAATCGAGGCATCAGCGGTACAAGACGTCGACCCTCAATTGACCACTCAGAAGAGCTATTTGGGCCGGACATGCTATAAAATAGATCACATGTTCAGAAAAAATAAATAAAATACAATACAAAATACAAACTGCTAACATACCCACATATATACACATGCACCCACACAGATAAAATAACTTTATGACTCACTTATGAGCAACGGTTGTGAGGCGCTCATCATTCACAGCTCTGCGCACCTCTGCTCGGTGCCGCTCTGTGGAAATGCTAAGACAATAATGGATAGCAGTTATGAAGTAGTCTGGGACAGAAATATTAATAAAAGTTACAAATATCTCCCCCTATATACTACTTTTGCAGGTCCTAAATATCTCTTGTAACATTCATATTCAAAACAAAAACGTATGAAATCAGGTTATTTTACCTCAGAACTTTGGATAATTCCCCAAGAAGATCTTTCTTTTCCTTGCTGAGGTCTCCCTGTGCACGAAGCGCGCTGATAACCCCGGCGTACGCCTCCAGTTCTGAATAAGAAAAAAAATAAAAAGGCTAAATACTGCAAATTTCAAACGGTCACAAAAAAATAAAAATAAAAAAAAAAATAATAATAATAATAATAATAATAATAATAATAATATATATCACATATTATAATTGTCTAACTACGATTCGTCGTCACGCTGCGTAGTGCGTACGACTTAGCGATGAGCATCGCAGGCGCTCATTGCAGGCGAGCCGTTAAACCGTAGCACTTAGAAAAAAAAATATGAGATGAAAAAAATTACGAGATAAGCGGCGGAACCAAAACAATAAAAAAAAACACTAAATACACACTAAAAAATAAAATAAAGGTCACTTACAGCATGGGGAACCAGGCAGGACGTCTGGGAGTGAGTTGGAACTCCAATTTACATCGATTTAGCCGAGTTACAAAGATCGAAAATCGGCTAAGCGAGAAAAAAATGGCCGCCGGAAAAAATGAAAACGAGGCTATACTACTACGAACTGCGTAAAACACAGTCACAGACGTATGTGTTAGAAAAACAACGAGATAAAGGATGCGGATTAACCGCGCAAGGAGTAAAAAGACAGTAGCGAGTACATTTTACGAAACGCAATTACAGATTTACGCATTAACACAGATTTAACGCCTTTGTCTCGCGCAACATCGGATTTACCGCCTAAACCAACGCATTTGATGAAATAGAAGTTGAAAGTTACAAAAATAAAAAAAAATTTTTTTTATTTCTTTTAAGAAAAAAAAAAAAAAAGGGACAAATGTAGCGTCATGTTGTGTGGCAAACAAATTTGACAACATTTAACGTTTGACCATATTTACTGTGAAACCGCAGTACTTTAGCAATGAGCGCCGCAGAAAAAATGGCGGACGAACTATACCCACGGAAAACACGTAACGATAATCCGCTAAGACGCATACCACACATTATCCGCCATTTTAGGATAATGCGGAAGTACACAGCTACGTTAACGTAACGGTTTGGTCTCGCGCACGCACACTATTACACTGCACACGTTCATCACGCTTACACAGCAGCTCCACACCACTAATGCTGCAGCAACATCAACACAGATTGCCAGCTCTTCAACACAATGCATAAAAATACGTAAATTCATTTATTAATTTGATTTCTATATTTCAGTAGTACACAGAAAACAACATTAGCTACCTTACAATTCCATATGTATATTAATAACTAAACAACTTTTAAAACATACACATCTCATTGCCTTCATTTTTTGACGGGCAATACGCTAGTAATTATATATATATATATATATATATATATATATATATATATATATATATATATATATATATATATATATATATATATATATATATATATATATATATATATATATATATATATATATAAATAAAAGATAGGATTCATCCATCTTTTTTTAACCAAAGTTACTAGAATCAGACCTTTTGTTTTCTAGTCTGTTTATATTTCATTGAATTATATACAGACCTTCTCAGACTCAATCTATGAATCTAACACAGCAGATGGAGGGAATAAACGGAGGCCTGAAACATGGCGAGAGTGACTGCTGTGGGACTGCAAAATGCTCACTGAGAAGTACTTGGATACTTCTGACTTATATTGAAAAGAAGGAAACTATTAGCACTGTATTTATTACACTCCGGACCAGTGGAAGATCCCGATTACCTCCGACTCCTTCGTATTTATTTATTTTAGACATATATTTCTATAGATGATCCATAACCTGGCTTCTAAAGTTTTTAGCTGGCTCCTAAGTTTTAGGAATATATGTTAAAATACCCTCTATATAATATGGCCCTGACTAGGCCGAGCCCTTCGCCGCCCTGACTAGGCCGAGCCCTGGACTAGGCCGAGCCCTGGACTAGGCCGAGCCCTGGACTAGGCCGAGCCCTGGACTAGGCCGAGCCCTGGCCGCCCTGACTAGGCCGAGCCCTGGCCGCCCTGACTAGGCCGAGCCCTGGCCGCCCTGACTAGGCCGAGCCCGGACTAGATCATTAACAGGAAGCAGCAAAGGAGACCTGTTCAACAAAATTGCTCAGTATTCCCAACTTGCATGGCAGCTAAGGATTATGGGCAGTGATATGTCAATGAGACTCAAAAAGAACCACTTTATGCCTCTAGGCCAGGGCTTGACAAATCCTAAAATCCATGGCTACTAGAATTTTACAGCTGGCTTCCATTCAGTTATATATAATCCATAACATAGCTCATAAAAACATGCTAGGTCATACCTTGCTCTAGGCCACATAATGAATAAAAGAGTTTCTGCCACTGGACCCTTATGCAAGGTGTCCTGAAGGAACCATATGGCCACAGCCCCTAATGATTTACTGCTGGCTCCTAATGTTTTAGTTACTATACATTTATTCAAATACATAAACCATAATCTGGCTAACATTTTTAGCTAGCTTCTAACTAACCTGGCTGGCTCCTAAGTTTCACGTAACCTCTGACCTAAAGGGATGCCTAAAAGTGGGTTAGACCCACCACAGTGGGGGTTATTTAAGCTGCACTTCCGTATATAGATAGATGAAAGTTATAATAGCCACAGTGTCTTTATGAAAAATCTGTGAAAATATCCCCAAAAAAAGTCAACCATTTTAAGTCACTATTTTGAAACCTTCTTCAAAAGGTTACACTTACAGCACAATGGATGCAAAGTAAATATCCAACCTCATACAAGAAGCCTTGTGCTAAAGAAACACGTGCTTTTTAAAAACAATTTCCTCACATTACTAGTATTACTCAAGTACGACAGTCTCCAGTTCGCATATGAACATAACGGCCTCTACTTTCTCCTCTAGCAAATATTTAGCATACGGACTAATGTTCATATCTCAACTCCTTGAATAAGTCACTTAGACAAAATATGAGCAAACTGTACAGCACAAAACTGACTGGCAGGCACTCTTACAGTCACCTCGGTCCTTTCCTGTTATGGTTACGGCACCAGTCCGCTGCTAGATGGTGCGGTCGATATTCCAGTGCCATATCAGAGTCCAGGCTTAGGTAAACGGTTAAGCTACCATTCTAAGCTTACAACATCTCTAACATATCGGCAGCGCCATCTAGCGGTTGATCGCCGCAGTGCAGCAGCAGACCTGCGCAGTAGTTATAACAGATAGATCTGCGGTTAAAAACAACCCAGAGAAGCAAGACTTTAAAAAAAAAAAAAAAAACACAACAACCACGACGTAGGACTTAGAAAAAAAAAAAACAATAACTCGCAATGACTAAATAGGGACTTACACAAAATAATTCGAGACGCGGGACTTAGAAAAAAAAATTTTACGACCTTGCAAAAAGTACGAAATTACCGGCCGTAACGCGGACATCCACAGACAACAAAAACACTTCAAAATAAATGAAATAAAAAAAAAAAAAAAACACAGCATGGAGGGACAGCCACGCCATCTGCCAGTGAAGTTGCCCCCCAATTAAAGTCGAATTTAAGGAGTTTTGGAACTTGAAAAATCGGCTAAGCAAGAAAAAACATGGCGGCCGAAAAAAGTTAAAACGAGGCTACACGACCCAAAACCCGCAAACAGACAGGCACGTACGAGGTACAAAAACGCAAAATTACAAGGTCGCAAAAATACAAATTTAACGGCCGAACCACGCCCAGTAAAAACATGAAATAAAAAACACAAAAAACACAAATATATATATATATAAAAAAAAAACATTACACACAGCAAGGGGGGACAGCCAGGACGTCAGGTTGCACACAAATTTAAGTCCAATTTACAGAGTTTAGCCACTCAAAAATGCCCTAAGCGAGAGAAAAAATGGCCGCCGAAACAAACGAAAACGAGGCTACACGACCCCTAAACCCGCAAAACACCGCCAGGCACATTCGACTTTTACACAAACCCGTACGAGCTACAAAATACACTATTAGCAAGGACGCAAAATCATCCACACTCGCGTACCACATACACAATCTCAGCCACTAACTTACAGAATGTGGAAGTACACAGCTACACTAACGGCTTCCCCTCGCGCACGCTGCCTATTTACACTACACACTACACACATTCCGGACACACCACAGCTCAACAACAGTGCAAATCTACATTGTATGCTGCAGGAACCTCAAAACAGATTGTCAGCTCTTCAGCACAATGCTTCCTGCATATATTACTTACAAATAGGTAAACTATATTCATTTATTAATTATTTAATTAGCATACAAAAATACATATAGAAAAAAGAAACTCACAACACAAAAGCCATTCACTGCGCGACTCACGAGCGCCAACGCTGCTCATAGCACACAAAGCCTTGCAATAAGCGCAAAAAGCAGATCAGCACTGACAAAATAATAACAGCAAAAGCGCCTATCAGAAAAAAACAAAAAAACAACCAACAGCCTCGCAAGAGCGCCAACAGCCTCGCAAGAGCGCCAAAGGCGCTCACGCAAGGCTCACAATGAGCACCGAAGGATCTCAGACCACAAAAGAAAATAATTGTCTGGGTCAAACAGCATTACCTGCCTTACTATTTTATTGCCCCGTCATTTTTGACGGGCAAGTCGCTAGTATAAATATAATAATAATAAAAATGTAGAAGCCAGGGGGAAAAAAACAAAAAAAGAATCAGATTGCGGACTTATAATATACTTCTTGAAAGTACTGAGGAATAAAATGTTAATTAGCCTTTAACAAGTTCCTGGGAGCCAAAAATGTGACTGCCGAGTCACCATTTTTAGTTATTTCAATATATAATTCCCTTCTCGGACTATAATATTTGGCTCATTCCTCACTAACCTGCCCGTTAAATTGCATATAAATTTGTCAATCCCTGGTTGTATAGGCAAAGCTATATAACACAATATGGAACAAACAATATAATTTTTTCAGCACTCATTTTTTTAGACAGCGTATTATTTTTGACCCAAAATTTTATTTTTTAACCTAGTTTTAGGACATTTTTTTTTTAGTTTTGGCCATAATCTAGGACTTTCTGCAAAGCTTCTAAGCGCAAAACAGAGCCATCCTTTTTTTGCACTTTGTTAACATTGTACTTTTCTTGCTTTTATACCCTGTATAGCGCTACGGAATATGTTGGTGCGTTACAAATAAAAAGTTAATAATAATAAAAAAATATAATTTGTGTCCGTAATTTATTATATATGTTTTTGGCCATAATATAACAGGTAGATTTTTTTAGGAGCCAGCGAGGATGTTTCTACAATCCAGACATGAAGTATTACACCGAGATAGGAGCCAGAAGTATCTTTAGGAGCCTGGGATCCCAGTATGTATATCTAACCTATATTATATCTTTATTACAATGCAGTTTTGCACAGCACAATACACAAGGAGTAAATACGTCTATGAGACATCTGTCAAGACGTCTAAAAGTCCAAGAAATAATCCAACAAAAACAATTTACTCATGTATACAAATAAATTCTCATTTAACTTGCGTTAAAATGAATGCAAATCCTCTTATGTAGAAAGATAACATGGCAAGTGAGGTTCTTTATTACTGCACATGCCCCAAACATTAAATTCCAATGATATAGTCCACATTAAAATAAAATTACACAGTGGCTCTATAAATGAATGAGAAAAAAATGCTAAGTGCCAATATATATATATATATATATATATATATATATATATATATATATATATATATATATATATATAAAATGTAATACATACATATTAATTTAATACATTATATATTAAATATATACAGCTCCACAGTGTATTGTATGCAGCATGCACACACTGTTTACTTGTGGCACAAGTCTCCATGTGACGTCACGCCAGTGGGCGTGGCTACCAACCCAGCAGATCTCCCACAAACAAAGCAGACGAGACAGTCCCGCGCATGCGCAGTCACTCAGGGTGAGAGAAGCCACAAATGCCCATATACCTACCCAGCTTGCGGAGGATCCTCTTGCACTCATCCCTGCTAAAGTCCAGGAGGGTCGGCCACACCACAGGCATCTTGAGGGCCTTTTCTAAGGACCTCCTTCCCTATAATAAAACAACACAAGGGTTTATTATATGTGGTTATTGGTGCTTTAAATGGGATACAGGAGATGTGATTAGGAATAAAGTGCATAAATATGCATATAATTAATTAAAAGCGGTTTATGACTCTTAATCATAGTGCTGATGTATTAATGTTGTAGATAGGGCTCTGACAGAGAACCTGGGAGGGACCAGCTCTGAGGAAGGCCGCACAGTGCGGAGACCCACGTCCCACCCCCCTGAGCAGCGCTACACCCTCTCACCTAGCAGCCACCTCCCAGGGAAGGTCCGATCACGGATCGTTCAGACGCCCAGCGATCCGGTTTGTTTGATTGCGGCTCCCGCTGTCAAGATGGCGCGCCGGTGACATTGCGCATGCGCCGGGGTTGCTGGGAGCTGTAGTCTAGAATGCTGATTGGAGGATTGGTGCTATTACATCGCATGCGCGAGGTTTGAGAACTAAATTAGGAGATGATCTAAAGAGGAGAGGAGGACGGGAGCCGGACAGGGACAAATAAGAAAAGTGTGCTGGAAAGATATAGCGCCACCTAGGAGGCACTGCATATCTGGAGGATTACAATGTTGCACAAATAAAGTTGCTGTACTGTACAGTTATAAATAAACAGATTATTTTTTAGAAGAAGAACACAAATCTAATACCAGAAATCTTTCTTGAAAAATTAGTTGGAACTTGTGGACTTTCACTTTGCCACTGAGCTCCTGGTGCAAACCTGCAAAGGGGCCCACAGATGGCGCTGTTGCAAGTCTGTGTGCACTTAAGGTGGATAATTTCAGTTACCTTTATAACAATGATAGAATTATTATTATTACTTGCATTTGTAACGCGCCAACATATTCCATAGCGATATACAGAGAAAATGTTAATACATTTTAACAAACTGCAAAAAATGGAGGGCCCTGTTTTGAGCTTAAAATCGTTGTAGAAAGTGTTTTTTCCCAAAGCACCCTACAAGATTGAAAACTCTCTACTTACAATCTAAAGGAGATGGAAGAGGCAGATAAAAAATAGCAAGGGTCAGGAAGAAAGTGAAGTTTCATTAGGTAGGAGGAAGCAGAAAGAGTGTTATAGGAGATCATAATGGGGGACCTTACTAATAGTTTAATGGGATAGTGGGGGACCTGGGGGCTTACTAATAGTTTAATGGAATAGTTTGTCCTAAAGAGCTTACAATCTGATACTATAATTGGAGGCTCTGTGCACATGAACTTACAATATAGTAGTGTAATGAGAGACCTACGTCCATGAAGCTTAACATTTAGTGGCGTAATAGGATTCTCTCCCCCAATACGTTTACAATGTAGTAAAATAAATGACAATTGCAATCTCTTGAGGGTGATGAGATAGCAGAAGCTGTGTTTGTGCAGCCACAGCAAAGCAGGTAAGATACCTGAGGGTGACTGTGAAGCAATGGATACCTGTGGTTGGCCTTAGAGGCTAGGTGCATCAAGAAGAGCTTGTGCAAGGCTTGGGTTAGGTGGAGGGGTCTGTGGAATATGGTATATGGGAACGGGTATTCAGGTGTTGATGATACATGAAGAAATCAGAAGGGCAGGAAATGTAACTGTGGTCAAGAGAGCAGCATGTACTTGATTGGTTGTGCAAGGCAGTAATATAGAAGCAGAAAGAGTGTTATAGGAGATCATAATGGCCCGGGGGGGTGGTTGGCCCTGGGGGTGTAGAAGATAATAATGGGGGGTGCCCTGCTGATTTCATCATCAATACCTGAACACCCGTTCCCATATACCATATTCCACAGACCCCTCCACCTAACCCAAGCCTTGCACAAGCTCTTCTTGATGCACCTAGCCACTAAGGCCCCCCACAGGTACCCATTGCTACACAGTCACCCCCAGTTATCTTACCTGCTTTGCTGTGGCAGCACAAACACAGCTTCTGCTATCTCATCAAACTCAAGAGCTTGCAATTGTCATTTATTTTAATACATTGTAAACTTATTGGGGAGAGAATCCTATTACATCACTAAATGTTAAGCTTCATGGATGTCGGTCTCTCATTACACTACTACATTGTAAGTTCATGTGCACAGAGACTCCAATTATACTATCAGATTGTAATTAGTAAGGTGCCCCATTATGATCTCCTATAACACTCTTTCTTCTTCTATATCATTGTTATAAAGGTAATTGCAGTTATCCACCTTAAGTGCACACAGACTTGCAACAGCGCCATCTGTGGAACCCTTGCAGTTTTGCACCAGGAGCTCAGTGGCGATGAGAAGTCCACAAGGTCCTCTCCTTCACCTCTTGTTGTTGTTCAGTTATTCGCTCGTGTCCGACTCTCTGTGACCGTGTGGACTGCAGCACACCAGGCACATCTGTCAGCTACTGCCCCTCTGACCTCCCTCAAGTTCATGTTTGTCACTTCAATGACCTCATCTATCCATCTCCTCCTCTGCCAGTCCCTCTTTCGTGTGCCTTCAATTTTTCCCAGCATCAGAGTCTTCTCTAAGAATCCTGTCTTCTCATGATATGGCCACAATATTTGAGCTTCACCCTCATGATCAAACCTTCCAGTGAACCGTTTGGCTTCATTACCTGTAGTATTGATTGATTGGATCTTCTTGCAGTCCAAGGGACTCTAGGCAGTTTTCTCCAACACCACAATCCAGACTTCTTTATGGTCCATCTTTCACATAGTGGGAAAATAGTCCTAACTATATGCACCTCTGTTGATTGTGAAATATCTTTACTCTTTAATAGCTTATCCAAGCTTGCCATAGCTTTCCTCTTCAGAAGCAAATGTCTTTTAATTTCTTCTTCACCTTTAACCTCCATACATATCACAGGGGTAAACAAGGACACTTTTATTACAGAAAAACGATGTACTATTAGGTAGTGTCATCACCACTCTGTTCAATGTTATACTTCCTAATTGTTCCTCTTTGGAGGGAGAGTCCCACTTTTAAGGAGAAATCACAGGTCCCTCTTTTGAAAGAAAGTCACACATTTAAAGATAAACCTTCTTTTTTCAGTCCCACTTTTTTCCATATCATCTGTTGTTTTCTATCAAAGTCCAGCGGACAGAAGCCTGAAGCTGTCAATCAAGACGTCTATCTATTCCCCCTAGGCTTTCAGAGAAATCATTAAATTATTATTATTAACATTTTATAAAGCTCTATATACAAATGGAAAATACATTACAGAGAGTATTTTTACATGAGGAGATGAGGGGTCTGCTCTTGGGAGAGCTTACAATCTCAAGATCAGCCCCCGCTGTTTGGAATTCTCTACCTTGCTCTGTAAGACTCTCTCCTAGTCTTTAAATATTCAAACGTTCTCTTAAAACTTATGTGTTCAGAGAAGCTTACCACCTACCTCCTTAAAGGGATATGGAAGGTTCACTGTTTTTAATATTAAAATAAAGTGTTTGCATATCTAAATATAACTTTGTTAATAAGGGCTTAAAAGATCTGGTTTTACTCACTGAAGCCTTCCAAACAGTCCCAACAAAGGTGTGCCCCAAGCAGCTCATGCACACAGTGTTTCTATTGATACTAGTTGTATTAGTCAATCACTGGCTATTTCTCAACAGCATGTTTTGAAACGCTGCTGAGAGACAGTCCATAATTGGTTAGTGCATTTAGTACTGCAGAGACACTGTGTGCATGAGTTACAGGGGGTGGACCTTTGTAGGGACTGTTTGGAAGGTTTCAGTGAGTAAATAAAAGCAATCCTTTTAAGCACTTGTTAATAAAACTATTTATTTTAATTGTTTACTTTAAAGGGCCATTTACCTCACTATAAGTGCTCTTCATGGTATGAAAGAGCACAAGATTCTATGTTAAAGTAATGTGCTGTCTTAGGTTTGTTTACAGACACACAGCTGATTGTTCTATGATTGACAACATCTGCCGACAACGGCCGTTCCAAGCTCCTTGAACAGAAAGATTTATGGTTTTACTTGCGTTCAGTAATGTAATCGGCCATCAGTAACATATTTAGGAGTTCCCAGCAGTCATTTCCCTGCACAGATAAATTTGGGAAGAGTTAACCCTCTTTACGCTTCAGCTCTTTTTGTCAGTCTGCCTGGGGGACTTGCCTAATTCTCATTCTCATTCTTCATTTATGATTTTTTTTCTGTGAAAAAGGTACCTATTTAAAAATGTAAAAGGTATTTTGACATGTTTTCAGGAGTACATTACAGTGGTGTGTTCCAAGGTGTGCTGAATTAACCGGTCTTTTAATATTAAAAACAGGGACACTTCCATATTCCTTTAACTAAATCATACATAACAAGGTCTGCTATGGAAGATATAACTACTTTGCTTCTCCGGACTTTGCATTACACAGTACAGTTCTGATGCTATAGTCTTTGGGTCTGAGCGCTCGATCCGTACATTGGAGTAG
Organism: Discoglossus pictus; assembly: GCA_027410445.1. Lineage (NCBI taxonomy): Eukaryota > Metazoa > Chordata > Amphibia > Anura > Alytidae > Discoglossus > Discoglossus pictus. Next base: position 459,592,265 of record CM050164.1, read on the forward strand.
GGTCTCTGTGGATAGGGAGATGCTTTCTTTTATGGGCAGTGGGTTTTGTTGTTTGGTTGTACAGTCGTGTCTGACTCTCCATAACCATATGGACCGCAGCACTCCAAATCCATCTATTATGTCTCTGGTTGTGCTTATCCATAAGGTTTTCTTGCTAAAGATACTTGTGTCGGTTGCAGGTTCTTTCTCCAGTGGACCTCTGTCGGACCTTTCTGCTATGACCTGCCAATCTTGGTTGACCCTACATGGTATACCTCAAGAAGGGAGGTTGTGGGATACTTTCTTACAATAGGGGGAAGTGTCATAGGGAGATTAGAAGGGTAAGATGGTCCAGCCTGGTCCACAGAACTAGCCTAAAAAAGGCATGTGACCATTGGCTGGTGTTTGAGAACAAGAGTCCAGGGGCACCAAATTCGTAAATCATGTGCAAGAGCTGACAAGAGCAGCGTGGAGGTGCACTGGTCCTGGAAGTACAATCACATATAATAGTTGTCAAACTGCGGGACGTCATCACTCTTTGCGAGGTGCGTACGACTTGGTGATGAGCGCCCAAGGTGCTCATCGTTGCAAGCCTTGCAAAGCGAGGTGAGCCGTTAATCCGTAGCACTTAGCCGATGAGCACCTCGCAAAGCGAGGCGAACCGTTAAAATACAAGAGGCGGGACTTAGGGAAAAAAATACGAGATGCGGAACTTAGAAAAAAAAAGATAGGAGACGCCAAAATTTACGAGATTAGCGGCCGAATAAAAAAACACGAAAAACACACTAAATACACCCAAACAAGTTACAAAAACATCACAGTCAGCATGGGGCAACAGCCAGGACGGCTGTGAGCGAGGTGGAACGCAAATGTAACTAAATTTAGATGATTTTCGCCACACGAAAATCGCCTAAGAGAGGAAAAAAATGGTTGGCGAAAAAAATGATAGTGAGGCTACACGACCACGGACCGCGCAAGACACTGCCAACTCCATAGCACTTTACACATCACACTACAACCTACAACATACACTATTACAAAAGCCAGAAAATACTCACGAGACGCGTACCACATTAATAACATTACGACTATACAATGCCGCTTTACACAATAAACCAACAACTTTACCTCGCGCACGCAGCCTATTTAGACTGCACACTTGTAACATTCATTACACTTTATAAGCAGGGCACCAACACTCACAATGTATATTCTATGCAGACGCAAAATACAAACAGATTGTTAGCTCTTCAGCCTATTGCTCCCTGCATAGATCAATTATAAATAAAGTATATTAATTTAGTGAATAAATCATTAATTATTAATTAATTTATTTAATAAACCATTAATTATTACCTAACTACATATACATAGAAAGATATATCTCTCTCGGAGGACCAAAAGTACACGACAGGAGAGGCTCGCAAGCCTATCAATGAGCGCCGAAGGTCCTTAGGCTCGCAATGAGCGCCGAAGGCACTCTTTGCGAGGCATGCGTTGAGCGCCAAAGGAGCTCAGCGCAAGCCTCTCAATGATCGCCGAAGGTCCTCACACTACAGAACGCTTTCGATTATGTCTCAAACAGCATTCCCATGGCTTCAAATTTTATTGCCCTGTCATTTTTGACAGACAAGTAGCTAGTTTAATTATAATCCAAAGCAAGCTCTTCTTCCATGTCCCTGTTCTAAAAATCTATTTAATATACAATCCCCAGAAAGGGGGCATATCAGATATTAAATTTGTTGTAAAAGTGTTGTGTAACTGGGCAGACTTGATGGCACCAACAACATAGGCAGCTCATTGATTAGTTCTCAAATGTATCTTGATCAATTAGTGTTCTGATAATTTATAATTATTATACTTTATGTGTAACTCGCCAACATACTCCGTAGCTCTATACAAGGCTTAAGTACAAGGCAAAAACAAATGAACACATTGCAAACTAATGGAGGGCTCTCTGTCTCAGCTTAGAATCAAGACAGATCTTGTTTCCAAAGCACCTTCAAAGACTGAAAACTCACAAATTTACAGTCTAAAGGGCAGAAAATGTTGTAAAAAAGAGTGTAAATCAAATAAAATCTTTGTTTACATGTGTAACAGAATGCCCACAGCCTGCTCAATGTCTGCAACCAATCAGGTTGCAGGTGTGTGTCCCCATTCAAGTCAATGATAAGGTTTTTGTCAGACTGCTTATATTTCCAGTTTGAAGAGAACAGACTTTGTAAGTTTTTTTTTGTGCAGAGACCAGAAAACTCAGTACTCTTTGGAATTTGAGCAAGGTTTTCAGTCCAACTTAAGTTGGGGGAGGGGGTTGTTACTCTGGGCACTGATCCAAACAAACAAAAATTAACCATAACATATTACATACTAGGATCACTTACCAAATTACTTTCTCAGATGCTTTCCTTTTCCTTCTATATGAAAAAGCATTCTAACTTTGCATACCTTCCTACCTAATGAAACTTCACTTCTTCCTGACCCTTGCTATTTCTTATCTGCCTCTTCCATCCCCTTTAGATTGTAAGTAGAGAGTTTTCAATCTTGTAGAGTGCTTTGGGGAAAAAAACACTTTTTACAAAGATTCTAAGCTCAAAACAGGGCCCTCCATTTTTTGCAGTTTGTTAAAATTATATTTTTCCTTGTTCTTTTCCCCTGTATAGCGCTATGGAATATGTTGGCGCATTACAAATAAAAGTAATAATAATAATAATAATAATTACCACATCTATCTCTCCAGGCATGGAATACTGGTACACACCTAAAACAGGAAAGCTATGAACACTGGTCAGTGCCATGTTCAATGGATGCTGTGCCTATAACCCATTGCCTTCCCCCATAATTACGCCTGCAACAACCTGTGGGCAGAATAAACTGTGTATAACTAATTATTTAAAAGTTACGATTTTGTAGCTGTTATTAGCGTAATCTAAAAAATACAGTGGCCCTTTAAACAGAGAAAAAAAAATCCATTTGTATGAGTACTCCTGTAAATTCATCTGACTGCATGAAATACATATGACAAATAAAGACAGAATCTGTTACTTTCTTGGCAGTTTTCTAGTCAATGTCGGAAACATCTGGACCGGTCTTTACCTGTAGACAAGCTGAAGAGTGCCGGCTGGGATTTACGACATTCTGTCTTGGTGCAGTGCCCTGAATGTTATTTTTTATAGCCCAGGAAGCAGGGGCTCTTATTGGATCTCACCTTTGACGATGGCTAACACAGATTACAGACAGCGGCCCGTCTGGGAGATTCAAGGTTTTTTTTATATTCTTTTCTCAGTTATGGAGAAAACATGATAGGAAAAAGAAAATGTTATAGCAGAGTAAATGCCAAATGTTTCAGTCACTTCCTTTTTTGCATGAGGGTCTGCGAGAGATTGAGTTGCAGAGTTGGCTCAAAGTTTATATTAATGGATGCAATAATAAAAATGTTATAAATATTATAGTACTAGCGACTTGCCCGTCAAAAATGACGGGGCACTAAAATTGTAAGGCAGGTAATGCTGTTTGCCACGGACAGTAAGTGTTTTGGTCGTGTGAGAGCCTTCGGCGCTCATTGCGAGCCTCGCGCTGAGCCACACATTACACATTACCCCCCAGTCCACATTACTGCCTGGAACATATTTACATTTTCTGCTGCTATTTTCTTTAAATGCCTCAAGGCAAATAATATATGGAAAGAAGCAGAAAAAGGAGTTAAAGAAAAAAGTGGGTGAAAATGGGGAAGATTTGAAGAAGGAAGAGAAGTAAAATGAGAGAACAGAGGTTAGAAAGTGGAACATGAGATAAGGGAACCAAGGGCCCGAGTCAATTGCCCAATGCCTAAATTTATACACACTTAAAATCACTCTTAATATTGCTACATATTCGGCAAATATTACTCACTAGTGACGGCAATAAGATTGTAAGGGCGGTAAATTTTGTTGGTGTTCCAAGATGCTTCGGCGCTCATTGCGAGCCTCGCGCTGAGCGCCTTTGGCGCTCATTGCGAGGCCGTTGGTTGTTTGTGTGCTGTGAGCATTGTTTTTTTTGCTAATGCTAATGAAATAATTAATAAAATAATACATGAATATATTTTACAAATTTTGAAGTTATATATGCAGGAAGCATTGTGCAGAAGAGCTGGCAATCTGTTTTGATGTTGCCGCAGCATACAATGTGTGTTTTGAGGGCTGTGGAGCTGAGGTGTAAGTGTCAGTAATGTGTGCAGTGTGTAGTGTAAATAGTGTGCGTGCGCGAGGAAAATCCGTTAGGGTAGCTGTGTACTTCCGCATTGTGTAAGTTAGTGTTGTAAAATGGCGCCTTATGTGTGGTACGCGTCTGTGGCTGATTTGGCGTTCTTCTTCTTGGATCGCGTCTGTCTTTTTCGGAAAATCCGTAGGTGTTTGGTGGTGTTTTGCGTCTTTAGAGTCCTGAAGCCTAGTTTTCGGGTTTTTTCAGCTGCCATTTTTTCTCTTGCTTAGGGTATTTTCGGGTGTCTAAACTCTTGTAAATCGAGTGAAATTTAGGTGTAACTTCAGTTTACGGGGTCCTGGGTTCCCCCCCTTGCTGTAGGCAAGCGTTTTATGTATTTGTTGTGTATATTTATTGTGTTTTTAATGTTTTCATGTGCGCGGGTTTCGGGCGGTAAGGTCGTATTTTTGTAAGGTCGTAATGTTTTTTTTCTTCTAATTTCCGCGTCTCGTATTTTTTTTCCGGAAGTTTGTAAATTTTGTGAGGTCCGCAGGTGCTGGCAAGGAGCGCCTTCTGCCCCAAGTATCCACTGGATAGGTGTCTGTAAAAGCAAAACTAATACCTATGGTAAAAGTTTACATAGAAAAAAGGATATGTGCAATAGTTTAAAAAAAAAGGTAAAAATTACAACCTCCAACTTTGCTTAATCTGTTATTTCAGGTCGTCGGTTGGGTTATTAGTAGGATAAGTAGAATCAGAATAATCTCAGAGGCTTACAAGTATTAAAGTGTAAGGTCCCTAGATGTGCTATACATCATCCTTGAGTTGGTCACTATATTACTGGAGCAGAGAGGATCATCCCAGGGTGACAGATGAGGAGTATCTGAAAGTGACGCAGCCGGGATTATTTGTTTAGTGAAAACCAGATGGCTACAACAATAGTCAGTCTGAGCCTGCCTATGTTCTGTAAGTGCGCTACCATTGCTGTTTACTAAATTGTTATATTGGATTTGCCCTTGGGCCATGACCTCTAGTGTTCTTCTCATTACCACCACACCAATGTCTTACGTCTTTACCCTTGCATTCTGTCCTTCTGAATATCTTGAGGATAACATAGCCCACAGCAAGCCACTGACTTAAGATCAGATATTGACCACATGTCTACAAACTGGACCTGGACCCTAGTACAAGGACCGGTCAATAAACTCTACATCTGTTCTTTAGATCCACATCCTGTTTAGCATCCACCAGCTTTACAAAAAAGCCCTGATTATACAAATTCAACCAAATGGGCATGCTCTTCCTGCTAATCACTGCCCAGTGTGAGTGTCAAGTAATGACCCAAGATCAGAGACCTATCCCTATGGGAGGACTTTAGCGCAATAACAGCAACATTAATGGTCAAATATCTAACACTAATCTATGTTTGTTTGGAATAACAACCAATTGCAAATATCCTTATTCAATTGGGATGTCCTTGAGAATCGAGAGATATCCTACCCGCTTAATATACTCCATGTTTATATCTCATCGTATTAATTACCTGTATGGAGTGATGAGATTGGCTACTCTGGGCGCACCTTAAAGGCACGTGAAGCTTAAGCATTTCCTGTCTGATCATGTGTCAAGTTATATTTTGCATATTAGGTAAAAGTTGTTTATCCTTCCCTGGAAATGTTCACAGAACATATAGCTATATTATTGCACATTGGCTGCCAAGGGCAATCATACATTTAAAACAGTTTACTCTGCTCTAGGACTTCATTAAAAGAAACACATTGTGAAGCATTATCGAAAACCAGATATAATAAAGAAAAAATGCCAAATAACCACGTCCCTAGGGCTTTGAGGATTACCTAATCCCATCAGGCAATGGCTGGGTTTCTAATATTTTACAAAGTGTGGCTAATACTAATGAAAACAATTACACAAGCTCTTCTTTGTGGTTTTCTTTCCTGTTTGCAAATACTGTTGCATCTTTATTATTGTTCTAGGCTTAGACCTTTAACCTCACCGTGTCCATTCCAAGCATCCCACACATCTTCATTCTATAATGTGCCTCTTGAGATTGTACAGAAATTATTCTTGGAAACACAGATTTTGAGTCAGATACGAGAAGGAAAGAACTTGCGGTCAAGACAGAAGAACATCCGAAGTCCATTCTTATGTCTAAGTCAATATATCCAAGTTCAGACCTGTGTTTAAAGCCATTATTTCGGGAAATCAAAGTGGGTGCAATCTGATCACTAAAATTCAAAACCGCTGGTTGTAATGGAATTAATTCATCATCTCAAAAGATGTTAGCGCCTTGAATGGATGACTAATCTTGAGTTTTATTTGATGGTTTTCTTTGTTACTTTCCCCTTTCTTCATTGTGACTGATAATGATCAAAAGATTTTCTATTCAAGTAACGCAGGTGTTCTGCCCCAACATATGATGAATATTTTTGGCAACCCTAAGTGCAGACAATGATCTGTTTCTTGCTGTTATATTGATATCCACCACTATTAGATGATTATCAACAGATGCGATCATTATTAAACCTTTAACTCCTTTGGGATAATGTGTATTGCTTTTCAACTCCGGGAAATCTGCAAACCATTTTACAAAAGTAAAATCAAAAGCTTTTAGGACACTAGAAAACTCTAAAGCTTCCCAAAAGGAAGCCATGAATTAACACTATATCTACCCATGACTATTCGTCTTTACAGTTAGAATCCCATGTTGGATCCTCAGCCATTCACAGGTCATGTTCGGGATGTTTTAGTTTCTTGATAAAATGGTCTCTCTCAATGTATGGATAAGCGGCTTCCATGTAGAAGAGAATTTAGATAAAATGCCCCAGTTGTTTAAATGTAGGTTTTCAATTGTATTACAGAAAATAAACTTTTTTGACAGTTGAGAAGGTCTTGCTATTATTATAAAAAAAAAAAAAAGGACAACTGAAATGACCTAGTTAGAAGAGCTAATTATTTTAATGGAAGCCGGAACCTTGATTTTTTTTAATGGTAAAATGTTAGTGAACAGAGTTAGCGATATATTACTTAGCAGCAGCTGGTGAGCCACATCTGGCGAGGGTCATTCCTCTTATTTTATGTTATTTTTATTTATCCCATGGAGAAAAGGCATTTCAGAATCATGTGGCCAATCATAATATATCTTAAGACCATTAGTCTATTGTGCATTATACTCAGGTTGCCTTGTGCATTTTGTTTTATTTCTATAAATCCCATCCCATTCAATATCTCCATTCTGTTTTCCATTCTGGTTCTCCATTTCTTGCCCCTTTTCATACAGCCAATCCTTTACCATCTTTATATCCTATTTCCCATAGCTATCTCCTTTCCATACCTAATTTTCTAAGTACATTACATATCCAAGTCTCTATACTTATGCATTACCCCAATCTCTATCTCCATTCTATACTCCATTCTTTATCTTCATTCTCATACTCCACTGTGTCAATTCCATTCCACATTCCATACCCCATTCTTTATATCCATCCAATACCTCAATAATTCCAATCCATAACTCTATCTCCATCCTATACCTTACTTTCTATCTTCATTTCATACTCCACTCGCTATCCCCATACCAAAGCCCATTCTCTATCTCAATTGTATACCCAACTCTGGATATCCATCGCATTCCCCATTCTCTATCTTCATTTCATGCCACATTTTCTATCGCAATCCATATCTCATTTTCTGTCTCATGCCATACCAAAAGAAATGTGACTTTAGGGAAATTGTCCCATTAGTGCTTAACACTACACATTGGATATAAGGCAAAAGTGGGTAATTTTATACATATAACTTTAATGAAAATTAAACAGCGTTGATTAAAAAGATTAAAAAGAAAAAAGGGAACTTAAAAACAAAGCCACTGACTCCTTAGTTGGCTGATGCAAACTTTATTACCACTTCTCAATTATAGAGTGTGAATTTGTCAGCTAAAGGTAACTTATAGAGGATTGTGGGGGCACTTTTTTGACCACAGTCAGCTTGGGAATTCAGTACATACCCGATTTGCATATAATTTAAATCAGAGTGTCCTATATACGCAATAAACACACAATACACCCTATAGCTAGTATATTAGGTGTAATAAGACCTGTTGTGGTCTATTAAATAGCCCTAAAACAGGGTAACCTGTATTTCACAACTGGTATATTGAAAATTGTATAGGTGGGTATATTAATGGAGTGTTCTATTTCCGCATAACAATCTATGCGCATCACCTCAAAGTTGCTTTGTCTATACTCTATACCCACTCTCATAGATCCCCACATTTGCTCTACCATCATCTATTAAATGGTCTACAATTGGCAGTGGTTAAAGCCCTGTCTCTCCTCTATATTGCAATGCTCAGTATCTCAGCGTCTCCATTCGCTGTGGAGATTCACGCTTCGTGGTTAGAGCGTGCGTCTCAAACGTGATGACGTCACGCTACGCCTGCCTACCTAACATGTTTCTACGTCTGATTGTCTTTCTCAAAGTATTCTCATTCCTATACTCATGCCATACCCCACTATCTGTCTCTTGTGTCCAGGGCATCTCAGGAAGACAACACGCCAATAATGATGTCTCCCTCTGCACCCATGTCTTTTTCATGTTTTTTCCTATGTCTGTTCCTGTCTCTTTCCCCCATCTGTCTATCTGTCTCACCCCTGTACCTATCTATCTTCTGTGTGTGATTAAATTAAACATAATGGTGCAGACTTAGACAAATTGTGTCCAGAAACCATTAAAAATATCTGACTTATATATTTTTTAGGTGGGAAAATGATGTCCTCAGCATTATTTCAGTGTGACATGCCACGTGATACTGAATATATTTACTTTGAACACAGCTTTGTTGGTTATTTGCACAAATATATGTGTACAGGAACTGCTTAAACTTCCTCCTATACTATTTATCATTCTTTCCAGACCAGAGATTTGGAAGAGATATGGGCTCACTATAACTCAGAGACATCCATCTTAACAATAAAGGGTTAGTTTGGTGGAATACATGAGGATACAAGTGAATTAAGAAGCCTATTGTGGGGGGTATTGTGTCAAGGATCATCTCTGTGTGATATGCTAGGACCTAACACTTTTAGGGCTTCCCTGCTGGTCCAGTGGTTAGGATTTGGTGCTTTCACCGCTGCAACCTGGGTTTGATTCCAGTCAGGGAACCAAGAGGTCACACCACCCTGAAACCATGCGCTGTTAGGCCTGGTCAGTACTTGGATGGAAGACCACCTATGAATACCAAGAGCTGCATACTGGTCCACTGGAGAAGGAACTCCAGTACCTATGCCATGAATACTAAGTGGATTGGCATGGCATGTTGCGGTCCATGAGGTCACTGAGAGTTGGACATGAATGAATGATGAAAACACATATAAGAGTTCTGGATAGCTCCACATAATTTATTTGGTTTAATTATTTAAATTTATATCGCTAAAAGTATTACTGGTGAGGCCAAGAAGATGGTACATCATACCAGAGCGTAGCCGGATCAATCCCCAAGTCCCATTCTCTAAATCACATGTTTGCAAACAATTTTATTGACAACAATTTTCCTAATAAATAGTCAAAAAAAATGTACAGTTAAAATGTACTCTTTTGAACAACATACAACATCTTTTCAGAATATATATCAATAAAATAGCCAGTATTTTATTACTTTCGAGGTGCAATTATGCTGATGTTGAGTCTACCATTTTGATTTAAGCAGATGTACTGCCAGTGCTCCACCAGGGTGTAAAGGAAGCCCCTTAGTTTATAAGGACACACCCTCCTGAGAAAGAAAAAAAAGGAAAATGGCAGCTTGCAATAAATAATAATTGCTTAAAAACTTTTAAAAATCTAGATGTTATATTTATTTTTTGTTTATTTATTTATTTAAAATACCATATACAAAAACAAATGTATCACAGTGGTCCTTTAATGCACAGCAAAAATGGTTTTAAAGGGTAGATTTGCATAAATAGATAACAAAAAACAATATATTCTATACATTCCATGATGCTTTGCTGCATACTGACTTCCCAGACACTGTTGTAACTGCCTTTTATTGGCAACAACAAATTATTAATTTTATGCTAATTTAGCTTGGATTTTCAGAAGTGTTCCTTCTTAAAATCAACTGCCTGAAACCTAAAGAAATTTGCTAACTTTAGTGTATGTTTATTAATGTTTTGGGATTATTTCATGCAAATATTTTTTTATACACTAATGATTCTCCTCTATAAGATGCATTTATAATACAGGAAACGTCTATATACTTTTAACGCTAATTGGCCTAAATCCTGATAAAACCATAAACCCCCCCCCAAAAAAAAAATTAGTTTTCATTGAATCACGTTGAATTTCAAAATTTCAAGCACATAGACCTAGAAAAAAATATTACCATAAGGTAGATATTAATACAAGATAAATAATAAATCAAATATTGAGCCAGCAACTGGTAAACCCACAGCACAAACCCACTGACACCAATGAGAATCCCTGGGGATTCCCTCTATCCGTGCAGCAGTGAAGGCAATTCCCAGGATTCCCCTCCCCATTCACTCCAGATTGCCCCATCCCCACTCAAACTCGATCCCTTCTTCCCCAGTTATCCTCTACCACCTATTTACATAACCATGGAGATCTATTGAGAACCCCACGGCACAATTTCTATTTACCCCTGCTGCAGATGTCCTTAAAGCACCCCCATGGCTCCTATTCTACTAATCCTTTCCAAGGAGGGCCTTAACCTTCCAAGCAGTATGATTATTTCAGTATTTAGAATGTTAAAGCGGTACATTCTAAAATACTGACATAATCATATTGCCTTTAGACACCATTACCCCTTCCCCCTGTCCTCCTCCCTTTCCCCTTCTCCTCCTTCTCCTCCTCCATTTCCCCCCTCTCCCCTTTTCCGCCCCACCTCCATTTCCCCCCTTATTCACCCCTTTCCCCCCCTTATCCTCCTCATTCCCCCTCATCCTCCTGATCCTCCCCCTTATCCTCCTCATCTTCCCCCCTCATCCACCTCCCCCTCATCCTCCTCATCCTCCTCATCATCCCCCTCATCCCCCTAATCCTCCTCCCCCTCATCCTCCTCATCTTCCCCCATCATCCTTCTCCCCATCATCCTTCTCCCCCCTCATTCTCCTCTTCTTCCCCCTCATCCTCCTCCTCTTCCCTCTCATCCTTCTCCTTCCCCATGCTCCTCCTCTTCCCCCTCATCCTCCTCCTTTCCCCCCTCATCCTACTCTTCCCTCTCATCCTCCTCCTTTCCCCCCTCATCCTACTCTTCCCTCTCATCCTCCTCCTTTCCCCCCTCATCCTACTCTTCCCTCTCATCCTCCTCCTTTCTCCCTCATCCTCCTCTGCCCCCTCATCCTCCTCTTCCCCCTCATCCCCCCCTTTCCCCCTCACCCTCCTCTTCCCCCCTTTCCCCCTCAACCTCCTCTTCCCCCTTTCCCCCTAACACTCCTCTTCCCCCCTTTCCCCCTCACCCTCCTCTTCCCCCCTTTCCCCCTCACTCACCTTCAACCCCCTTTCCCCCTCACCCTCCTCTTCACACCCTTTCCCCTCACCATCCTCTTCCCCCATTTCCCCCTCACCCTCCTCATCCCACTTTCCCTCTTACCCTCCTCTTTCCCCCCTTTCCCCCTCACCCTCCTCTTCCCCCTTTCCCCTCCCCCTCCTCTTCCCCCCTTTCCACCTCCCCCTCCTCCTCCCCCCCTTCCCCCTCACCCTCCTCTTCTCCCCTTTCCCCCTCACCCTCCTCTTCCCCTTCTTTCCCCCTCATCCTCCTCTTCCCTCCCTCCTTCCTCCTTCCCCCTCTCTTCTCTCTTCTTATTCATCTCCGATCAGTTCCTACTGCTATAACAGGGATTAAACCGATAGGAATAGTACTACTTAACAGTACACACCTTATAATAACGCAGTCAGAGGCAACGCAGAGAGAGGAGTCTGAAGAAGAGGAGTCAGAGGAGGAAGGTGGCTTTGAGGAGGTGGAAGACCAAACACTGCAGGCGTCCCAGGGGGCTTGTTGTCCCCTTTGGGGGACCCTTGGTGGCTGGGTGGAGGAAGAGACCTTCAATGACATCAGTGAGGACAAGGAACGGGACATGGCTAGCTTGGTATCCAACCTTGTGCAAATGGGGAGTTTGCGGTTGTGCAAATGGACTGTTTGTGGTTGTTTGCGATGCATTAAACGGGGAGATTGGTCTGTTACTGTGAAGCGGGTGTAACCCTTACACTACCTGATCGATACAACATCATACCTGATGTTTTAAAGCATGTTATTCCAAACAATTTAGGAATGTTAGGTAATTTATGCCCTTTATGGCTTAAAACCCGATTCTGCAGCAACTATGTAATTTTCCGTGGGAGTTTTGCCATGGATCCCCCTCCGGCATGCCACAGTCCAGGTGTTAGTCCCCTTGAAACAACTTTCCCATCACTATTGTGGCCAGAAAGAGTCCCTGTGGGTTTTGAAATTCGCCTGCCCATTGAAGTCTATGGCGGTTCGCCCGTTCACGAATATTTGATGGAAGTTCGCGTCCGCTGTATGCGAACCTAAAATTTGATGTTCGCGACATCACTACTCCTGACGTGGAGATCTTTAAATGACCCCTGCAGCATGTAATCAATTAACCCCATACCAGCTCTTTTTGTGGCTTAAATAGATATTTTTGGGGGATTCTGATTGGCTGAAATAGATGTCAATCATATTTAAGCCAATTAGTTGTAGGTAGGAATTCTAAGGTTGTCCTTTAAGGGCCCCCATGGAATGGGGGTTAATTAATTAGGTGATGCAGAGGTCCTTGATCGATCTCTGTGGCAGAGGTTAATAGTTAGTTGCCATGGGGGTTCTTATAGGACACCCATGGCATTGGGGTTAACTCTAGCTGGCACAGGGTTAATATTTTAATGTCATGGGGGTCTCAATGGACCCTTGTGTTCATGTAGATGGGTGATAGGAGGTGATTGGGTAACGGGGGGGTCGGGTTTGAGTGGGGAAGGGGGCAGTGAGCAAGGACGGGGAAAGCAGCCACCCGGGCATTCTTATGCCTTTGCAGGTACTCTATAGTACTCACAATATTTTTAGAAAAAATCAGGGATATTAGGAATTGCAAGTAAACATTCAGAGTAATTTTGAATTAAATAGCTTTTTTGAGCACAAGCAACTGATAATATTACTGATGTGTGAAAATCAATGGGGAAGCCAGGTATAATATTGTGAGTAGGGGTTACTCGCAGGCATTAGGAGTAGCACACACACAATCATGCGGAGAGAGGGAATAGAATAATTAGGGATAGTTACTAAGTACTTTTTTTCTTCTGTAACTTTACCAAATAGGGAATTGAATTAGGCTCATAGTTCTCAATGATACTGACTATTATGATCCATGAAGGATGCCTCTTATCTAGAAGGTACAGAAAAATGCTACCCCAAAACTTACTGAATCCCTATGATGAGCAAAATCATAATAAAACTCCTCAGGAGGGTAAGTAGTATTATTATAGATTATATATCATACATAAGCATAGATGGGTAGTAAAGAGAACTCTACAAATATCCAAAATCTAGATAATAGTACAATTATAAGGTCTTAAAAATATAAATGTCATAAAGACATTAAATGGTGCAGTAAATGTAATCAATACCAAATATCATCAAAAAAGGGTTTATAGCCAGCTTGGTATTATGTCGCCCCAATGATCAGTAATAACCAAAAGTTCCAGAAAGAGGCCCATTTTTTATACTTATCGTCAGAGATTGTGCACATTAAGTGTACATATTTATTCTTTTTCAATACCTCCCCAAACAGCGGGATGGACGTCCTCCATGTTTTAGCAATAGTGTTCCTGACGCTAAACAGATTTGATTTGAGAGAAGTTGAGCCTCCTTAGTAAGACCTGTGATAGGGAGACCTAATAAGGCTTCCTCTGGCATTTGAGGTATCCTGTGTGCCCAAAACTCCTCTAGGATGTCATAGGTTTCTGACCAGATGTGGGCTATTTTGGAGCAGCCCCACATTATGTGCCTTAGTGTCCCGGCGGAATTGCAACCTCTAAAGCAGTTGCCATCTAGAGATGGATTGGAGAGCGGGAGTGAGGTGCCACATCATGATGGTTTTATGGGAATTTTCTCTCAAACTTATGTTGAGTGAGGAGTTTTTCACATTTTTATGGATTTTATACAATTGCGAGTTGTCTAGGGTAATGTTAAGTTCTGTTTCCCATGAGTTCTGGTGGTGACCAGGTCAATCTGATAGTTGTAGATGATGGAGATATTTTTATTGCAATTTAAATTGTAGATACAGCATTTTTCAAATGGGGTTTTGCTGACTGATTTATTAACTTTTAATATATATATATATATATATATATATATATATACTGACTATATTTGAATTAATTTGTGCCAGGTTAAGCCATTCTTTAAGGCGTAGATGTTTGTGTTCGCTGAAGGTCATGGGGGACCATTATTGCTTTACAGTTAGTATTTCAGCAGCAACAGTCAATTTTTTATTTATCCGCCATGTTATCTGGGAGTTCTGTTTATTGATGTATCTCTGTGGGGAAGCCATAAAGGAGTGAGTCATGACCCTTTCTCTACCAAAGGTACCCTCTTATTAATTTGGGTCCATAGGGTAAGAGATTGTGACACGTTACTGGGAAGTAGAGATCGATTGATTTTGTGGTTTAGGCTTAACCAGAGCACCTGGCTAGTAAGAAGGTTCAATTCCTTAAAGATGTGGTTTTCAATTTCTACCCACATAGATGGGGGTGTTCTTTGATGAACCACTTAGTCAATTGCACCAGTCTAGAAGATTTATAGTATTTTAACAAATCTGGTAAGGTTTGTCCATTTTTGTTTTTATCCTCGACTTTTTATGATCCCAAACAAACTATGATGATACATTTTGATATTATAATTATACTAGCAAACTTGAGCTAACTTTTGGACTATAACCAGTATTAAAGGTATATATAAGTTTCCTTGGTTTCAAATGTTTGGTAAGAAACAGGCAGTGATTATCAGAAAAATATGTGTTATATCAAAAAGTTCAGGAGGTTACACTTAGGAAGGTTCAAAAGTACTGGTTGCTAAAAAAGGGCCAATCTATGGTTATTTTGTAAATATACCTTTCTAGTAGATACCACAGGAAGTAATGGTGCAGATGGAATCACATGGTTGAGCAGGCTCTGAGCTCATATCTGAATCAGACCACAAGGAGAGAGAGATAGAGAGAAAGAAAGAAAGAGAGATAGAGAGAGAGAGAGGGGTGAGAAAGATAAAAACACAGCAGTTGAGGTAGGGAAGTAACAATCTGCAGGGATGGTAGTCAAGTGGGAATGTGCTGCACAGACAGAGAGATCAAAACACACCAGCAGCAGTAGTTGTCCAGACAGGGAAGTGACACCATGCAGCTGTGGTAGTCAAGTATGAATGAGCTGCACAGAGAGAGTATTATATGAAAATACATAGCATATAAAAGTCTAACATGGTGCCACACTACATATCCCAGACTGCTTTGCAGCACAAACAGGAACCACAGAGCTTAAAACAAATATATCAGCTGCCTTAGCCTCCTCCTGAGTGGCCAAATTCAGAAATTACAAGACGTTTTGCTAACTTCAAGGCAAGTGTTTAAATGTTTATTCTGGTATTTTTTCATGCAAAAAATGTTTTCAGAAAATACTGATACTACTCTATCAGATGCATTCATAATCCATGAAACTTAGATATGCCTTTAAGCCTTTCAGTTTAGGAAGTACCTCTTTGTGAATCTCAGTTAGGTATTGTATATTTCTTGTGACCCTTTTTAGGATTTAATATTTTGTATATAGAGCACTTTTAATTTTTCTCCCTTGTGGTGAAGGGGCTTGTGTATATCAATGAAGCAGTGAGCCATACCATGTAGGGTCACCCAAAATGGGAGGTCATAGCAGCAAGGTCAGACAAATTGTGGTACACTGAAGTGGTATCTGGCAACCCACTCCTGTATCTTTGCCAAGAAAACCATGTGGATAAGCTAACCTAGAGACATAATGAATGTGCCAGGCACGTTGTGATCTATAGGGTAATGGAATTGGGACACAACAGAATGACTTAACAACAATAAAAACATTTATCTTTAGTCAATTAATAATAATAATTAATTAAAAAATATGTCCCCCTCCCTTTTTTATATTACTAATTAGTTTTTTTATGCACTTTGAAAATAAGCTTTTAAATATAACATCCCAATTTACACCGTGCTGTACCAAACAAATAAAATAAACCCTGTTCTGTAGCAGGACGTATTTTATTTTAGACCACGGCACAAACATCTGACAATTGTTTCCGAGCTGATGTGAAATAGAATATTTTCAGCTGATGTTCAGCCTTGACAATCTCAACATGCCTAATACATTTACCATACAGTGTATGTTTCAGAAAAGGAACACTTGCATTTGTATTGAAAACAGGTTTGAATCCAACTACGTTCCCAACAGCTTCATTGTCTCCCCTCATTTGGGCTCCAGATGTTCAACTGTCTCTCCCAATTTGACTTCTCTGCACTGGTTCCCGGTGACCGGATCTCAGCCACTAGTACATGAGATTATCAAGCACTTCCTGCCATGTCCTGCTTGTTGACAGCTTCCCCGACCTGGGATTGTCTTGGACCTTGCTAAAGGAAATCACCAGGCTGAGCTTAGTTTAGTTTAGTCATGAAATTGAATGGCAGTTCAGTTTAAATCCTTTCTAAGGCTTAGTTTACAGTTGGAGTAGCCATTTGGATGGTGCCAAATAAATCTAATGTTACAGCGGCTTTGGACTGCCCTCTAAATAATATGTTGATTCTTAAAGGACGATTGTAATTTAGGAAGAATCACATCTGTTTGTGAAGCATTGAGGACGATTTCTAAGCCATCAACCTAAGAACATTTTTAGCGTACACCTTAAAGGGAAAGGAAGGTTCCTGGATTTTATTAGGTATATCATATACCTGTGTATCTTTTTACTTTTATGTACTTTATATTATTAAGAAGTGCTTTTAACTCTGCCTAAAATCAAACAAATAGAGCCGTATGGGTCTGGGTCTGCTGTACTTGCTGTGCAGTGTCTCATATTATTATTATCTTTTATTTGTATCGCGCCAACATATTCCATAGCGCTGTACAAGGGATAAGCGTGGTTTGTATCTGTGACACTTAGAAGGCTGAGCTGATTGGGTCACCAATACAAGAGCCAGCTCAAGAGTGAATCAAACTGCAGCTAATTTCTAAGCTGTGACAGTCACATTCATTTTTTATGTTTTCAACAGCTCACATCATCTAACATTGTAGCAATAAAAGGCTTACGGCTAAAATATATATAATATGACTAATAACTTTCCCGTCATAAATGACAGTGTCATACAGTATGTTATGTTCGGTTGTCTGTGCTGTCTCTCTCTGTGTTGTCTCTGTGTGCTCTCTCTCTCTATGCGGCCTCTCCCTATCTCTGTGCTACCACTCCAGCTGCCCTCTGTCTCTCTATGCACTGTCTCCCTCTCTCTATGTCTGTGCACTTTCTCTCTCTCTGTGCGCTGCCTCTCTCTCAGTGCACCGTCTCTTTCTAAGTGCCCGCTCTCTCTCTGTGCCCTCTGTCTCTCTCTGTGCTCTGTGTGCTCTCTCCACTCTCTCCTTCCCTTTCTCTGTCTCCCTCCATCTCCCCCTCCCTCTCTTCCACTCCCTCCCTCTCTATCCCTCTTCCTTCCTCCCTCTCTCCCTCCATTTCTCTCTAAGCCTTTTTTCTTTCTCTGCCTACCCCCTCTCTCTCTCACTTCCTTTCTCTCTCTCTATGCCTCCCTCACTCTCTCTTATCTCTCTGTTCCTCTCCCTCCCTTTCTCTTTCTGCCTCCCTCTAACTCTCTCCCTCCCTTTCTCTCTCAACCCTGCCTCACCGTCTCCCCTCCTTCTCTGACTTTTGTCTCTGTCCCCCTCCCTATTTCCCTCCTGTCTATGTCCCCCTCCCTCTCTACCTATCTCTCTCTCCCTCTTCCCCTCTCTAAAGACTAATCCTTTTTCAGGAGTGTATCTCACACATTTTCCTCTAGCTTTTGTCTGTATAAGGTCTGACGGAAAAGAGGTCATTAAAAATATTGATTTTCAAAAGGTTATCTGATGTTTAGTTGGGCTTATAAACTGAAATTATGTTTTGTTATTCAATTAGTAAAGATTACTTAAGGCCAACCCTGGCTTTAATATGAATTCTTCTATATTTTATTGCTTGCCTGCACCGATTCTTCTTGTCTGCATATCCAAATACTCTCCCAACCGCTCCCTTAGCTCTGCAAGTCTTGTCATTTTTCTCCACTCTTATCTTGTCACCCCCACTCATTCTGGTTTACAGCATCGAAAAGTGTCTATAGCCATTTTTCTAAAGTGGATAACTCCTATAAAATGTATTATTATTTTTACTGCATGAGGGGAACCTGAATACTAAATAGCTGCTTTGATGTGCTAATTAAAACCAGTCTGTTTGTCTGTCCCTGTGGTGAGCCCAATGTTGCCATCCAGTTAGAAACCCTCCCCACATTATCAAGTACTCTGCTCCACAAATTAGCAGATTGAGACGCACATTTACCTGAAAAATGCTGTATTTCTCAGGAACGATTTACTGTTAGCTAGTACAATATATAGTTATTTTTTTAACAATAGTCTAAGAGCAGAGAAAATGTCTTAAAATTATTAAGTAATTAGATAAAATACATTTCGATGCCTCTGCATAAACCTGGAGGCATCCATGAAACATTGGTTCAAGCTGTGTGTGAAAGGGGCTACCTGCTTCTGAGCCTGTGAGGGGGAAGGAGGTGGTGTCAGCTTCCATCAGATCCAGCTACATAACAAATCCTCCTGACCTGTCCTCCCCAATAGATACAAAAACACACCCCTCATAATCCAGGTCTCAAAAAGTGATGCATTTAAAATTCAGATTTTCTCTAAAATGTTTTAAATATTCATGGTTTACACAGCTGCTAATGTTGTTTTGTTTGTTACATACTGGTTGTTACACACAAACCTGTATAATTTTGCTTCAACTACAGTGATCATGTTGTTTTTTTTTATATTGTTGTTTGTTTAATCGTTCAGTCGTTTCTTACTCTCCGTGACCTATGGGAACAGAGCACACATTGCTCAAAGGCCAATGTGTACGGAGCTGTTGTGCTGACCACCCTTCTTTATGGTTTAGAGTCTTGGGTTACCTACCGCCACCACCTACGACTTCTTGAGCGCTTTCATTAACGCTGCCTCCACACCATCCTCAACATTCACTGGGATGACCACATCCCCAACACTGAAGTCCTAGAACAGGCAGGAGTCACCGACATTGAGGCCATGCTGTTGAAGAAGCAGTTACGCTGGGCAGGACACATCTCTAGGATGGAGGATGATCGACTTCCAAAGATTGTGCTATATGGTGAGCTCACCACTGGCAATTGTGACAGAGTAGGGCCAAAAAAAGAGGTACAAGGACTCACTGAAACAGTCCCTTGATGCCTGTCATATTGTCCATCGTCGATGGTCCGCCTTAGCTTCAGACCGAAAGGCATGGAGAAGTACCATTCACCAGGCTGTCTCCTCTTTCAAGACCACACGCATGGCTGGTATTGAGGACAAGAGGAAACATAGAAAAAATGGTGTCACTACAGCACCCAACCAAGAACAAACTTTCCCGTGCAACCACTGTGGTTGAGTCTGCCTGTCCCGCATTGGCCTCCTCAGCCATCTAAGAGCCCATAGATGTGGACACCCTTCTTATATCATTGTTCGCAAAGCCAAGCCTATATATACTCTACTTGACCCTATGGACCAGAGCATACAGGCACACCTGTCAGCCATTGAACCTCTGACATCCCTCAAGCTCATATTCCTTGCTTCAATTACCTTATCTATCCATCTCCTCATTTGCCAACCATTAGAGTAGTATCATATGCATATCTGAGGTTGTAGATATTTATCCTAGGAATCATCCAGTCCGGCCTTACGCAGGATGTACTCTGTGTATAAGTTCAATAAATAAGGTGACAATATACAACCTTGTTGCACTCCTTGCCTGATTTTGAGCTATTCTGTTGTTCCATGTGTGGTTCTGCTTGTGGCTTCTTGGTCTATTTACAGATTCATCAGGAGTCGGATGAGATGATCTGGTGCTCCCATCTCTTTAAGATCTCTTGCCCCATTTTGTTGTGATCCACACAGTCAAAGGCTTTAGAATAGTCTATGAAGCAGAAGTAAATGTTTTTCTGGAACTCTCTTGCTTTCTCTCTTATCCATTGGACATTGGCAATTTGATATCTTGTGCCTCTTCCTCTGTGGAACCCGGCTTGCACGTCTGGGAGTTCCTGGTCCATATATTGTTGGAGCTGAGTTTGTAGAATTTTAAGCATTACCTTGCCATTGTTGAGTTTTCCAAATGCAAGCAACACTTTCACAGCACCATATTCTAGGATTGTTAACAGTTCAACTTGGATTCCATCAACTCCTGCAGCCTTGTTATCAGCAAGACATTCTATGGCCCATATCACTTAAATCTACAAGATATCTGGCTCCAGTTCATTGACAAACTATTGAGGTCATCACTACTGTTTAGATCCTTCCTGTATAGGATCTTCTGTGTATTCCTTCCATCTCTTCTTTATCTGATCTGCTTCTGTTAAGTCTGTCATTTTTTTACTTTTATCATGCCCACTTTGACATGAAAGGTTCTTTTGAGATCTCCAACTATCTTGAAGAGATCTCTTGACTTTCCCATTATGTTATCTGCTTCTATCTCTTTACATCGCTCATTATAGAATGTCTCTTGTCTCTTCTTCCTATATTCTGGAATTCTGCAATCAGTTGTCCAAATAGTTTTCCTGTCTCCACTACCTTTCACTTTCCTTCTTTCCTGGGCTACTTTCAAAGCCTCATCAGATAGCCAGTTTTCCATTTTAGTTTTCTTTCTTTTAGTAAAAATATATTTTTTCAAGATAATGTCACACTTCTGTCCAAAGTTCTTCAGGCATTCTATCTTCCATATCTAGTCCCTTAAATCTATTCTTTACTTCCACTGCATATTCAGAGGGGATATTATTTTTTTCATATTTGCTTGGTCTGATGATTTTCCTTCTTTTCTAATCTTTAATTCAGCACTTTGCAATAATCGGCTCATGATCTGAGCACAGTCAGCTCCAGGTCTTGTTTTTGCTTAATTTATAGAGCTCCTCCATCTTTGACTACAAGGGATATAGGCAACCTAATTTTTATATTGTGTATTTGGTGAGAGTCATCGCTGAGGCTGTTGGAAGAGGGTGTTTGCTATGACCAGAAAATTATCTTGATAGAATTCTACTAATCTCTGACCTGCTTCATTTTGTACCCCAAGGCCAAACTTGCCCGTTATTCCAGCAACACGGAAACAGATAAAAAGCAAGATATTGAATGCACGTTAGCCTTACTAATAAATTGGAAGTACGGTAATCCGAGAGAAAGCTCCATCATGTGTAGAGCCTATTATAGTAATCTATCTTTTCATATCTAGTTCTAGTCAACTTTTCAAATATGACTTTTTACAAAAAGAACAAGCTTGTTTCCTTTTGAAGGACAAGGAGAGCACAATGCCACACTCTATAACTTATTTTTCTACACTATAGACCACTTACTTTTTTTTACCCAAAAAACATTTCTTATCATTAAAGCATGATCTTTTAAAGTGACACCGAAAAAAACAACCTTAACTTCTCTATCAATTTAAGGTTTTTTCACTTTGTTTTTTTAATGGGAAATAATAGCAATTGTGTTTATTTTTATGAACGTTTCATTTCTTTAATAATTGGGACCTTTTTGTGTCATTTTAATGGGTAACTGAAACAAAAATAATATCAATTTAAGAAAATGAATGGCAAACTATAGATACACAAAATAATAATGTGTTTGATCCACTTTAGCATGGCTACTGAATTGAAAGAAACCTGAGAGGCAGTGTACAGAAGATGTGCAGAGTCTGTTTTCTGTGTTTTCATATTTTGTTCTGCTTTCAGAAAAATAGAAAAAAAAGTTTCACAAGGCTCCTTGTCCCTTTTATTGTTGTAACATATTAGTGCAAATGTAGGGGAACACAATCCCACCTATATCATATACTTATTCTACAGTATACATAGTGTTTGGCAAGAGCTGGTATCTAATACCTTATTTCCTTGTCCTCATGGGCATAAAAGGGATGAGGAGAGTCTAAAATACAACTGCTCAATCTTTTGTACATTTGGGAATAAAATATTCTATTCATTTAAAAAATCTTCTTAAAGAAAACTTAAACAATCTAATGAAACATACTAGATTAATTCTATATTAATGGCGTTCATTGAATCTCTCTTGGTTGGAGAGGATATCAGCTCTCAACATGAATATCATACCTAAAATAACTTACCTTCTGAAATGCATTTCTGAGCAAATGTATATGAGCTCTATCAACTTGATACAAGGAGACTTGGATAAGTTTATATTTAAGGAGAAAAAGCCATGATTACTCAAAAGTACACATTATAGTAAATTTCGAAAGGGGAGGTTTGGGTTCTTCGTCGATAAAGGATATACATAATAAAATAATAATATCCCATGTTGTTAGATGGTGCTTCGAATGTGACAAACCAAGATGGTAGTATCTCGAAGAGGCACTACCCCCTAGGAATGTTACTGTGGTTACCGAAGTATGACCCTCATATATTTTATAAACTCCTGAGTGGTATTAGATCTGTTATAAGATTTTGGTACGGTAATAGAGTAAAATGAAACTTAGCTCAGATTCCTTCTCTGGTAGCTCATTTGGCGTTAATCTCTTTAATAGGCAAAGGTCCAAGTTTTCAAATTCTTAAAAGACAGGGGATGAATTTTATAGCTGAATTATATGACAAAGGGAAACTGATTAGCTGGAAATTCAAAACAACTTTGGTAGTGCCAACATATTGTGGCTGCATTATGAAGCTATAAAAATGAGTCTGACATAACTGGGCAACAACAATTCTTACATGGGATTATGTACGAAATTAGAAAAAAGTATTTTAATAGGACACGAAAAACATATAATCTCCAAATGTAGTAAAATTATATCTGAGACCTCCCCCACCCCCCCCCCTGTGAAAAGTTTAGCGGTAGCAATTAACTACTCATATACTGAAATGTATTTCAAGGTTATCCAGAGGTGGTATTTTGTACCAGCAACTATAGCAAAAATAAACCCTCTTAATGATGATTTATGCTGTAAAAAATGTAGAGGTACAGTAATTCATATGTGTTGGGAATGTGTGCTACTGAAGAATTTTTGGCTCGCAACTAGTTGGTAAACAGAAACCCTGTTCCCCTCAAGTGGATCTCCTACACATGAACTTAAATGATATTATACCTACAAAGACATTTCTGATCTCACATATCCTTCTAATAGTTAAGCGACTTATTGTTAAACATTGGAAAAAATCGGCTTTACCATCCTGGAATGAGGTAAAGAACTCGATAGAGTTAAGTCGAGATTTGATGAGGGGAAATTATATTATAGACTCATTAAAAAGAGTAAATATCCTTAATTGACAATTATGGGATCGTTATCTAGCTTCATTATTGTAATTATACGATATATAAGGCACAAGTTCTCCCCTTGCATAAAATGCCAATACTGAAATAATTTCTGTATGGCCAACTGAAGCCCTAAAAAGTAACTGTGAATGTATGTATGTTTTTTTATTTACTATTGTGTTTTTTGGTTTATGTCTGTTATTGTAATGAAAACAAATTTTTAAAAAGAGTCTAAAATAGAACTATCACCAGGGTTCCCTGGTGGTCCAGTAGTTAGAATTTGATGCCTTCACAGCTGTGGCCTAGGTTCGATTCAAGTCTGGGTCACATCACCCTGAAGCCAAGCAGGGTTGAGCCTGGTCAGTACTTGGACGGTTGACCACCGAGGAATACCAGGAGCTGTATGCTGTGGCCCACTGGAGAAGGCACTTGCAACCCATTCCAGTATCTCCGCCATGAATACCAAGTGGATCAGCATGGTGTGTTGAGGTCAATGAGGTCACGGAGAGTCAGACACGACTGAGTGACACATACACACACCACTAGTAATATCGAGTTAAAATGTACAGGGATACTTGGGAATCTATTGTGCAGCAAAAAAGTGCTTTTATTATCTTCTCTTAATGTAGAAAATAGCTAAGCAAAGGTAAGAAGCTTCCTCACATTTTTTTATTTCCTACAGGCCATTCATTTTTTAGACAAAAAATTGTGTATCCATTTACTTTTTTCTATAGTTATCTGTGAAATACACCTCAGTTTCAAAAACAAAAGCTTATTGTATAGGTTACCACTTTTGTTATTATATATATATATATATATAATATAACAGAATATATTTAATATAGGTTTATTTTTTGCATGCCAAGACAGTACAGGCCATCTTTAATACAAATAACACTATTAGTATGTCCTCCAAGCGCCACCAACATGAGCCCATCTATCTTCTGTTTCCATCTCTATGGCTTATATTTCATTCCAATCCCGCAGCGAACCATAGAGTGTGTGAGGTAGAGCGGCGTGCGCAGTGCATGTTGGGACGGCTAGTTGCAGCAGGCGCTGACTCCTCCGGGCCGCGCACAGCAGTGTGGAGCTGACTGGCCTGTTTATCTCCCGGTTTCGGTTCTCAGTGACCTCCCTCGGTGAGGTGAGGAGGGGTTAAGTCCCGTGCCGGTTCTTTCCCCGCCCCCGTGCCGGTTTTTTCCGGTTGTTGTCGGTGTGAGATGCCGAACTTCTGTGCGGCCCCGAACTGCACACGGAAAAGCACCCAGAGTGACCTGGCATTCTTCAGGTTCCCACGGGACCCGGAAAGGTGAGAGTGGGGGATCACGAATGGGGTCAGCACAAGAGGGGTGGAAGAGAAAAGAGTGTCCATAGGGGGCAGCACTAGAGGGGAGAGAGAGAACTGAGTGTCCATAGGGGGCAGCACTAGATGGGAGAGAGAGTGAACGGAGTGTCCATAGGGGGCAGCACTAGAGGGGAGAGAGAGAACTGAGTGTCCATAGGGGGCAGCACTAGAGGGGAGAGAGAGAACTGAGTGTCCATAGGGGGCAGCACTAGAGGGGAGAGAGAGAACGGAGTGTCCATAGGGGGCAGCACTAGAGGGGAGAGAGAGAACTGAGTGTCCATAGGGGGCAGCACTAGAGGGGAGAGAGAGAAAAGAGTGTCCATAGGGGGCAGCACTAGAGGGGAGGAAGAGAAAAAATGTGCCCATAGGGGGCAGCACTAGAGGGGAGAGAGAGAAAAGAGTGTCCATAGGGGGCAGCACTAGAGGGGAGGAAGAGAAAAGAGTGTCCATAGGGGGCAGCACTAGAGGGGAGAGAGAGAACTGAGTGTCCATAGGGGGCAGCACTAGAGGGGAGAGAGAGAACTGAGTGTCCATAGGGGCAGCACTAGAGGGGGAGAGAGAGAAAAGAGTGTCCATAGGGGCAGCACTAGAGGGGGAGAGAGAGAACTGAGTGTCCATAGGGGGCAGCACTAGAGGGGAGAGAGAGAAAAGAGTGTCCATAGGGGGCAGCACTAGAGGGGAGAGAGAGAAAAGAGTGTCCATAGGGGGCAGCACTAGAGGGGAGGAAGAGAAAAGAGTGTCCATAGGGGGCAGCACTAGAGGGGAGAGAGAGAACTGAGTGTCCATAGGGGCAGCACTAGAGGCGAGAGAGAGAAAAGAGTGTCCATAGGGGCAGCACAAGAGGGGAGGAAGAGAAAAAACGTGCCCATAGGGGGCAGCACTAGAGAGGAGAGAGAGAAAAGAGTGTCCATAGGGGCAGCACTAGAGGGGGAGAGAGAGAACTGAGTGTCCATAGGGGGCAGCACTAGAGGGGAGAGAGAGAAAAGAGTGTCCATAGGGGGCAGCACTAGAGGGGAGAGAGAGAAAAGAGTGTCCATAGGGGGCAGCACTAGAGGGGAGGAAGAGAAAAGAGTGTCCATAGGGGGCAGCACTAGAGGGGAGAGAGAGAACTGAGTGTCCATAGGGGGCAGCACTAGAGGCGAGAGAGAGAAAAGAGTGTCCATAGGGGCAGCACAAGAGGGGAGGAAGAGAACGGAGTGTCCATAGGGGGCAGCACTAGAGAGGAGGAAGACAAAAGAGTGTCCATAGGGGGCACCACTAGAGAGGAGAGAGAGAACTGAGTGTCCATAGGGGGCAGCACTAGATGGGAGAGAGAGAACTGAGTGTCCATAGGGGGCAGCACTAGATGGGAGAGAGAGAACTGAGTGTCCATAGGGGGCAGCACTAGAGGGGAGGAAGAGAACGGAGTGTCCATAGGGGGCAGCACTAGAGAGGAGGAAGACAAAAGAGTGTCCATAGGGGGCACCACTAGAGAGGTGGAAGAGAAAAGAGTGTCCATAGGGGGCACCACTAGAGGGGTGGAAGAGAAAAGAGTGTCCATAGGGGGCAGCACTAGAGGGGAGAGAGAGAACGGAGTGTCCATAGGGGGCAGCACTAGAGGGGAGAGAGAGAACGGAGTGTCCATAGGGGGCAGCACTAGAGGGGAGAGAGAGAACTGAGTGTCCATAGGGGCAGCACTAGGGGGAGGAAGAGAAAAGAGTGTCCATAAGGGCAGCACTAGAAGAGAGAGAGAGAGAACGGAGTGTCAAAATGGGGCAGCACTAGATGGGAGAGTTGAGAACGGAGTGTCCGTAGGGGGCAGCACTAGAGGGGAGGGAGGAGAGCTGAGCTTCCATGAGGGCAGCACAAGAGGGGGGGGGGGAGAACTGAGTGTCCATAGGGGGCAGCACTAGAGGGGAGAGAGAGAACTGAATGTCCATAGGGGGTAGCACTAGAGGGGAGAGAGAGAACTGAGTGTCCATAGGGGCAGCACTGGAGAAGAATGGAATGTCCATAGGGGGCAGCACTAGAGAGGAGGAAGAGAAAAGAGTGTCCATAGAGGGGAGAAAGGGAACTGAGTGGCCATAGGGGGCAGCACTAGAGGGGAGAGAGAGAACTGAATGTCCATAGGGGGCAGCACTAGAGGGGAGAGAGAGAACTGAGTGTCCATAGGGGCAGCACTAGGGGGAGGAAGAGAAAAGAGTGTCCATAAGGGCAGCACTAGAAGAGAGAGAGAGAGAACGGAGTGTCAAAATGGGGCAGCACTAGATGGGAGAGTGAGAACGGAGTGTCCGTAGGGGGCAGCACTAGAGGGGAGGGAGGAGAGCTGAGCTTCCATGGGGGCAGCACAAGAGGGGGGGGGGGGAGAACTGAGTGTCCATAGGGGGCAGCACTAGAGGGGAGAGAGAACTGAGTGTCCATAGGGGGTAGCACTAGAGGGGAGAGAGAGAACTGAGTGTCCATAGGGGGCAGCCCTAGAGGGGAGAGAGAGAGAACTGAGTGTCCATAGGGGCAGCACTGAGTGACGGGGTGGCTGAGTGACCATGGTAGCATCATTATGTGTGTGTGTGAAGACCCTAGGGACAATGGAGTCAGCACTGGGTTGTACTTAGTAAATGTGTGTGGATGGGGGTGAGTGAGACAATACAGAGTGACTTTGTGGGGTGATTTTGTACTGAGTGAATGTTCGCGGGGGAATGAGTCTGTCATCGAGAAAAGTACAGTTAGTAAATAACTAAATGGGTTGCTGGATTGTTTTTTTTACCAGATTGTCCTGTCTCTTCATCCTGATATACTTTTTTTCTTTTATTTCTTTTTACACTAGGTGTCAGAAGTGGGTTGAGAACTGTAGAAGATCTGATTTAGAAAATAAAACTCCAGATCAGCTGAACAAACACTACAGATTATGTTCCCAGCACTTTGAAGATTCCATGATCTGTAGAAGTGTATGTACCGTCCCTCATTTACTTTTGGTAACAGGGTTGCTTTGAATAATAACCATATTGAGAGAGAAATTGAGTGTTCCTATCTAGTACAGCGACACTGTGTGCAGGTGTTAATATAATATACAATCCTACTTTTATTTGTGAACCAATATAGGAACTATAGTGTTCTGAAAGTGCCATCTTGGTAGCACTTTGGTTATTTTGGCAAAAGTACCTGTACATTTGTGTGCTAGATATACAAGCCAATGAATGATTCTCTTAGCATAATAAAAAAAAAATGCTGTTGAGAGAGTTTGTGATTGGCTATTACATTTTTTTCTAATCAAAACACTTTGTGCAAGAGCTGTGGTAGTGCCAACAAAGGTCCACCATTTGGAAGGTTTCAGTGAGTAAAAACAGAGCTTTTAAGCGAATGTTGATAAAATAATGTTTAGATATGCAAACACTCAGGTAGTTTCTTTTAATTTTAAAAAAGGACCCCTCCATATCTCTTTAAAAAAGTTTTTGATACTAAACAATTTATTTTTGACACATTCATTTCCAGTTTGAGTTCATTAAAATTGTCCATTCCATATTTAGGAGAAATACATTGGGAAGTTGTCTTATTATCAATACTGATATGAAACCTGCATTATTTTGTTTCCAGAGCCCTTACAGGACTGTTCTTCGAGAAAATGCTATCCCAACTATTTTTGATCTTACAAGTCATCTGAATAACCCAGGCAGACGCAGAAAGAGGATAAAAGAGCTGGTATGTTTTTATGTTTCTTTTACAGTGCAGAAACCAAGAACAATATCTAATTACTAGGCAGTATTATGCCTAAAGAAGTTTTCTTTTGAACTTAATTGTTGGAACAGATTTAATTGATGTGAGCAAGGTGTTGATATTTTTGAAGACACAACAATCATGACAGAGAGCCCATAGAGCCGAACATGGTAAAATGTATATGAATCCAATTTATTTAAGAATAAAAAAAATACATACTAGTTTTAATTCTTGATAGACAGCAGTGAATACAAAGTTTCCACAGCAATAATGTTCAAAATATCAGCATAATAAAGCCATACAGAGCAAAACGGTGGCACGACTTTTAAGCGCACGAGACTTCCGCGTTGGCAAATACGCACACCAACAGCACACCTGACAAATAGTAGCAGCGACACCAGTGCGTCCCACGTCAACACCCACCGAGTCACAGACCTCTACATTCACTGACAGTTAAAGAACTTTTGTGGATGGGCAGGGGGATGGATGTGGGACTAGTTAGGGGATGGATGTGTATGTTGTTTCAATATAAAAAGCTTTATGTGTTATACCTACCTCCGCAGCCACTAATGGCTTGCAGATATACTTGGCTTGTCATACGCATCCATCCCCTAACTATCCCCACATCCATTACCCTGTCAATCCGCACGACTATCCCCTGCCCATTCACAAACCCAGCTACTTTTAGCGTCTGGGCCCCCCTCTGAGAGCGATCTCCCCCCTTGTCACGGGCGCCCTGTATTCAGGCGCGATGGTGTCGCTGCTTCCATTTCTTAGGCACGTTCTCTTCTCATCAACACGTTTCATTAAACTGCTTCTTGCAAAAGCTGTATCTATTTGGATTAACAAAGAGATCTTCAGTTTTTCTGAATAAAGATTGGGTAAGTACTATTGAAGGTATTATGTCTATTATTGATATATAGGTTATGTTGTTTGCCTGTTTTCTTAGAAAAAGTGTATTTTTGAAGAGAGTAGCTTTTCATACTGGGGTGGATCATGTTCCTTACCTCAACAGTGGGTGTCAGTTTGGCTGATCTGGCACATAAAAGCTCTGTGGTTGGATTGCTTGCTGCTTGGAGAAAGGAAAGAAAATCTGGAATTCCAATCCAACACAATCATATTTTAAGTCACACAAATCCTGGCTCAAATCTTTCTAGACTCTACTTTTATTTTTATATTTGCATGTTTGCATTTAGGAATCTTTAAAGAAAATGTCTGAGTTTAGTTATGTCACAAGCACTAAAAACACTTAGGGTTAAGTTTCACATAGCCATGGGATATGTTATGATTGATTTGATACCCTTTTACACTTCAACAGCAGCTGATCAGCCAGACTCAAATCAAGTGAATAATTACAAATATATTACTAATTACTTAGTTCTAGCTTGAGAAAAACTTCATGTTTGCTTACAAACTAGCTAACATTAGCAACTATATAAAGGCATTTAATTCAGCACTCTTGCTCAAGTCATGGGTACTTCCATCTTAGATTAACTAATGTGCCTGTAGCCTAAGGAGGAGGTTTATCCTACTGAGGATTGCATTCCAGTCTGTCCTAATGTCGAGTGCACTTTGTAGTGACAATCTTTCAGCAATTCTGAAGGGGAGACAACTTGAGGTTACAAAACTTGTTGAATATTAATTGCCTCACCGGTGTTCACACAATACTATTCTTCATTTCTATCTTGCCTGCTTTTATCTTAGTATAGATTTGGAAGCTTTTTACCTACAATAATAATGGTGGAAAACAAATGTATTGTAACTATTATTCTTACTTAATATATTATGATATATAAAATGGGTCACTGCAAAACTAAGAATGTAATTGTGTGCTTTGTTTTTTTGTTTTTTTTACTTGACGGTTTCATGTAAACAAATGTACTGCATATAATAGCAAAGCTCATCTTTGTTGGCCATAGAATATTAAAAACACTATGCAGTTTAAAATAGATTAAAAAAATTTTTTTTTTTTTCTTTTGAATGTGTCCGTTCTCCATCAAGCAGACCTGCTCATCTCCATCTAACTTTAGCTATTATGGGGAGTGGCCAGCTCTGCTTGTAATCTGGACTAAAAGAAAACTGGCCAGTAGACTGGTTCAGTTCGACCATGCTTAGAAAAGGTGTCTAGCTCATGCACTGTCACTGGAACCTTTGGGGGAGCTACCAGCAGATTACAATGGAGCTGTTACTTCTATGTATACTGGGGCATTACATCCTATGATGGCGCCAGTGATGTGATATAGCCAAGCCTGCTTACATGATGGTTAAGCCCCCAGTCAGAGCTGGCCATGCTGACAAGGCACAAGGAGGAGGAAAAATCAGCTTAGCTTGTGGAGAAAACAGACAACTTACAAAGTAACAAAAAATGTTAACTTATATTTATTTTAATCTGAATACTGTTTTGCTATTGTCTCTGTTTAAGGAACAAATATAAACTTTACGTGCATCCATTTACAGTGGTCCTTTTAAGATTTTTTTTTTTTCTAAAAAATAAAATTACCTTTTTATAAAAGACTTTGTACACATGGAATAGCCATTTAAATTGTTGGCTATGCTTCTTTCTTTTTTTTTTTTTTCTTTTTTTTTTAAATTAGATCAGCTTGACAGTTTAGTTTGTAATACTTGCTTATTTAAAAAAAAAAAAAAGGTATAAAAACAATGAAACAAATTCTAACAACCTTAATGTCATAACATACTTTCTATACCTTATGCATCCTACCTTTTTAGGCTTGGGGAAGAGGACTCCAGTATCATTTTTAATGTGTTGATTTCACAGTCCATTAAGTGTGCATGTGTTTTTTTTTTTCTTTCTATAGAAACCATTCCAACAGATACATTGTCAAACCTAATTTTGCAGTTCTTCACAATGCAGTCATTAGATTAGGGGTCTTCAACCTTTTAATAACTACTGCCCACTTTTGATGGTAGAATTTCCTTACAGCCCACCGGTGCCGCATTAACTCCATTTCTCTCTTCTGGTTATATAAATCATATGACCGTAGCTATGTATCGCCCTGTACTTGCTATATAGTGATCTGGTCCTGACTGCTGTCCCTAGGCTCCCTCACCAGCTGTTGAGCTTGGTGCTGCGGGACTCCGGCATGTGATGTCTCTCCTGAGCGACGCCACCTAGCTATTGCTCTGCCTCCCACCCTGAAAGCTTAAATCGCCCACTAGTGGGATCCTGAGAGCCACGGCTCCTAAAGGTTTTTTTTTTTATATAAAAGTTTTGAGTCATTTTAGTCACATAAACTTGTCACTCCTTGTCTCATAGATCTCTATTTACTGACTACCGTTTATACTTTATAAATCAGTATATCTTTACAATGTTGTAGTAGGTAATAGTTTATTATCTTTGTTATGCAGTACAGCTTTTCTGAGGACTGGATCTGAAGGGTCACAGTCACCCAGGTTAACTAATTAGTTTAATCTTAGAACATTAAAACGGTCTATACACTGTTCCTTTATCTTAACAGATAATTAATCATAAAGTATTTAACATTGATTGTGTGGGTCTGTTATTCTAACCTTTACTTGAAGTACTTGATTAGGATGGGCTCTATAATACTAACTAGCCCATCAAAACCGCTAAATGTTATTCAGGAGCTACTTGTTTGCATACGAAACAATGCAGATTATCTCAGGGTTCACTTTCTGATCAAATGTCTAGTGCAATGTATAGCTAATGTTTCATGGCAATTTAATTTAAGAAAAACATAATTTTGTAGTGATAATCACTTTAGTTTCACTGCTATAAATCAGTGAAAGTTATTTTTGGTTGGGCCACATTTATGTCTAATTATGCCCCTCTGGGCTTCTAATTCTCCATTGACACTAACGTCTTAATTTTCCCCTTCCAACTTGTTTTTTCTTCTAACCTGCCTCCATGTTTTCTGAGGCATTCAGGAGCATGGTTCATATCATTGTAGCCTGCTTTTACATTGGTGGCTCACCACTGTTCTAGAGTATAAAAGCACTTTATAGCAAATACCATTGTCAATGTTTTGTCTCTGAAGATATACATACAGTGGAGCAATATGGTGTTTGTCAAGCCAAGTATTATGATAAAATGAAAGAGAAGTAGATATTTTAACATCACTTGGTATTTTAATCTGAATTTATTTTTATGTTCACTGGATTATACTCTGTTAACAGTTTTTTTTATTTTCTATTTTATTATTATTTAGAGTGAAGATGAAATAAGATCGCTAAAAGAAATAAAACGTAAGTCTTTTTTTTTTTTGTGCCTTCTGAGCTCATTGAGTCCAACTGAATAAGTCAAAATGAAAGGGCAATATGATGCATTTTAAAGAACTTGAATTAAACGTTGGACTCAGTGAAACATTGCCCAGCCATGAAAATGGGTGTTTACTCTGTGTGCGCACACATTTTTTGCAGTGATTAAACTAATATGCTTTTTAAATGCATTACAAATGTTTGTTTTTAACATTGACTTAAAAATTATTACAAACGGTCCACAAAGGCATTTTAAGAATAGTTTGCCCTCATAACTGATGCTTGGAAATGATAACTATGAAATGAAGTCACGACTATATGATTA
This sequence comes from Discoglossus pictus, assembly GCA_027410445.1. Lineage (NCBI taxonomy): Eukaryota > Metazoa > Chordata > Amphibia > Anura > Alytidae > Discoglossus > Discoglossus pictus. The sequence continues at coordinate 459,625,588 of CM050164.1, forward strand.
TAATAATACTCCTAACTGACACATTATTGTCAATGTTAATATTTAAGAAAAAATGGGTGCAAATTTTTTTTTTTTTGTTCATTTCATCAAATTTTTTCTCTAATATACAAAATAATTTAGCACTAAAATGCCAAACCGTGTGAAAATATCACCACACTAAAACCTGCTATTTTTTTTTTTTTATTACAGTTTTTAAATTTGTGGTGTTGAACACAATCTCTATAATTAATCAACTTCTTTTGTTATATACTTGTCTTATATCAGTTTGAGGTAGAATCTAACCTTGCATTAAAATTAAGAAAAGATAATAGTCTACACAATAGATGTTTACTAGTAAGTTAAAATACTGTTCAAATCGCAGTAGGTATATCGAGTTAGTAGATAAATTCTTGATCCAGATCAAACTCTGCCATATTTGATTCTAGTAGTTATCTTGTAAATACAATTAAATAATCTATCATTAATAGTATGAAATTCTGGGCATAAAAATTTGAAAACATTTGAAAAAGATAATTGTCTATACAATGGAGGTATACTACCTAGTAAGTTACAATACTATTCAATCTAATCTAACTTTGACATAGTTTAGATATTTAATAGATTGGAGCCTCCTGTTAAAAATCATGATTTCATTGCATCTTTTTAACATGGTTTAATCATTTTATTGTCTTGTAACTTTATAGTTGATGGCTTGACCCAAGAACTAGCAAATCACGCAGACAATGATGTCCAAGTACAAACTGTTGTGGTGGAGATAGATGAAAGCTCAGCTTTAACAACGGAAGAGAAGGAAAATAAAGACTACTTGAAGTCTTTGTTTGAAATTTTGATACTAATGGGCAAACAAAACATACCTTTAGAAGGTATCAGTTATGAAGAACCAAAAGGGATTTTTACACCAGATAACTTCCAAGCTCTGCTCGAATATAGGATAAATTCAGGGGATGAAGTGCTGAGAAAACGATTTGAGATGACTGCAGTGAACCTTGAATATTGTCCGAGAATTCAACAAAGACAAATGCTCGACATTTGTGAGAGCTGCATAAGAGAGGAGACTTTTCGTGAGGTTCGTGATGCTCATTTTTTCTCCATAATTATCGAAGATGTTGTAGACATAGCTAACGAAGAGCACATTCCCGTGTTTGTTAGGTTTATAGATGAAGGAAACAACCTCCGAGAGGAGTTCATAGGATTTCTACCATGCGAAGCAGATGCAGAAATGTTGGCAGTACATTTTCACACAACGATCACAGAAAAATGGGGCTTGAATATGGAATACTGCCGTGGCCAAGCTTATGTCACATCATGTAGACTTTTTTCGAAAATGAAGGTTTTAGCATCTCGACTGATAGAAAAATACCCGCAAGCTATATATACTCTTTGTTCTTCATGTGCCTTAAATATATGGTTGGCCAAATCTACACCTGTTGCAGGAGTTTCTGTTATTTTAGGGACCCTTGAAGATGTTGACTTGTTTTTTAAGAAATCTCCACATTTTCAAGTGGAGTTAAACAATACCATCACACATTATTTTCAAGATAATGAGGAAAAAGGCAATTCCTTAAAAGAAGTAATACAATCTGATTGGACAAGCAGACATGATACTTTTGAAATAATAGTGAACCTTCTTGAGTCATTTGTTCTATGTCTGGACAAAATAGCTTGTGATACCAGGGCTACCAGCCGTGCATTCATTCTCTCAAGTGCCTTGAGTGATTTTGACTTTATTGTTACCATTGTGATACTGAAAAATGCTCTCTCTTTTACTAGAGCGTTTGGTAAGAATTTACAAGGACAGACTTCAGATGTTTTCTCTGCAGCCAACAGCTTGACTGCAGTTTTGCATGCTTTGAATGAAGTCATGGAAAACATTGAAGTTTATCATGAGTTTTGGTTTGAGGAAGCAATAAATCTATCTGCCAAGCTTGATGTTGCAGTAAAACTTCCGGGCAGATTCCGTAGAATGCAACATGAAAATGTGCAACCTGATTTAACTCCTGAAAACTTCTACAAAGAGGCTCTTAGCATACCAACAATTCAACACATCATTCAAGAACTAAAAGATGTATTTTCAGAACAGCATTTAAAAGCACTGAAATGCTTGTCTTTGGTTCCCTCTGTGATGGGCCAGCTAAAATTCAGTACCAGTGAAGAACATAATACTGACTTGTACAAATGTGACCTTCCAAATCCAGATATTCTTTCTGCTGAGCTTCATTGTTGGCGCGTCAAGTGGAAATACAGAGGGAAAGATGTTGAGCTCCCATCAAATATCTATGAGTCTCTACATTTATCGGATATAAAGTTCTTCCCCAATGTTTATGCTCTCCTTAAAGTTTTGTGCATACTGCCTGTGATTAGAGTTGAAAATGAAAAATTTGAAATTGGGAGAAGACGCATGAAAGTGTACTTGGAAAATACACCTAAAGCTTGGAGATCAAGCCAGTTGGCACTGCTAAATATAAATTACGATGCAAAACATGACTTGGACTTAATGGTGGACACATACATCAAGGTGTATGCAGATAAGGTTGAACTTCAAGAAGATGTCTCAAAGCCTGAAATAACTGAGGAAACCTAATTTTTTTTAATATGTGGTACATTTCATATTCATTTGACGTAAAGGATTTAGCTATGTTTTTTTTTTTTATTCTTGAAATGAAGCTTTAAAGAGTAAGCCATTTCAACCTAAAATATTCATTGAACATGTTGCATATGGAATTGAACCATGCAAAATTTACATTGTTTATTGCAGTGAATTCATAATCTGGTCTAAAGTAAAAAATATACACATTTATTTGTCTAGCCGTTTTTCAATGAAACAGAGTAGTTTTGTAAATATATTTGTGACAATATTTAGGGTTTTTAAGAGTACATGTGAATATTTAAAATGTATGCCATGGAAATCTGTACAGATATTTTACCAAGTGAAAAAGGTTTTTTACTGTTATAAACATAATAGTTTTTGAACCATATTTCTATCATTATAATTTGACCAGATAGTTACTAATAAATGCAATGTATTACACTCTTATTTTGATTATGACAAGAGTTTAATTTGCTGGGTCACAAATTGTATAAGATGTACAAATTGATTTCTGGTTTGTATTTTTATACTGAAAATTGTCAATGTTTTTTTTTTATAATTTAATAAAGTATACATTTTCTATTTGAATATGACCTCATTGAGAGACAAGAATATCCAGCATATAACAAATCAAAACCAGTGCTTATTATATAAATAATAATTTATATAATTAACTAATTATATATATAAAAAAAAATTCAACAATAAACTTACTGTTCAGATTACGCTACTGCTGGTATCTACCGACTGGATCAATAGGGGTAGCTGCTAAATTTTTAGATACAATATTTACCACTAATTCAATGATCTTCATTGGTTGGAGAATTGTGTTAGAGATATCCCTTGGCAACAAGCTTTGCGGCCTATCCATGATTGTTTTTTATTTATTCTGTTACCATATCTACTCCCCTTAATACCATCATTGTTGAGGAGACAAACCTTATGTGGAGGCTGAAAATAAATATAAACTTGAATATCACGATTATAAACTATTAAATAGAAATTTTATTTATGATGAATTTATAATTCCAATAATTAGTTCCTTTTGCCAAGGCATTGCAGTTGTCTTTTAATAAAGGGTGTGTTTACATTTATAGCCAACAAGGAATGGGACTTAACGCTCTTGAAAAATGTATAATCTGATGGACAATATCAGACTCGTCAGTGACATCATTTGGTATCCTGTTTTACGGAGAATACACATACCAACTATGATCCAGGTGGCGCCTGCTGTCATCATCATTATCTTGCAAAGGCAATCTTTCACACATAAATGCTTGCACTCAGTGTCGTTCTCTCTTAGATTTAGATGCAATGCGAGCATGAATGAGACCTGGTGTTTACCCATCTGTATGTTAATAACCAGCAGGAAAAGAACATGGGTTATCTACTTATGTTGTTCTTTGCAGAATTTTAACAGGATACAGCTTAAACATAGTATTTTACGTCCAAGAACCAGCTTCTCCATATTATCCAATACTGATAAGTATTATCACTCTCTTGAATCACACATCTGGTTTATGCTAATGTAAATGCAAAACAATAAATAAAGGGATTCAGGCCTACCTCCGTTAATTGTAAGGCTATCCTGCGGTTCAATTTAGCCATTTTTTTTAGATCGTTAGTATTGTCGATTTAGATGAACCTTTTGACTTGTATCTATAGTAAATTAGAGTTGCATACTAAAATGTAGCTGTTTTACATTTATAGGCAGCGATCTATTATGTTACATGCGATTTGCATAGATTGTATCTACGGAAATCACGGGTGCGGCTTATAGTAAAAAAAATGATTGCCGATTTGCGGGCTTGAGACTGTTGCGCAAATAATTCTAATGACATCGCTATCCGCGTATTTTACAGTGCTTTATTGATTTTTAATTTGCATTTAGGGTGCTACATTTAATCCACTTGCGGGTCCTATTTGTAACCCATAGGATTTTCTTTTACATTTGTCGTTTTACGAGTGTGGGTGCCTGCGGAGTTGTAGCAATTGAATAGTGATTTTCAATTTTAGCGATTCTAACATTTTGCGAGCTACGATTTTCGGCCTGTAACCCGCAAAAGAAGTTACCATAGATACTGATTTAGAAAGCCTGTTTCTCTCCAATTTTATAGATGCGGCTTATATTTGGATATTACCTTATTTTTCTTGTCCCCTTGAATTTCACAGGTGCGGCTTATATTCGGGCCAATACGTTGTGTGTGTATATATACAATGGATATAAAAGTCTACACACCCCTGTTAAAATGTCAGGTTTCTATGCTGTAAAAAAATTAGACAAAGATAAATAATTTCAGAACTTTTTCCACCTTTAATGCGACCTATAAACTGTACAACTCCATTGAAAAACAAACTGAAATCTTTTAGGTGGAGGGAAGAAAAAAGAAAAGAAAAATAATGTGGTTGCATAAGTCTGCACACCCTCTTATAACTGGGGATGTAGCTGTGTTCAGAATTAAGCAATCACATTCCAAATCGTGTTAAATAGGAGTCAGCATACACGTGCCTTCATTTAAAGTGCTTCTGATTAACCCCCAAATAAAGTTCAGCTGCCCTAGTTGGTCCACAGCGAGCTTCCAAAACATCAGAGGGATCTCATTGTTAAAAGGTATCAGTCAGGAGAAGGGTACAAAATAATTTCCACGTCATTAGATATACCATGGAACACAGTGAAGACAGTCGTCATCAAGTGGAGAAAATATGGCACAACAGTGACATTACCAAGAACTGGAGCTCCCTCCAAAATTGATGAAAAGACGAGAAGAAAACTGGTCTGGGAGGCTACCAGAGGTCTACAGCAACATTAAAGGAGCTGCAGGAATATCTGGCAAGTACTGGCTGTGTGGTACATGTGACAACAATCTCCTGTATTCTTCATATGTCTGGGCTATGGGGTAGAGTGGCAAGACAAAAGCCTTTTCTTACGAAGAAAAACATCCAAGCCAGGCTACATTTTGCAAAAACACATCTGAAGTCTCCCAAAAGTATGTGGGAAAAGGTTTTATGGTCTGATGAAACCAAGGTGAACTTTTTGGCCATAATTCCCAAAGATATGTTTAGCGCAAAAACAACACTGCACATCACCAAAAGAACACCATACCCACAGTGAAGCATGGTGGTGGCAGCATCATGCTTTGGGACTGTTTTTCTTAGTTAAGATAGAGGGAATTATGATGGACAGTTCCAAATACCAGTCAATATTGGCACAAAACCTTCAGGCTTCTACTAGAAAGCTGAACATGAAGAGGAACTTCATCTTTCAGCATGACAATGACCCAAAGCATACATCCAAATAAACAAAGGAATGGCTTCACCAGAAGAAGATTAAAGTTTTGGAATGGCCCAGCCAGAGCCCAGACCTGAATCCGATTGAAAATCTGTGGGGAGATCTGAAGAGGGCTGTGCACAGGAGATGCCCTTGCACTCTGACAGATTCAGAGTGTTTTTGCAAAGAAGAGTGGGCAAATCTTGCCAAGTCGAAATGTGCCATGCTGATAGACTCATACCCAAAAGTGCTGTAGTAAAATCAAAATGTGCTTCAACAAAGTATTAGTTTAAGGGTGTGCATAATTATGCAACCATATTATTTAATTTTTATATTTTTTATATTTTTAAGACATCTTCAACGTTTACCTACCTGTACACGTATGTGTCTTTTTTGGTAGTATAGCTGCAATATACAACTGGGACACTACATGTTGAGGTTGCAGACCTAACCCACTCACATATATGATATTTGGGATGTTCCCATCTTTTCCACTCCTAAGAAAAGGAGCTTTCTGTTTAACAACGGACCATTGCAGAGTCGCCACACACGTAATGATTACCCACATATCTGTGATGATCTGAGGAGAGAGTCCCCCTATTTTCTTCCTTTTTTGCTGAGCTCACTACGTGAACAATGCTCGTGTAGAGGGCAGCACACCTCCTGCAGTATCTGGACAATAATACAGTACAAGATTTCGACACAGATGTATAGACAGTCATAGAATCTACAGGACTGGACACTCTTTACCACGGGACTTTGAGATAAGACTTTTTTATCTACTCCCTTTTATCATATTGAGTATATCACATATAAGTGGGAGTACGTATGTATTTTGAAGTTGGCTATTCAGGCCTTACTTTGGCACTAATTTCTTTCAATTCATTATGTTGGGTATACACCTATTTACATTTACCTAGATTTGCCAGCGTTCCCAGTGTGTGTATACACTACCTTCAGGAATGTGTACACTATATTTGCTGTAATAAACAATAAAGTTGCATACTAAAATGTAGCTGTTTTACATTTATAGGCAGCGATCTATTATGTTACATGCGATTTGCATAGATTGTATCTACGGAAATCACGGGTGCGGCTTATAGTAAAAAAAATGATTGCCGATTTGCGGGCTTGAGACTGTTGCGCAAATAATTCTAATGACATCGCTATCCGCGTATTTTACAGTGCTTTATTGATTTTTAATTTGCATTTAGGGTGCTACATTTAATCCACTTGCGGGTCCTATTTGTAACCCATAGGATTTTCTTTTACATTTGTCGTTTTACGAGTGTGGGTGCCTGCGGAGTTGTAGCAATTGAATAGTGATTTTCAATTTTAGCGATTCTAACATTTTGCGAGCTACGATTTTCGGCCTGTAACCCGCAAAAGAAGTTACCATAGATACTGATTTAGAAAGCCTGTTTCTCTCCAATTTTATAGATGCGGCTTATATTTGGATATTACCTTATTTTTCTTGTCCCCTTGAATTTCACAGGTGCGGCTTATATTCGGGCCAATACGTTGTGTGTGTATATATACAATGGATATAAAAGTCTACACACCCCTGTTAAAATGTCAGGTTTCTATGCTGTAAAAAAATTAGACAAAGATAAATAATTTCAGAACTTTTTCCACCTTTAATGCGACCTATAAACTGTACAACTCCATTGAAAAACAAACTGAAATCTTTTAGGTGGAGGGAAGAAAAAAGAAAAGAAAAATAATGTGGTTGCATAAGTCTGCACACCCTCTTATAACTGGGGATGTAGCTGTGTTCAGAATTAAGCAATCACATTCCAAATCGTGTTAAATAGGAGTCAGCATACACGTGCCTTCATTTAAAGTGCTTCTGATTAACCCCCAAATAAAGTTCAGCTGCCCTAGTTGGTCCACAGCGAGCTTCCAAAACATCAGAGGGATCTCATTGTTAAAAGGTATCAGTCAGGAGAAGGGTACAAAATAATTTCCACGTCATTAGATATACCATGGAACACAGTGAAGACAGTCGTCATCAAGTGGAGAAAATATGGCACAACAGTGACATTACCAAGAACTGGAGCTCCCTCCAAAATTGATGAAAAGACGAGAAGAAAACTGGTCTGGGAGGCTACCAGAGGTCTACAGCAACATTAAAGGAGCTGCAGGAATATCTGGCAAGTACTGGCTGTGTGGTACATGTGACAACAATCTCCTGTATTCTTCATATGTCTGGGCTATGGGGTAGAGTGGCAAGACAAAAGCCTTTTCTTACGAAGAAAAACATCCAAGCCAGGCTACATTTTGCAAAAACACATCTGAAGTCTCCCAAAAGTATGTGGGAAAAGGTTTTATGGTCTGATGAAACCAAGGTGAACTTTTTGGCCATAATTCCCAAAGATATGTTTAGCGCAAAAACAACACTGCACATCACCAAAAGAACACCATACCCACAGTGAAGCATGGTGGTGGCAGCATCATGCTTTGGGACTGTTTTTCTTAGTTAAGATAGAGGGAATTATGATGGACAGTTCCAAATACCAGTCAATATTGGCACAAAACCTTCAGGCTTCTACTAGAAAGCTGAACATGAAGAGGAACTTCATCTTTCAGCATGACAATGACCCAAAGCATACATCCAAATAAACAAAGGAATGGCTTCACCAGAAGAAGATTAAAGTTTTGGAATGGCCCAGCCAGAGCCCAGACCTGAATCCGATTGAAAATCTGTGGGGAGATCTGAAGAGGGCTGTGCACAGGAGATGCCCTTGCACTCTGACAGATTCAGAGTGTTTTTGCAAAGAAGAGTGGGCAAATCTTGCCAAGTCGAAATGTGCCATGCTGATAGACTCATACCCAAAAGTGCTGTAGTAAAATCAAAATGTGCTTCAACAAAGTATTAGTTTAAGGGTGTGCATAATTATGCAACCATATTATTTAATTTTTATATTTTTTATATTTTTAAGACATCTTCAACGTTTACCTACCTGTACACGTATGTGTCTTTTTTGGTAGTATAGCTGCAATATACAACTGGGACACTACATGTTGAGGTTGCAGACCTAACCCACTCACATATATGATATTTGGGATGTTCCCATCTTTTCCACTCCTAAGAAAAGGAGCTTTCTGTTTAACAACGGACCATTGCAGAGTCGCCACACACGTAATGATTACCCACATATCTGTGATGATCTGAGGAGAGAGTCCCCCTATTTTCTTCCTTTTTTGCTGAGCTCACTACGTGAACAATGCTCGTGTAGAGGGCAGCACACCTCCTGCAGTATCTGGACAATAATACAGTACAAGATTTCGACACAGACGTCCTAACAGATGTATAGACAGTCATAGAATCTACAGGACTGGACACTCTTTACCACGGGACTTTGAGATAAGACTTTTTTATCTACTCCCTTTTATCATATTGAGTATATCACATATAAGTGGGAGTACGTATGTATTTTGAAGTTGGCTATTCAGGCCTTACTTTGGCACTAATTTCTTTCAATTCATTATGTTGGGTATACACCTATTTACATTTACCTAGATTTGCCAGCGTTCCCAGTGTGTGTATACACTACCTTCAGGAATGTGTACACTATATTTGCTGTAATAAACAATCTAATGATCTTCTCAAAAGGTTGTCACATACTTCACAAACAAGTACCCTGTGTTTTCTTGAAATGTAGGGGTCCTTTAAAGTGGTGCGCCTTTCTGAACAGGTTAAGTTTTCAGAGAGCATTAGAATATCTTAAAACTAAAAGAGAGAGAGAGAGAGAATTCCAAAGAATGGTGGTGGGTAATCGTGAAATGTGATATGGAAATTATTATTTGGGAGTTAGACTTAGCACTTAATTACATGACTCGTGTAGGCTCTCCCGCAAGGCTGATACGTAGCTATGCAAGCTCTTACTAGAGAGTTTGAGTAGCTATTACCTGACTTTATTTATATATGAAATTGAAAAAACACTGACTCCAAAGGAGAAAAAGTCCTCTATAATACTATATAATTTTAAATAACCATAATGTAATCACAATTATCTCATATGGAATGAATTAAAATTACTGAGGACATATTAGATGACAGGTGTAAAACAACTAAGAAGCAACCATAAAGAGAAAAACAGGCACCTATTATTGTCACCAAAAGATTATCTTATTCAAAGGTAATAACTTCTTACATAGACCACTATTGTAAAATATCTTACTTTTATTGCATAATATTAAAACATAACATAAAACGATTAAAAATTACCAAAAAAAACTCACAGTCCCTCCTCATACATAGCAATAGTACAATAATAATTAAATAGGAAAATAAATCTGCTATTGCTCCCAATGTATTATATACATATACAGTGAGGGGAAAAAAGTATTTGATCCCCTGCTGATTTTGAATGTTTGTCCACTGACAAAGCAATGATCAGTCTATAATCTTAATGGTAGGTGTATTTTAACAGTGAGAGAATGAAGAACAAAAAAAGAACAAGAAAAACGCATGTCAATGAGGGAAATAAGTATTTGATCCCCTATCAATCAGAAAGATTTCTGGCTCCCAGGTGTCTGTATAAAAGACACCAATGGACAAGGTTTCCTTGTATTGCACCTCAATCGCAGCAGGAGCAGCAACCACAACGAAAGGAGGAGATGGAATTCATATGAACCATGAAACGATTTGCGTGGTTTTCCTTTGTCAGACATACTTTTGACCCTACAGTTCCCCTCCTCCTGCAGGTCGACCCTCCTCCTATATGTTTCTATTTAGAGGACCCAGATTTTTAAGCTGCTGCCTTCCCCCCATCACCAGCAGCTCATGACAGATCGGGCATGATAACCTGAGCTAAGCTCACCAGGTTAAACAGGAACTTGGTCAGAATAAGGGAACTCTTCCAATCCAAGTTAGAATATTCTCATCGAGAGTCTTCATTGATACCCCAATACCACCACCCAGCACACCTGTATGGCCCACCTCAAACCCCTAGAAGAACCGACTTTAGAAGATCTCATAGTGGAGGATGTCCTATCCAATGCATATTCAAGATAGAAATTTGTATAGAGTAAGTGCTCTTCTTTAGAGTGTCATAGCAATGCATCATTGTGAGATCACATACTAATAATAAACAATATGCACTGTATTGTATTTATTTATGGTTTAACAGTTAATACAGCATTGGTAGACCGGCTTGAAGATCAACAGCAGCTATATTGCTTATTGGAACACTGACATGTAAACCTTACAAAATATTCCTCCTTTTTTCCCCCATTTCCTCAGCATTACACTTCTTTGTCACAGTATATTTTTTCAATGGCACTTGCTGTGTGTAGGTGAATGGGATTCCCCTTTGTTATATTTATTTTGGGGTAATGAACAGATGAAGAACACATTTAGATGCTATGCATTACTATATTAGGAATTTATGTTTTTGGAGTTTCTCTTCTCTAAATTTATTATTATTATTATTATTATAGGTTATTCTATTGTACTGACCATATATAACAGCTATTTAAGTGCTATGCATCCTTTTTGGAGTTTGTTATCCTTTTTTTGTCAGCTACATGACCTCCTGGGATCATTTTGTACCACACTGACTATATTTGTGCATGGTGTTGTTACTTTGGCGTTCTGTGCTTCTTGTAAATTGATAATTGTTGAGTAAACTTATAAAACTGATTGACTGTGCCGGCTCTTTATTTTATAATAGGTGATTATGTGCACATAGATTTGATAAGTGGTGGTAATATCTGTTCTGTGATTGTCCAAGATTGCAGTATGTATTCAGGTTCTCTTTTACTGAGGCCACGTGCATAACGGTATATGTATATACGTATGATCTTCATTGTGGTCATGCTCCTGGGCTTCATTTGAGTGAGCCTGAGTATATTAGCAGAAAGCTAAAGTAAACCTGGTGTGTTGGCAGGACTCATTGTACTTATTTTACCAGTAATATATTGATCATTATGTCATATGTTATAAAAAGTTTTATCATGTTTTAATATATGCTCTTTTTAAATACATGTTAGTAAAGTTTGCATTCATGTTCCTTTCAGATTGTAAGTAAGCTCTATGGAAGCCATGCAATCACACTTTAGGAAAGATGTCCCATAGAGCAGTTCCTACATATCGATTACTGGTAAGGGTTTGTTGTGGGACAAATGTAATAGCTATACATTGCTCCCTACGTGGTAAGTTCACTTGCAGAATTTTCTACATGAGCCATGTAAATTGTGCCCTAAGGGTGTGAAATATTGTCTGCTTAGCAATTGAATGACAAAAATGTGATGCTAACACTACCATTTTTTTTTTAAAGCATATTTTCTGTCTGGAAGAATAGTGGTTCGCCACTATCTTGAACCTGTATTGACTAACTCAACCTAAAAATATAAAAAAATGTTTTCATATCATTTAAAATAGGTTCACAAATACAGTGCCTTGTAAAAGTATTCACCCCCTTGGCATTTTTTTGTGTTTTGTTGCCTCACAACCTGGAATTAACATGGATTGTTTAAGGATTTGCATCATTTAATTTACAGAACATGCCCACAACTTTGAAGATGACAGAAAAAGTCAATGTGCATAACTATTCACCCCCCTAAAGTCAATACTTTATAAAGCCACCTTTTGCAGCAATCACAGTTCCAAGTTGCTTTGGATAAGTCTCTATGAGGTTGACACATCTTACCACTGGGATTTTTGCCCAGTTGGATGGTTTGCGCTTGTGAACAGCACTCTTTTTAAGTCTGACCACAGATTTTCTATTGGCTTGAGGTCTGGGCTGTGACTAGGCCATTCCAACACATTTACATGTTTCCCCTTAAACCACTCAAGTGTTGCTTTAGCAGTGTGTTTGGGGTCATTGTCCTTCTGGAAGGTGAACCTCCGTCCTAGCCTCAAATCACGGACAGAGTGGTACAGGTTTTGCTTAAAAATATCCCTGTATTTAGCACCATCCATCTTTTCCTTAACTCTTGCCAGTTTCCCAGTCCCAGCTGCTGAAAAACATCCCATAACATGGTGCTGCCCCCACCATGTTTCACTGTGGGGATGGTGTTCTTTGGGTGATGTGATGTGTTGGGTTTGCGCCAGACATAGCGTTTTCTTTGATGGCCGAAAAGTTAAATTTTAGTCTCATCAGACCAAAGCACCTTCCTCCATACATTTTGGGAGTCTCCCACATGCCTTTTCGCAAACTCAAAATGTGCCATCTTTGCTGAAAGTAACCGCTTTCTTCTGGCCACTCTGCCATAAAGCCCAACTCTTTGGAGCTTACGGCTTATTGTCGTCCTATGTACAGATACTCCAGTCTCTGCTGTGGAACTCTGCAGCTCCTCCAGGGTTACCTTAGGTCTCTGTGCTGTCTCTCTGAATAATGCCTTCCTTGCCCGGTCTGTGAGTTTTGGTGCGCGGCCGTCTCTTGGCAGGTTTGCTGTTGTGTCATGTTCTTTCCATTTGGTTATGATATATTTGATGTTACTCCTGGGGATCATCAAAGATTTTGATATTTTTTCATAACCTAACCCCGACTTGTACTTCTGAACAACATTGTCCCTTGTTTGGAAAGTTCCTTGGTCTTCATGGCAGTGTTTGGTTAGCGGTGCCTCTTGCTTAGGTGTTGCAGGCCTTTCAAAAAAGGTGTGTATATGTAATGATAGATCATGTGACACTTATACAGCACACAGGTGGACAATTATGCAACTTCTGAAGGTAATTGGTTGCCCCAGAGCTTTTTATGTGCTTCATAACAAAGGGGGTGAATACATACGCACATGCCAATTTTCGGTTTTCTATTTCTAAAAAAATAGTTTTATGTATACATTTTTCTTATTTCGCTTCACCAATTAGACTATTGTGTTCTGATCCATCACATAAAATTCAGATTAACAAAACATTGAACTTAAGGCTGTAATGTAACAAAATAGGTAAAAAGTCAAGGGGGTGAATACTTTTGCAAGGCACTGTATATAGTGCCCTACTGGTACAGTTTTCCAGTTGCTCAAAAGTCTGAGAAAATGAATGTAGTGTAGACAAACTTTGATACAGTTTCCATTTTAGAGCGTTATAATGATGACAGAGGAAGGGAACTGGCAAAATGATTCCTTCTTTGGTTTAATAGCATTTCCAGTATTTGACTGATGGTAAAATAATTCCTAAATGTACTCATTGCTAAACTGTGAGCATTGGTCATAGCTTCTTATATGTGATTGGATTTCACAGACTACTTAACAAGCGATGCGCTTATCCAACAAATATCTTAGCAGGTGGTCTACGGTTTTATACAATAGTTTTGGTAAATTCCTTTTAGATTGCGCTTGTTAAACATCTGGGTATTTACAGTAATGTACACCAAATGTTCAATTCCGGCACTCGATGGAAGAAGATTTATAGCAATATATGAGCTGATGCAAAAGAACTGTTGAAAGTACGTTCTTCCATCAGCCCGTTTTTTCCATCATTTTCGTAACTTTGTAAGATTTTGTTGGCTTATAAATGTTTCAAATTGAACATGATGTTTTTTGTGTTTATAGTATGGCACAGTGGTGCAGCAGTTTTAAAGACATATACAGCTGCCATATATGTGGGTTGTACAGTTTAGGAGCTAAAAAAGCATATATAAAATAATTATGTATTTGAAGTATATAGTAATGAAGAATATGACAGGTAAGGAAATAGTCATAGTATTATTTAACTACAGGGAAATGCACTACAGGAAATTGCACTTGGGACTTGGGACAATTGGAAAGCCATTATGTGAATGCAGTTACCAAGTCCTGGTTGTTGAGCCAGGAGAAGACACAGCACTTGGAACCTGGGTGAGTCTATAGCTTGCTGGGGAACAGAGATTGGGGTTGAGTCCTGGCTGTTGAGCCAAGAGAAGACCAAGCACTCGGATCCTGGGGTGAGTCTAAAGCCTGCTGGGGAACAGGGATTGGGGTTGAGTCTTGGCTGTTGAGCCAAGAGAAGACCAAGCACTCGGAACCTGGGGTGATTCTATAGTCTGGTGGGGAACAGGGATTGGGGGATGGGCCAGTGTAGAGGAGGTGGCAACAGAATTAGAAAAATATGAGACCTTAGCTTGTGCTAGGAAAAGGCTGAGCAGCAGGGAACAGAGAAGAGAAGGTGCAGCTGTGACTTCCAGGGACCACTGGGGTCTCTGGGGATTGATTCAACTAGCTTGTGGGGCATGTGGCACAAGGAGCCCTTTCAGGGCAAACACAAATGGATATATGAACTGTATCTGGATATTTTTTCCCTGTGAGCATGGTGGTCATAATTGTGGTACTCCCTGGATGTATGGGTTAAGGTTGCCCTGCTGGCATGTGTTAATGTATAAAAAATATTGTTGCATTGATGGTGTCATGCCAAGGGCAACCCCTATGGACTTGTGGGAGAGCGTAAACTAATGGACCTTGTGTGGACACAGATTTAAATGGCATGACTGGTCCATTTTCTGAAAATAGATTCCCCCACAATTTTGTCCAGTAAATCCAGGTTTAATTATGGCTGCTAAACCCTTAGAGAACCCCCCCTCACCCCTTTCAGAAAGATATGTCTTACAACCTTTTCTTTTTCACCCCCCTGTCATGACAAGAGGAAGCCAAAAAGTGGCACAAGAGGTGATGGTTCAGTCTTAGCTATATGTATTTCTATAACACTAGATTTGTGGCATATTATAAAATCCCTCTTTAATGTTTATACAGACATGATTAAGGAGCATGAAAGTCTATTCCTTAGGACATATTTGCATTGAAAGGGGGTTGTATAATCTGTAGGCCAAGCAATAAGCTGAAAAGGGTTTGTTTATGTGTATCTTTTTACATCCAAGCTTTGGCCACTTGTATAAGAACTGCTGCAGCCATGATGGCAGGGGTAGGGTTAGCATGTATGCCATGTTATTCTATTATCCTATGCAATATTATTCCTCATGTTTGTACTAACTTATCCAAAGAGCAAACTATCTTGGAGAATTTTCCACCAATGGTTTTGGTATGGTGTACATGTGAACTTGTAAATGCCATGCTTAGTTTGAAACACTGGATTTTCCCTGGTTTTAATAAAACAGGTAAAACAGGTTTTGTATGACTCCCACTAAGATTGTGATAATTAATATTAATATTTACCTATACTGGTAAGAGGCATTCCCCTTTGCTATGAGTGATGGCATCAAAGGGTTAACCTCAAGTCCCCACAACTACAGTGGGCCATTTGCTGTCTTTGACCAGGCTGTGGCTAATTGACCCCCACAGAGGAGAGGAACTTCCTGACATATAGAACAAAGGGAGTATTTGTTAATTACTGCACAGGCTCACAAAGCATCTGGGGGGTCAATAGAAAGGCTGAGATCACATGATTGACAGGTGGGCCACACGTCTGGAATCAGGAAGCGTAAGGATTGGCTAAAGGGGGCTGTTGCTAAGGAGTGTGACTTGGTGGCGAGGGGTGACTAAGATGTATAAAATGTTGGATTGATGACAAATAAATGTTCTCAATGTGGTCATACATATATTGGTGCTCATTATTGAAGGTTAGAGTTAATCCAGTTCATAGGTTTTTATAATTCTATATCTGCCTTAAAGAAAGGTTACAGCCGGTAACTCTGCTGCTCTCACTGGGGATTCCTGTGTTCCTGTGATCATCCTGAGGGTCCAGTACTGGTTTGGTTTAATCTCTGCTAGCAGGGATAACAATATGAACCATCACGTATTGCTGGGTTGGTCAGAACCAGGTTCTG
This sequence comes from Discoglossus pictus, assembly GCA_027410445.1. Lineage (NCBI taxonomy): Eukaryota > Metazoa > Chordata > Amphibia > Anura > Alytidae > Discoglossus > Discoglossus pictus. The sequence goes on from CM050164.1 coordinate 459,642,146, forward strand.
GGCAAGACTAATTAAAGTAGTAGTTTTGACACATATCAAGGAAAAAGAAATTACCGTATTTATCGGTGTATAACACGCACTTTTTCTCCCTGAAAATAGGGGGCAAATGATAGGTGCGTGTTATACGCCGATATTCCCTCCCCCCTCCTCATCCTCAACCTCCCTCCTCATTCTAACCCCCCTCCCCATTCTAAGCCCCCCCTCCTCAACGTAAACTCCCCTCCTCAACCTAAACCCCCATAAATACCTCCCCCTCACTTACCTGCTTCTGCTCCGGCCTCCGCTCCGCTCCTTGGGCACCCGGTATATGCTAATGACGTGGCCGGGTCAAGTGAGGGGGAGGTATTTAGGGGGGTTTAGGTTGAGGAGGGGGGTTTAGGTTGAGGAGGGGGGTTTAGAATGAGGAGGGAGGTTTAGAACGAGGAGGAAGGTTGAGGAGGGGGGTTGAGGTTGAGGAGGGGGGTTGAGGAAGGACGATGAGGATGGGGGGTTGAGGAGGGGGGTTGAGGGGGTTTGAGGATGGAGGGGGTGAGGAGGGGTTTGAGGAGGGAGGTTGAGGAGGGGGTTGAGGATGGGGGTTGAGGAGGGAGGATGAGGAGGGAGGTTGAGGAGGGAAGTTGAGGATGAGGAGGGGGGTTGAAGTTGAGGAGGGGGTTGAGGAAGGAGGATGAGGATGGGGGGTTGAGGAGGGGAGTTGAGGGGGGTTTGAGGATGGGGGGTTGAGGAGGGGGGTTGAGGAGGGAGGATGAGGAGGGAGGTTGAGGAGGGGGTTGAGGATGAGGAGGGAGGTTGAGGATGAGGAGGGGGGTTGAGGATGAGGAGGGAGGTTGAGGAGGGGGTTTGAGGAGGGGGTTGAGGAGGGGTTTGAGGAGGGAGGTTGAGGAGGGGGTTGATGATGAGGAGGGAGGTTGAGGATTTTGCTTCAAAGTTCTTTTTTTGAAATATTTTTTTTCCCCCTGAAATTTCCTTCTTAAAATGAGGTGTGTGTTATACGCCGGTGCATGTTATATCGCCGATAAATACGGTATTTGGCACTATTACAGGAAAAACACAGTATAAAGCAGTGACGCATGTAGCCCTATTAAATTAGAAGCCCAAAGTGGCAACGTGAGACCCGCCAAGGCTGCGGTCTTGAAATTTGGCCGAGTTACAGAGCTATCAAATTAGAACATGCTGCAAGCTACAGGCTTGAGACGCAAACCCATAAACCATTTGTCGAACGTTGGATGTGTGGTCATGAACATGATCAATTAGTCAAACCCATAGTTACGGGTTCAGATGGAGCCAATGGCAACAGAGACCGTCATCATTGCTTTACTGAAAAATGGTGGTTGGATTTCAAAGTCTTATGGGCTTCATTTACGAGATGTGATCGGGCCCACATTCCAGAAATAATGCAATATTGATAAAGCCATAAATATGATATTCTAGTCCATGCGAGTTCCATTATATGTATTAACACATTGATTGCCGGGATCGATATAACATAGAATTTAAACATGAAATACATTATTTTAAATTGCAGATTTGCGAGCTTGAGAATGTTGTGCTATTAATTCTTATACCTAACATCACTTTCCCTTTTATTTATGAGTACAGTAGTGTGTGTATATTTGTACTTACAGTGCTGTGGATTGGGCTTAACCCCCTTGTGGGTCCTCTCTAGCACCCGTTGGCCTTTTGGCTCCATTTGCGGGTTACAGGGTTGAACTCCAGTGAATTTGTTATATTTTAGAAGCTAAGTGAAGCCAGTGGAGTGACAGAGAGGTCATGCCGACACTGGACTTTGTGTACGCAAAATTAGTCTAGCAGAGGCGTTTATAATGGATTGAAGTGGAGACAGTCGGGTGGTAGGGAGGCCAACAAGAAGCGAGTTGCAGTAGTCTGGTTGAGAGATGATGAGAGAGTGTATTAGGATTTTAGTTGTGTCTTGTGTAAGATAGTGGCGAATTCTGGAGATGTTTTTTAGATGGAGAAGACAAGATTTAGTTAGTGATTGTATGTGAGAGATGAAAGACAGAATGGGGTCCAGTAGAACTCCAAGACAATAGGCTTGGGAGGTGGGGGTGATGAAGTCGTTGTTGACAGTGGGAGAGATGTGAGGAATTGACACTGTGGGAGAAGGAGGGAAGATTAGGAGTTCAGTCTTAGACATGTTGAGTTTGAGATGGTGGGTGGACATCCAAAAGGATATACTAGAGAGGCAGTTGGAGACGTGAGTCAGAAGAGAGGGGGATAGATCTGGTGCTGAGAGGAAGATTTGGGTGTCATCTTTCATCTATCAATAACAGTGACTAATAATAGTGCTATGCTTAAAATTTTAGGCTCATCCCTCTTTGTCCCTGAGGACAGACCAATAAGGTTGCAGGGACAACATTGGTCCTAGGAACAATGGTTGAGAACCACTGGTGTAGAGCAACAATATGGCTGGACCATGTGTCATCAGAAATTACGGCTGAGTAAGACATTTAAACCTTTTTGATGGATACATAGCAAAGCTGGTAAATCTTGGTGGCGGAGAATTAGATATTGAAATAAAGTGTTTTGTTGAACCAGGCAGAGCTATAATAATGGTGGATGGAGAAAGTAGACATACATTATGCAAGAGGTACACCCTTCTTTACTCAGGAGAAGAGGATAGGGATGCAATGGCAGCATCTAAAAGCTTCAAGACCCACAATTTGTACAGGGCAATGGCTTACAGGCAATGGAGCGTATAATTGCTTTACTTGCCTTCACACAGGTGGCTGGGGTACATTCACTGGTTTGTGAAGTGATCTATAACATGCATATTGTTTTAATGTCTCTGGTAATACTATATCTATAATATGTAAACTGTGTACCCACAAATGGGATGTTTGCAGCATTCCAGTGTAATTAAATTAGCTAAAAATAAAAATATCAAAATTCTTAAGAAATATGCATAATTTTACTCAACTGCTCAGTAGATTTCAGGATAACCTTTAGTTGTTTTAACTGCTTATGTTTCCCCTAATTGCTGATTGTGCTAGATTCACTGATTTGTTGAATTATATTGCCAATCTATGCTCTTCCTCTCTTTTTTACACAGCTTACTTGGAGGTATAGTCTTAAAGGCATATGGAGAGTTCCCAGTTTTTAATATTTAAATAAACTATCAAATAGTTTATTTATATATTTAAATATCAATTTATTAACAGGTGCTTTAGCTGTGTTTTTACTTACTAAAACCTTCCATACAGTGCCTGCAAAGGAACTCTTTCATGTCTCATTAACTTTGTATCACGTATGTTAGGTACATGTGAAAGAGCCCCTGTCATTCAAAATACAGCAATCTGGGGTCAGTCACTCAGCCTTCTAGGGAGGGTCACTGATTTGATAATTTTCATGTGAGAGTGCACGTAAGAAGCAGCTGAGAGCTGCCTGTCATAGGCAAAAGCCTCATCTGACTAATGTAGAAAAATATCCAATGTATTACTGGAGAAAATATTATTAGAATAAATGTCAGAGCTGCAGAGATGATACACCTGTATAATCCAACTGTTACAGGTTTTTACAATTACCCTGAGAGGTGTGAAGGATTGGGGTATGAGGAAGACAGGCCCTTACACTTAGCAAGTGAGTGTGAAGGATCGGGGTACGTGGAAGACAGGTTCTTACTCTTGCCCATGGTCTTACACTTACCGTAGGGGATGTAAAGGATCGGGGTACGAGGAAGACAGGGCCTTCCACTTTCCCTGTGGATGTGAAGGATCGGGATATAGGGAAGACAGGACAGGCTCAGACAGTGCTGGGCGTCTATCTAATATAGGGTGACCACAGGAATGCACATTATCAGGAAAGGCTCAGACAGTGCTGGGGGTCTATCTAATGTAGGGTGACCTCCTGACTCCACCTTATCAGGACAGGCTCAGACAATCTCTTCATATAACCACCATATTACTGTATAGAATACATCATATCCATATAACTCACATTTATAATCACGCCATATAACTATTCTATTCCTTCATATAACCTCTCTATATATGGGTTATTTGTGTAAAGCGCTACTGTACATGCGCAATGTTGTGATGTGCAAGTTCGGAGTGTAAAGTAGCGCCGTTTGTGTATGTGCTACGCGGTCCGCAAGTATTTGGCGTCCTTTGTAGTAGTGTATTTTGTACCTCGTACGTTCCTGTGTGAAAGTGGTGCGCGGTTGGCGTTGTGTTGCACGGTCCAGGGTCGTGTAGCCTCGTTTTCATTTTTTTTCTCGCTTAGCCGATTTTCCAGTGCCAAAACTCTTTAAAATTTACTTAAATTTGCATTCCACCTCACTTTCAGACTTCCTGGCTGTTCCCACGTGCTGTGTGTGATGTGTTTTTTTTTGTGTGTTTTTCGTGTATTTTGATTTTCGCGGTTCGGCCGTTAACTTAATATTTTTCCTACCTCGTATGTTTTTTTCTAAGTCCCGCATCTCCTATTTCATTTCAAGTTGCGCGTCTCGTAATGTTTTTTTCTAAGTCGCTCAGTTCGTCAACTGCTTGCAACCTAACAGCCTTATGACATTTCGAATGGGGCAATTGAATGGGGCTCTATATAAGCACATAGGATATATTTTTTTTACAGAAGTATTTAGTTAGTGTACTTCTATGCAAAAGCAAGGTCTTCAGTAAGTAAAAACGTATTTAAAAAAAAGATGCTATGTGCTTTATATAAAGCCCTATTCACTTGGGTGAATGGCAATTCAATAAGTCTGTAATGCAATCCCGTGTTTGCTAAGTGTTTGTAGGCTAAGTCCCGCGTGTTTCAATGCCTCCAATGAGCGCCTTCAGGGGTTAGCAGCCAAGTGCTGTGCGTGTTATTGCCTTAACGGCTCGCCTCGCGTAAGCCTTCGGCGCTCATCGCCTAAGGGGGAGAGACACAGAGGAGGGGAAAGCTTGAACTCTTGTGACATTAGCTTCCATGAATTGAATAATTAGGCTAAGTGTAAGAATTCTGTTCTGGTGTACAAAAGTATTCACACCAGTGCACAATATTGGATGTTTCACTCAGCTCCACTCTCGTGTGCAGCGTCTGCAAACACTGGTAGTATTCAGCTGTGCAGGCTCCAGTGTAATAACAGAGATTTTAGTCCGGAAGTTCCCATATACTTGATATTGGATGTTTCACAGAATCACCTCTCCTATATTGAGTGTCTGCAAACACTAGTAGTGCTTAGCTGTGTAGTCTCAGTGTAGAGGCAGAGATCTTTGCTGGGAAACTCCTGTATCTCCAATCTCCAGTCGCCAGTATAAGGACTGGAACCCTAGCCAGGAAAGATAAGACTCACTTTATGTCATGTGTAGTTCCCAATGTTCCAGGTATGCATATAACGCCAAGACACGTTTCGGCAATACCTTTATCAATTGGTTAGCGTTAATAGTGTCCTCCATTGAAAATATTTCATGCACTGAAGCATTGTTTATAAGTACAATAAGCATACATCAATGTTGAATATATGCTAAGTGCATTTCAAGCTGAGACAGTGGACATACATAGCGTTACCAATGTATATAACTATTTATACCGGGAGTCAGCTAAGTGTGTGTTATTTCTGCAGATCCATTGATATGTTATAAGGCAATATATATATGTACTTCGTACGGTGGAGGGCTTCTATCACTCTTAGCCCACCATATGTGAAATAATTGCTGTATAGAATTACTCTTTACAACAATCAACACACAAACCAGGCACTCACACCATACTGAGGATCGGCAGTAACCGTGAAACAGTACTGTATGTGGTTAAGTGACCTGGTTTGTGAAAAATCCATCCGTTGCTATGTCTAAAACTGTGAAATACAGTAAGCATATGCTTCAAAGGAGCCATGTTTAAAATGGTTTGGATTGACAGAGTGATGGTGCATTATGTGGCCTCATTTGCATGTCCCGCCCAGTTTTCCCAGATTGCAGTGCATATACTGTGTTTCTGAGAAATTTGGGCAGGAAATAAGTTTTTATCAACTTATTTTTAGACATTCAAATAGAAGCACTAATGTACTATTCCTTATTTATACTACTGTACTTTGTACGGTGGAGGGCTTCTATCACTCTTAGCCCACCATATGTGAAATAATTGCTGTATATATATATATATATATATATATATATATATATATAAATCTTTGCAGAGATTACCTTCAGTTAACAATGTCTTCCATGTGTCTTCCACTGCTGTTTATTCTCAGTGATTTTCTTGTTTATAACCCACGTGATCATTTGTTTAACCATTACATGTATAGATTCATATATTTTCATTGTATCCCATGTGCCCTTGTAATACTGAGATTTTATATGTCTTACGGCTCATTTATCCTTTTTTATTTCTGTTATATTAAAAGTTATATTTTAATTATTCTATCTGGATTTGAATCTGTTTGTCTGTGCACTATCTCAGGATGTCTCTTTGTTTTTTTATTAGCTTCCATGAAACCATTCTGACCTTTCCTTCAACTTTGACAGCAGTTCGGTTGGTGAGGAACACCTAGGAGATAAAGAAACCTTATTAAGAGACTTCACAATTATATAATCTCACAGGTGAATATTATGCTTTGGTTTATCTGCTACCTGCTTATGATGCTTAAATTAGGAGACTTCACAAGGAAAATAAAATATATTTTACCATCAGTCTCTATACTGAAGGAGTTCAGTAGTAGACGTGGAGGCCAGTTAAACTTGGTGTCGGCTACATGGGTGACTTGCCACTGTTCTCATTCTTTTAAACTGATGACCAGGGGATAACTACAATGGCAGACAGGGCGAGTATGCAGAGAGTGTCACGAGATGGCTCATTGTCACAATGTGGTCTTTATCTGGAAAAAAAAACAACACAGTAAAAGTACACTATTGTACAACTTCCTAATTATCACAAAAACAGTTGATTTCACAGATATAGAACATTCTGCCAGATATATAGGCCTATGGCAATTTCAATTTCCTCTGCAGAGTTCAGATAGGGATGTATAATATCAGTACATATGGCAATATATATTTTACCATCAGTCTCTATACTGAAGGAGTTCAGTAGTAGATTGGGAGGCCAGTTAAAGTTGGTGTCGGCTACACGGGTGAGTTGCCACTGTTAAACTGATGACCAGGGGATAACCACAATGGCAGACAGGGCGAGTATGCAGAGAGTGTCACGAGAGGGCTCATTGTCACAATGTGGTCTTTATCTGAAAAAAATAAATATGTGAATTGGTGAATTGCCACTGTTCCCACTCTTCGCAACTAATGACAAAGGGGATAACCACAATGGCAGAAAGGGCAAGTATGCAGGGTATCTAACCCAAGGGCTGTAAAGAGTCCTTTTTCATGGTGAGGGGCTTGAAACCTTGCAACATTAGCTTCCATGAAACCATTCAGACCTTTCCTTCAACCTTGGCAGCAGTTCTATTGGTGAGGAGCACAAGTTGAGAGGTCCAATCCACATAGGAGATAAATAAATCTTATTAAGAGACTTCACAAGGACGTAATATCAGAGGACAATATCATGCATTGGTTTATCAGACATTTGCGACAGTCTCTCTGCTACAGGCTTATGATGCTTAAATTACCATGAGACTCTGTACTGAAGGAGTTCAGTAGTAGATTGGTGTCCAGTTAAGTTGGTGTCGGCTACATGGGTGAGTTGCCACTGTTTTCATTCTTTTAAACTGTTGACCAATGGGATAACCACAATGGCAGACAGGGCGAGTATGCAGAGTGTCTAACTTGAGGGCTGAAAAAAGTCCTTTCACATTGTGAGGGGCTTGAAACCTTGTGACATGAGCTTCCATGAAACCATTCTGACCTTTGCTTTAACCTTTACAGCAGTTCGATTGGTGAGGAACGCAAGGTGAGATGTCCAGTCCACCTAGTAGATAAGGAAACCTTATTAAGAGACTTCACAAGGACATAATCTCGCAGGCCAATATTGGGCATTGGTTTATCAAACATCTCACCAGAGGGATGCAGACCATTATGACCTTTCCTTCAACCTTGACAACAGTTTGATTGGTGAGGAACACAAGGTGAGAGGTTGAGTCCACCTAGAAGATAAAGAAAAACCTTATTAAGAAACTTCACAAGGATATCATCTCCCAGTTCAATATCATGCACTGGGTTTATGAAACATCTCACCAGAGGGCTGTTAAGAGTCCTTTTTCATGCTGAGGGGCTTGAAACCTTGTGACATGAGCTTCCATGAAACCATTCTGACCTTTACTTCAACCTTGACAGCAGTTTGATTGGTGAGGAACACAAGGTGAGATATCCCAGTCCACCTAGGAGATAAAGAAACCTTATTAAGAGACTTCACAAGGACATCATCCCACGTAAATATCATGAATTAATTTATCAGACATTGCACCATAGGGCTGTAAAGAGTCCTTTTTCATGCTGAGGGGCTTGAAACCTTGTGACATGAGCTTCCATGAAACTATTCTGATCTTTTTATGAAGAACCAGACTTGATAATGGGTAATATATTTTAGAAAGTAATAAAATATAGCCTTTAAATACTAAATTTAATTATTCTGTAACAGTACATTCCCATAAACTACAAAAGGTGGGGAATGCAGAAAAAAAGGGTGCACAAAGACGACAATGGTTGCCCCAATAAAGCATAATGACATATGGTTAGTAATGAATTAATTTACCCATTACCTATATCAATTTCTTCAAAAAAAGTATAATGCCATTTATAGGACTACAGTATGTTTTTAACTTGCAGATCTTCAGTCCCTACATCTATATAATAATTCGGCTTTGTGATGTTATTGTGATATATGATGCTTTCATAGCCACATAACAAGGTACTTATTCCAATAGACTGCAGGTAACTGTTTGGGGTTGGTGTATTTTTCTTGGAGAAATTGGCAACATAAAACTTTTTCTAACCAAGGCAGCTCTCCTCACATACTTACTCAAAAGGGATTACATACACAGAGACATATAGCAAAACTCATATACATTAAGGTGACAAAACTTCCCCTTTAATGGGGAAAATACACATTGCAGAGCTGCTGTAAAATCCAAGTGCATCCTTGCCATTCCAATTAAAGGTGAGGTCTGGCCAGTGTAGAGTCTATATAGTCAAGAACAAATTAACTGAAGAAATGTCTTTACTCACCTCACAGATGTAGCTCCTCACATATGTAATTATATCTTAATTTATACTTATATTTCTCCTTACATATGTAATTATATCTTGATTTATACTTATATTTAATTTACATTTTCTGTAGAATACATGAGACTTGTGACTATACAATCTTACACATAGTATTAGAAAGTTACAATTCAACTTATTAACAAATTATAGAGCTTTACCTTTATCTATGAAATCTCTCAGACTTCATTACAAAGTAGTATAAGCTGCTCATCTGTTGGTCTTCCTCATATAAGTGCCCTGGGCTCCCATCTCAGCTCCTTACATAGTGCCCTGGGCTCTATGACATCATCTATTATGACATGCCTCTGATGTAAGAAGTGTTTGTTACCTGAAGGGCCCAGCTGAGCCTTGTGATGGCAGCCATTAGACAACTCATCATATAGTGCTTATATATGATATAATGTACAGCAGAGGTTCCTTTGTACACAGTGACACATACACATAAGGGTGGACAAAAACATCAGAACTCTCTATTTCCAAACTCTGTCACAATATATATATTTATATATATATATATATATATATATATATATATATATATATATACACATATATATATGTGAATATTTTATTACATATTTTCATGTGACAACACTGAAGAAATGACACTCTGCTACAATGTGAAGTAGTAAGTGTACAGCCTGTATAACAGTGTAAATTTTATGTCCCCTCAAAATAACTCAACACACACCCATTAATAGTAACACATATATCATATATAAAAAGTAATATACATTATATGTACTTGCAATCATCAGTTTTAGTACAGTTTAGTATACCAGTTAATTTGTGATTTTATTTAATTCAAATGATACCCAGTTTAAGAGGTTGGGTGAATTTTACTTCAGTTTTAGTTCTTGTATTGTCAAGTAAAATCACTTGATGTCTGCTCTTTAGGTTTTACTTCAGTCAGTCTACCTGTAGGAACATTTGTCCCGTGTAGTGTTGTAAAAATGTATTCAAAAATAGTATTTTTTCCCATTACTTTTGCTTTTGTTCCGTCATGCCCATCTCTCTGGGATCACAGCACATCAGGCACATCTGTCAGCCACTACCCCTCTGAGCTTCCTCAAGTTCGTGTTCATTGCTTCAATATCCTCATCTATCAATCTCCTCCTCTGTCGTCCCCTTATTCATTTGCCTTAAATTTTTTCCACCATCAGGTTCTTCTCTCAGAAATCCTGTTTTCTATCCTGAATTGTTCTTTACTGCTTGCTTATCTATGCCTCTCACTATTCCCCTCTCTTTCTTCATCCCTCTCTTTCGATCCCTGTCTCTCTCTATGGGATAATTATTGTCTTTTTCTAAGAGCTGCCATGGCTATACGTCCTGAGCTAACATGTTTTACATGTGTTCTATTTAATTATTGCATGTCATCAAGAAAATAGAAGCACCATCATAAGAATAGTGAGCAGAACCAGCACCAACTCACCCTCATCAAGATAATACATACATAAAGTGACAGGAAAAAAATGGGTGTAATATCTGTCAGTAGGCAGGGCCTACAGAGGTAACATGTTGTGAAGGGGAGGAGTTTCTACTTTTGGGCAGAGTCAATTTAAGGGGAGGGACCAGGTCTCTGCCTTCCGTCCCACCAAGTGCAAAACCACCATGGATGTTTGTCATCTCATTTTAGAGGTTCTCTTACTCTCTTTAGATTCAGAACTACTCACATCCATCCACAAATTGGAGGTACTCTTTTATACTTGTTTATCACCTCAGTTCACAGAAACTCATTACTCACTACAATTCAGAAACACTCAACTGAATTCATATCACATATCAATTCCAATCTCATACTTGCATCAATGTTGAAGTACTCAAACTTAAACACAAAAAGTATCAATAAATATCTCTATTCATAGTCACTTAAACCAGAGGTATTTGTTAGTCATTCCATATAAAATTTTGTGTTTAAAAAAAATTCACCATCAATTGCCTCAAAATCAGAAACAATCATAAACTCGCTTTAACTCAAAGTTATTTATACACAACTCATATGAAAATACCCAGCCCCATAATTTTCTGATCATAGTATAATACTGCTCACTAACATTAGTTCTTTTACATCAGGATATGTATAATCTTTAACTTTTAATATCAATTAAAAAAATCTCAGTGAAGTAGATTCTTCTTTTTCATTACATATAAACATAATCAACTGATCATTCAATAGTTTTGTATTATTAACTATTATGATTAATACATACCAAACATCAGGAGATCTAAAAAACGATCTATCTTTGAATTCTAATCCAAAAGAATTTTACATTTTAAGAATCTTGTTTAAACCTATTTTGAGAGCCATTTCTGCTCCAGGAACTAAACATTACAACAATAGGCTCCTACATTTCATAATCCAAATCATCTTATGCCAAACCACTTATATTATCATATAATATTATCATATAATATCAGATCTAATCCTCCACCTTCGTGCCATAACATTCCCTTTTACATTACATTATTATATTTAGTTCAGTATTCATATTAAATAACATTTTTAAATGTGACTTTTCCAAAATCATATTTCTTACATCCTAAATACATTTCAAAATAAATTAAGTATTACTTTAATATTGCAATACTAGTAACTTGCCCGTCATAAATAAATGGTATCATATGTTATGTTCCATTGTCTGTTCTGTCTCTCTATGTGCCCTCTCTTTCTCTGTGCACCCTCTCTCTCTGTTCGCCCTCTCTCTCTGTACTCCATCTCTCTCTGCGCTCTGTGTGCTCTCTGTTTCGCCTCTCCCTCTCTTCCCCTCATTTTCTCTCTCTCCCCCTCCTTCTCTCTCTCTGCCTCCCCTCCTTCTCTCCCCTCCTTGCCTCTCTTTTTCTCCCTCTCTCTTTCCCTCCCTCTCTGCCTCCTCTCTCTCCCCCTCCTTCTCTCTCTCTCTGCCTCCTCTCGTTCCCTCCCTCACTCCCCCATCCCTCTCTCTCTTCCCCATTCCTCTCTCTTTCCCCTCTCTTTCCCCTTCTTCACTCTGTCTTCCTTCTCTCTTCTCCTCTCTCCCCCTCCCTCTCTGTCTCTTTTATCTCTCCCTCTTTATCTCCTCCTCCCTCTCTCCCTCCCACTGCCTCTCCCACACACCGTTGCGTGTGCACTTCGCTGGCTCAACGCTCAATTTTCCCGCAGTTTGAAGATAACAGTGCACATCTTGCAGGTGATACTCTACAAACTATTATAGTGATTTTATCATAAATTACAGTGTGCCAGTTCAATAATAGGTAACCCCTTATTAAAGTTTTCTAGTAAATGTATTTATTCTATTAACAGTATATACAGTCAATAATATTTTTTATGTCCTTAGTTACATTTTTGGGGCAATTTCTATATTTACAAGTCACTTTTTGGTGAATTATTATCTTTTTATCATTATCATCAGACTAATTATCATCATCAGATAATTATGCCTGTGGCCTACAGTATATTAACAGCAGAGGCTCAAGGGTATTAAAGCCTCATTCCAACAGACCTGAAATGTTGTCTGTTATTACACTTAAGTATTAAGTCCTGTGGCCTATATACACTATGTGAGAGGGGCTTTGCCTCTAAAACCCATCCCCATCAGGCCCAGGTATGTTGTCTGTCATCAAACCCTCCATCTTGTTTTTTCCTTTTAGATCATCTTATCACTATAAGCAGGCCCTTTTAGTACCGTGTGATCACTCAACATTTTTTTTCCAAACTTTGTCAAAAATCATATATTATAAATGAAATACCATAATGATATACCATACCATATGATAATGATGTATCATAACACTATAAATTACTATTTTATAACAATGTTCCCTGTCATATTGATATACAATACAGTATCATAATGCTATAAAGTAAATATCTAACAATATATTAATATCAAGGAGCTAAAAAAAGAGTAGGACCACCCTTTGCCTTCAGAACAGCTTCAATCCTTATTGTAGGCTGTCATACAAGTCCTGAACTGTGTTTAGTGGGATATTTTATCTTTCCTCAAACAGGGAAGTCTCCAGTTCTTTCAGTGATGAAGAAAGTTGAAATCTGCCCATAAAGAGTCAATGATCTGGTGGTTGGGGAGGCTATGGAAGGGATTTCACTTAATCTTTAGTTCATTAAACCAGTCTTGAATTCGAATAGCAGGGGACAGTGTTTGCACTGTAGGGTGTACTTGGTTTTGTAAAGTGGCCTCAAATATCCGTATCCATTATACGACAATGCAGAATAATCATCAGGCATAATGACTCTCACCAGATGGCTGCCCATACCATTAAGGATCCTCCACAATCTTTAACAGATGCCAAACTATATTGTGGGTTAAGAGTATCCTTTGACTTTCTCCAAACATAGACCAGTTTGGATATAGGAAATAGGATAAAAGATGCCTCATTAGAGCATAGTACTTTCTCCATTGCTAAGGGTCCAGATTCTGTGCTCCTTGAGGCTTTGTTTCTTGACTTTGGAATTCAAATTGCAGCCCTAATATAAATTCCAGTTTGAGTTATTTAGGAACTACCCTGTGTCCTTCTAACCTTGCTGAGCCTCGACTTGCGACCACTGTTCCTTGCAGATGCAGTTTGTCCATATTTGGCATATGCTGTTATTATTTTTGAGAAATTACAATATACAGTTGCAAACAAAAGTATGTGAACCCTTTGGAATGATATGGATTTCTGCACAAATTGGTCAAAAAATGTGATCTGATCTTCATCTAAGTCACAACAATAGACAATCACAGTCTGCTTAAACAAATAACACACAAAGTATTAAATGTTGCCATGTTTTTATTCAACACACCATGTAAACATTCACAGTGCAGGTGGAAAAAGTATGTGAACCCTTGGATTTAATAACTGGTTGAACCTCTTTTGGCAGCAATAACTACAGCCAAACGTTTCTTGTAGTTGCAAATCAGATATGCACAACGGTCAGGAGTAATTCTTGACCATTTCTCTTTACAGAACTGTTTCAGTTCAGCAATATTCTTGGGATGTCTGGTGTGAATCGCTTTCTTTAGGTCATGCCACAACATCTCAATCGGGTTGAGGTCAGGACTCTGACTGGGCCACTTCAGAAGGCGTATTTTCTTCTGTTTAACCCATTCTGTTGTTGATTTACCTCTATGCTTTGGGTCGTTGTCCTGTTGTAGCACCCATCTTCTGTTGAGCTTCAGCTTGTGGACAGATGGCCTTAAGTTCTCCTGCAAAATGTCTTCATAAACTTGGGAATTCATTTTTCCTTCGATGATTGCAATCCGTCCAGGCCCTGACGCAGCAAAGCAGCCCCAAACCATGATGCCCCCACCACCTTACTTCACAGTTGGGATGAGGTTTTGATGTTGGTGTGCTGTGCCTCTTTTTCTCCACACATAGTGTTGTGTGTTTCTTCCAAACAACTCAACTTTAGTTTCATCTGTCCACAGAATATTTTGCCAGTACTGCTGTGGAACATCCAGGTGCTCTTGTGCAAACTGTAAACGTGCAGCAATGTTTTGCTTGGATAGCAGTGGCTTCCTATGTGGTATCCTCCCATGAAATCCATTCTTGTTTAGTGTTTTACATATCGTAGATTCGCTAACAGGGATGTTAGCATATGCCAGAGACTTTTGTAAGTCTTTAGCTGACACTCTAGGATTCTTCTTCACCTCATTGAGCAGTCTGCGCTGTGCTCTTGCAGTCATCTTTACAGGACGGCCACTCCTAGGGAGAGTAGCAGCAGTGCTGAACTTTCTCCATTTATAGACAATTTGTCTTACCGTGGACTGATGAACAGCAAGGCTTTTGGAGATACTTTTATAACCCTTTCCAGCTTTATGCATGTCAACAATTCTTAATCATAGGTCTTCTGAGAGCTCTTTTGTGTGAGGCATCATTTACATCAGGCAATGCTTCTTGTGAAAAGCAAACCCAGAACCGGTGTGTGTTTTTTATAGGACAGGGCAGCTGTAACCAACACCTCCAATCTCATCTCATTGATTGGACTCCAGTTGGCTGACACCTCACTCCAATTAGCTTTTGGAGATGTCATTAGTCTAGGGGTTCACATACTTTTTCCACCTGCACTGTGAATGTTTACATGGTGTGTTCAATAACAACATGGTAACATTTAATTCTTTGTGTGTTATTAGTTTAAGCAGAGTGTGATTGTCTAATGTTGTGACTTAGATGAAGATCAGATCACATTTTATGACCAATTTGTTGCAAAATCCATATCATTCCAAAGGGTTCACATACTTTTGCTTGCAACTGTATGTATTGATACTATTCTTGATACTATAAAAAGTAAATTGATCCTCTAAGTTTGATAATTCCTGGTGAATCTACTATAGTGTTAAATTGGACGTGGTATATTTTGAAGTGTCTACAAATCGCGAATGACAGCAGGTTCTGCCATGGATTATATGTATTGTACAAAAGTCACTTGGAGTCAGCAGTGGTGGTGAGGATAAAATGTCCTTGTAGTCCCACTATGGATAATCCAGTCTGTGTTTCTTGGGCATTATACAAAGTAGGTATCCCAATAGTTTCACTTTGGGTAATCACCTGTATGTTGTTGAGGTGCAGGATTTAATTCAAATGAGTGATGTCTTGTTATGAGTATTCTATTTTTAAAGAATCATTATTCCATGTATCAGGGGATTCAATGAAGCTTAGTTTGGATGGGGTTATGCTGCTTCTTAATTTTGGCACTGTTCACAAAAGTGTCCTCGGTACATGAAAAACAAGGAACGGCAAGGGGAAAGAACTCACAACCTCCTAGTGCAGATCAATATCAGTAATAACACAGTATTAATAGTAAAAACGGGATATCAATTTAACATTCATGTGTTGATCCCTCATAACATGGATCCCTCATAACATCCCTCATAACAACAGGAGCTAGCTGTATCCACCATCGGAACGGCGACTTCCCTGGCATGTGACGGCACTCGTCAGCGATGCCGCATAGCCACAGAACATTCGCACATGCGGCCTAGAATCATGGAACCCACGCATGCGCATCAGCCGGTGCACGTTTCGCAGGGAATAGCTTCTACCAAGGCTTATCTGAGATAGGCTAAAGCACATTTAAATAACTTGACGCTTAATTGGTTCATTAACCCTGTATGGGCTTACCAAGAATCCTCTGTATATAATGAAAAGAGAATGAATAATAAAGACATGGTACTATACTGTAATGTGAGACAATGTAGTGCATTATGGTAAAAATTGTATTCTTTATAAATGTCCCTTAAGTAATCATAATTCACACTAGGGAACTAATCTGAAGAAATATTATCTTGAATCTCCAAAGATGATATTTATAGTGATATGATGTATATAAGCAAACATGCTTAACACACACTATGCCACTATATAAAAATGTTTTATTTACGTAGAGAAATTATATAAAGATATTTGAAGGGATCAATACATCTAAAACAGTGTAGTTAATATTTTTATTTAGGCCGGGAGAGGCCATATTTTCCAAATTTCCACCTCTAATGCCCAAAGAGATCTGCTGTATTATCCAACATTTCAGACCCTTGGTATCAGGGTCATGATGAGTTAAGAAATGTCTAGCCACAGATGTTAATTTTTTTTCCTACTGTTCTGAATGTTTCTGAGATGTTCCCCTAGTCTTTTTCGTATCTCCCGGGTGGTCATGCTCACATATTTTTTATTATGGCATGGGCACTTGAGGACATAATCAACTCTTTTAGAGCTACAATTGTAAAATGTATTAATTGAGTGATTATTACCCACACTGTCCTTAAATTCTAGCACGTTTTTGATGTCCGGGCAAAATTTAAAATGTCCACGGCTGTGGCTGCCTCTAATATACATCTTGGCAGTGGTTTTAATACTCCTGGAGAAGTGGCTGGATACTAGCATATCCTTCAAGGAGGGAGATCTCTTCCAACTTGCTTTTATGCTGTTATTTAACCATGTATTCAAGTTGTCATCGGTTCTTAAAACATTTAGATGCTTGTTTAGAACTCCCAGAATCTGCCTCCATTGGCCATTCAAGGTACCAATGGAGCGGATTTGATCATCATATGGCTTCTCAGTCTTAGGAATCAACAGTGTTTCTCTTTTTAAGTATAGGGCTTTATGATACACTTTTTTGGTTGATCTATTACTATACCCTCTAGCTTTTTATCTCTCGCTCTCAGCTCTTTTGCTCTAATTTTAAATGTCTTACATCTTAATCTTAAAAATTCCTCAAAGTGGATTGCTGTCTTTGTTGACGGTAGGTGTGAGCTACTATGGTGTAAAATGCTATTAGTAGCTGTTTCTTTTCGAAACAGGTCTGTACAAATGACTCCGTTATCCGCTCTGTATATGGTAACATCCAGAAAATCGACTCTGTCATGATCAATAGTATATGTTAATCTTAAATTTAGATAATTAATATTCAATTGGTGAACAAATTATGTGAATAATTCCTTTGGTCCATCCCATAAGATGAACAGGTCATCTATATTTCGCAACCAGATGAGTATATGCTCAGTGTATTCTCGCATCTGGTCTGAAAAGGTGGTCTCGTGCTCCAACCACCCAATTAGAGATTTGCATAGGTGGGAGTCCAAGACGTGCCCATCGCTGTACCTCTTACCTGGAGGAAGAATTTATTGTTGAAAATGAAGTAATTGTGAGTGAGTATAAAGTGCAATAAGTCCACCACAAATTGGTTCTTATCTACACAGTCACAAGATTCCATCTTTAGGAAATAGCTAACAGCTTTTTCACCTATTGAATGCTTAATCGACATGTACAGAGACTCCACATCACAAGTAATCATAAATGTGGATTTGTTAAGGGTTATGCAATCCAGTTTATTAAGAATGTCCATAGTATTCTGAACATACGATGGTAAACCAATGACAAAAGGTCTTAAACATGTATCTACATATTTGCTGGGTTCACATAATTTTCCATTTCCCAACATGATCGGTCTGCCAGGAGGGATTTTCTTGTGCTTGTGTACTTTAGGTAGTAGATAAAGTGTCACTGTCTTAGGTTTAGAGACCTCTAAGATTTTTCAGAAATTATAATGTCAAAAAATGTAGTACTAAAATGGCGAATATGGAATAAAATGGTAACAGTTTAATATCTTCTCTTTACTTGGTCCCCATGATATATAGACTCTGCTGGTCCTACACCTCCTCGGCCTCTCCATGCGCAATTAACTTTTGTGTTTTGCTTTTTCTTTTTTTTCTACTCTTGTTGATGTATATGAAAGTACATAATGGTGTCTACTGTGTTATGAACGTTTATGTCAAACTTGCTTTTATATTTTTTGTTTGTTTTCACATGTATTTTGTATTCTTATCTTTTTTTTTTCTTGAAAATAATAAATAAAAAATAAATAAAAAAGGTGTAGAGACCTCCAAGTATGAAAATTCCTTCTTTGAAATTAGACCGTCTTGACGTGCTTTCTGAATGATCTTCATATACTGATTAATAAATTCAGTGGTTGGATCACCTAAAAAGGGTTTATAACAACTTTGATTGGATAGATGTTTCATGGCTTCCTTGATGTAGGCTTCCATAGGCCATAAGACGATATTTTCACCCTTATCAGACATTTTTTTTACTACATCCCGCCAAGATTTCATGTCATTCAGGCACTTGCGTTCTGCAGATGTAATAGTTGAGGCAATTCCTTTAAGTCATTAATGTCCAAATTAGTGTACGTGTCTATCTGTGGACATATGTGATGACGGTAACAATCTGGACTTATTACGTAGTTTGCTAATCCAATTATAATTGGCTGATTTACCCCCTTCAAATCACACAGTTCTTCGAAAAATTGTTGTTCAATGACTTCTGGATCGATCTCTTCTTTGTCAAAGAACTTTTGTAACAATCATTTTCTGGTGAATAGGTTCACATCTTTAACCACATTAAATAGATTAAACGTACTAGTAGATTAAAATGATAGGCCCTTTTGAAGGACATTTATTTGTTGTTCAGTCAAAGTTCTATTAGACAGATTTATTATTTCAAGTAGATCTTTTACAATCTTTGTTTTTTCACCCAGGGCCTTCGTTTGTACATTGGCCCCCTGGATCTGTAACCCCAGATTTCTTTGTCTCTCAGATTCCTGTCTTGGTTCTGGGTCAGTGAGTCAAGTTTGATCCTGTTCCATGCCAGATCTGTTCATCCGTCCCTTTGATGGTCTGGTATGTGTCCTCTCTTTGGGCAAAGCTCAAAAAAAAAAAAACGTGAAAAAGACTGCATGAGGTGCCTTCAGAGGGACCTTCATTGTCTTCCAATGCAGAGGACTCAAGTTCAAATGAGGATGCAGTATGTGCAGTATATACTCGCTGTCTTGTCTGGCTAATAGCTATTTGTTTTTTATTTTTTTTATTTTTTTTAACCATATATTAAAGGTTATGTTTTAGCCACATTCAAATACTTATTGACCATGAGCGCTATTACTCGTTTTTTTTAGCTTAATATAGTCACTATCTAATTCAATATACGTTATTAGTAGGCCAGCTGTGATTTTTAATGACTTTGACTGTGATTTGGTTATTATATATAACTAATTGATCGTTTATATGAGCTCTTGTCTCCCCTGGATGATATTATACCGATTATGGGATAATAGGAGTTCTAGGTAATAGTTGTCTCTTTCTCTTTTTCTTTTAACGTATTGTATTAAATATCATCTGCCATTTAGTTATCCATGTCTGCAAATCCCTTTGAATGGAAAGTAAACACTTTTCTGTTTTCATTAACTTGAATAACTTTGAGTCATCAGCAAAAATGGGGTACTTTCAAGTCCTAATTCTAAGTCATCAAGATGTTAAAAAGGAGATAACCTATTACTGAGCCCTGAGGAACCCCACTAACCACATTAGTCCAATCTAAGTATGTTCCATTTACAACAACCCTTTGCTTCCTGTCCTTTAAGTAAGGCTTACAGGTCTGTAATTCCCTGGGTTTGCTCTTGCTCCCTTCTTAAATATAGTTATCACTTCTGCTTTTCTCTAGTGATCTGGGAGCATCCCTGTGGTGAGTGAGCTTGAAAATGTGATATAATGGTTTGGCTATTACAGAGCCCAGTTCCCTCAGTACCCTTGGATGTATTCCATCAGGACCTGGGTCTTTATTAACTTTTATTTTTTTCCAACCTTTTTTGTATTTCTCCCTTCGTTAACCAATCATTTGATCATAGTAGTGTAGCCCCATTATGTTGCCGTGTCCCAACCACTGGTACCTCCCTTGTGTATACCGAAGAAAAGAACCTATTTAGCTCATCTGCCTTTTCCTGGTCACTAATTATCAGACGGCCTGTGTCACATTGTAATGTTCCTATAGGTTCCTTCCTGGCCTTTTTCCCATTAGTATATTTAAAAAAACAGTTTAGGATTTCATGAAGTGGAGGGAAGCAGCACTTGAAGAAAGTGACAGACGAAGCTGGGCAGCTCCTTATAAAACCTTGCAGCTCCTCCTCCTTGCTCCCCCACCTTGATGCAGTCATGCCCTCTTCTGTCAATCTTTTACCCTAGGAGTCGCTGTCCTAAGACGGATGCCAGTCCCTAAGACCTTATCTGCAGGTCCTCAGGAGCAAATAAGCATCAGGAGAGCTTGAAACACTTCAAAAACACCCCTACGATTAGTGTAAATTATATATTGTTGATTGTTTGATTGAACATATTTGCACCTATAATGTACTCTATACAAATCAGTGCAAAACTACATGAGAATTTAGTGTCACTTGTCTCAAAAAGGTTGAGAGCCACAGGCCTAGAGCACATAGGAACTAAGGCATCAATTTAAAATGTACCTCACGTACATAACCCCTCTAAATAGTACTATGTTTGACTTTATAACCTTCCTAAACAAACAACTAACAACATAAGAAGTATTTCCACGGTGGTTGGTAATAAAGTGCTGGATTACAACTTGTTGTCAGTACTTGACATTTGCTAATTTCAGTCCTATGTGTAACCTCCTGACATTGATCCCTTTTTTGATAAGCTTGAAATATAAATCAGAAAATGTGGAATCCATAACCGTGAATATAAGACTGTGAAAACAGATTAAAGTTAACGTAAGAATCAGATAAAATGTCAAAGTTACACAAGGGCGGCCTTGAGAAGGTCACATGTCTTTAAATTATACCTAAACCAAGAAAGTTCAAGGTTCATTTTAAAATATACTCTTTTAAAGAACTACACTTGAAGGTAAGCGACAATAAAGCAGTATTCAGTTTATTACCTTATCATTTGCAATCATACTGCAAGAAGCTGTTATTTAAGATTCTACTAATCTACTTGAGGTGGGAGGAGATCTTGAGTGCACAGGAAATTTCTTTCTGGTCAGTAGAAATGTGGCAGTTATAACTTCCAATGCTTTTATTAGGTCATTAGTTTACAGGGGCACTTCTGCCTGAGACAGAAGCACATCAGTAAAGGAAATGAAAGCCTGAAATACAGAATTATTGCATATAAAAGTGAATAATGTAAAAGCTGTGTTCTTTTAGTGTATACTTTTTCATTTAAATTTACTTAAAAAGAACATAAAAGAAACTGAAAGCAGTTGTCCTTTGCTGGTATGCTGTCAACCAAAAACAAGCGTGGTTCTATTTAAATTTAAACTAGACATTTTTTTAGTAAATCATTTCTATAGTAAATCATTTGTGAGACATTCACTATTGTCTTGTGGGTGTAATATGCTTATTTGATTTAGTGATGGCAGACAACTTTGATGTGGCGTGGCTCCACTGTGGTCTAGCACTCCTCATGCTTAAACACAGGATGGTAGCAGTGGGAACTTGAAGCTAACAGCCCAACAGACTGGCAGCTTCTTAAAATAGAAAACAAAAATTAAAAATAAATAGTCCCATATTTATTAAGCTCTTCAAAAGAGCATAATATTATTTAAAAAAATCCACCGAGCACAGGGATCCTATTTTTCTAAATGATCATTGCAACAGCAGGATACATTTTACTGACTGTTCAATTCCAGAGAGCTGCTCATAAACTAGGAATTTTATAGTAAATCATTCTGAATCATCACTGAATAATCACTATTACATTGTGGGTCTGATGTGTCACCAGTATGCTCACTTGTGGCACCGTGTACTTGATTAGTGTAGGGGAGGGACCTAAAGCTTAGGATTCAAGGAGGTTTTTTAACTTCACTTAAAGGACAACTGAAGTGTTATATTTATAATATGCTATTTTGCACTCTTGTAGGATATATCAATGCACAATATATATATATATATATATATATATATATATATATATATATACCGTATATACTCGAGTATAAGCCAAGTTTTTCAGCCCTTTTTTAAGGCAAAATAGGGCCCCCTCATGCGCGCCGGGTCAAGGAGCGGAGGCCGGAGCACAAGCAGGTAAGTGAGGGGAGAGGTGGGAGGTATTTAGTGGGGTTTAGGTGGAGGAGGGGGGTTGAGGGGGGGTTTAGGTAAAGAAGGGGGGATTGAGGGGGGTTTAGGTTGAGGAGGGGGGCTTGGGGGTTGAGGGGGATTGAGGGGGGTTGAGGTTGAGGAGGTGGGTTGGGTTTGAGAGCGGTTGAGGAGGGGGGTTGAGGGGGGTTGAGGAGGAAGGTTGAGGAGGGGGTTGAGGAGGGGGTTGAGGAGGGGGGTTGAGGATGAGGAGGGAGGATGAGGAGGGAGGTTGAGGATGACGAGGGAGGTTGAGGATGAGGAGGAGGGGTTGAGGAGGGGGATTGAGGTTGAGGAGGGGGGTTGAGGATGGGGGGTTGAGGATGGGGGTTGAGGATGAGGATGGGGGGTTGAGGATGGGGGGATGAGGAGGGAGGTTGAGTAGGGGGTTGAGGATGAGGAGGGAGGTTGAGTAGGGGGTTGAGATTGAGGATGAGGAGGGAGGTTGAGGATGAGGAGGGAGGTTGAGGATGAGGAGGTGGGTTGGGTTTGAGGGGGGTTGAGGAGGAAGGTTGCGGTGGGGGTTGAAGATGGGGGGGTTGAGGAGGGGGTTGAGGAGGGGGGTTGAGGAGGGAGGTTGAGGATAAGGAGGGAAGATGAGGAGGGAGGTTGAGGATGAGGAGTGGGGTTGAGAATGAGGAGGGGGGTTACGGAGGGTGATAAGGGAGGGGGAAGAGACACAGGACAGGGAGAGGGGAGAAGAGACACGGGAGAGAGAGGGGGACACAGAGGGCACAAGAGGGACACAGGGGGCAGCACATTTCCCACCCTCGGCTTATACTCGAGTCACTCATTTTACCCAGTATTTTGTGGTAAAATGGGTGCCTCGGCTTATACTCGGGTCGGCTTATACTCGAGTATATACAGTATATAAAAATCCTAATCTCAATCGTCATAAAATTCATAATATCACTGCTTTCAAGGCTCATCTACAAAAAAATTCACTCCACTAAAGATGCTTTCCAACAGCTTCCTTAGCAAATGCTCTTACAGACACTTAGTAGTATCCCACCATCCATGGACACTTACCATATTGTGCATAAACCAATTTTTTACTTTTTTTTTTTTTTTAAATAGGGAAAATTTCACAGACATATTTTGAAGAGGCTGCCAGTCTGTTAGGCTGTTGGGTTCAATTTCCAACCTCTACCATCCTGTTTTTATGCATGAGCAGTGCTAGACTACAGTGGAGCTGTGCCCCGTCATAGCTGTCTAAACTCATTAAAGTAAAATTAAAAACAATAGTTAAAAATTATTATATATTATTTTAAATAGTGTAAAATTATTTTGCACATTATCAAGTCAAGTTCTTCAAAATAGCATACTAATAAACACAACCGTGGTACTTTTAAAAAATAATCCTTGTTTTCTTGCATATAAATAGATTTTAAGCATTGACTATGTAACCCATTGCTAGTCTTTATGTAATTTTTCTGTGTTTTCTGCATATGGTTCTTGGGGAAATAAGATCTTTTTTTGTCATTTTGTGCATGTTCTTTTAACATATTATTTAGCATTACTTTCTCTATACAAATAAATTGATAACATTTAATAAATTAATAAAGAAGTTCAAATCTTGAAAAACGTACCTAGAGGAAGTTATCAGGTTTGTAAACTAATAATAAGTAGCGACACCAACCAGTGGCCAAGCACAGCTCCATTGTGGTCAAGCACTGATCTAACATATGAAAATAGATAGGGGGTTAGTAGTAGCTTGAAGCTAACAGCCTTTTTAAGTATGAAAAAGCTGGTATGTGATTTCCATAAAAATAAAAAAAAGAAAAGTAAAGAAAATAAAAGTATAAATATATTAGTTTTTTCTTCGAAATCCTGTATTTATAATTTCTTCAAAATAGCATAATATTTAACAAAATAATTTCAATGTATTTTATTTAATAATATGAAGGGATATCTGAGGTAGAAATAGAATTCGAGCACACACATGACATTTTTCCTGAATGATCATTTCCACACCAATGATGCCTTTTACTGCCTTTTACTGACTGTGTAATTCCATTTTTAAGCGTGCTCTGTTTCTTCTCTGTCTAACAGTTTTAAATTCATCCTTGAACAATTTTGACAGTGCTTATCACCCACAGCTGCTCAGGAACTGTGATTGGATACGGCCAATCTCTATGTCATAAGTGAAACATTTCCTCGTCGTGTTCTCATGTGCCTTTCAAGTCACCACAGACTTCTTTGTCCAAAGTAAAACAAAGCAAATCGTAAAACCAATAAGATGATAACTGTAGGATGTTTAATCTGACAAAAATATACTATATGGAAAGGCTTTGTGACAAGCTCAGAATATATGGGTTTCCCTTGTCTACTTGTATTAACTTGGATTTTATAACATGTTGATGTGAAGTATGAGGGGTATAATTATGTGAAATAATTATGTTTAGAGTGTGACTGCAGGGAAGAGGCTTTCATGCGTGTTGTAACAATGAACAATGCTCATTGTTAGTATGTTGTTAGAATAAATGGCAGGTGGTTTTCATATAATGGAAAAGCATTTATACTATAGATAGTTGCACATAAAGCTCATGGGATACTTCAATAATAATAGTACTTAATAATAAGACAAAGAAGAAGGTATATAAAACGTTTCTCCTAGTTAATTCCTCTTAAGAATTGTTTTTACCAGAAATTACATTTAACAATATACATTAATATAAAATAAGAAAAAAAAATATATAATTTAAGAAATACCATTATAATAAAATGTATAAAATAATTAAATATGAATATTTTGTATTGTTGAAGTTAATTTAATTCAATAGGTCAATATAGACAATAAAATAATGGGGCCCGTAATGGAGCCTGTAAACTAGTTTGCTATTCAACTGGCGAGTCTGATCGCATACCGGACCCTTAAACGCTAATTGATTGACATGTAACCTCTGTGTTTTACTGACGTCGTGATGACGGTCTCATTTTCTAATCGTTGCTTAATTGATCATGATCATGCACTGAAATGCTACTTCTGTGTGCAATATTTTTTTATGTGTCCTTTCCGTGTTAAATCGATTTTGGAAATCAATGTGTTAATACATATCATTGCACTTGCATGGACTAGAAAAGTAGATTTATTGATTTTTTTTATATTGCAACATTTTTTCAAATCGGACCTCAAAACACTAATTGATTGTGGTTTAAACGCCATGTTTTACTGACGTCATGATGACGGTTTCATTTACTATTGGCTGTGTCTAAATTGTAATTTACAGGCTTGCTTAATTGATCATGCCCTGAAATGCTACATATGGAAGCATGGTTTATGGTTTTGAGGCTTTGGCCCTGTTCTTGTGGCCTTGTTCAATTTAATCGCTCTGTAACTGCTGCAAATTTCAAGCCCACAGACTTACCAACTGTATGAAGGCCCTATGATTTTAAATTTAAAGACATATCTGACCTTCATCTAGGATTCCCTCAGAAATAACAGTAAATAATTCATATAACCTTTAACCTCATGTAACAAATAACACCAAAATGCTACTTTGTACTAGTTTATTAAATAAACAAAAAAAAAAAAAAAAAGGCAATCTTCAGAATCCTTGTGTGAATCATTAGTGCACCCTTCCTTCTCAACTAAAAAGGCAATTATATGAGGTGCTGCTAAAGAACTGAAAACAATAATTTACCCCAATAATAATACCCCATAATTCTACTTTTGGGAAAAGACTGAGCAAGTTAGGTTTTCATGGAAGGGTAGCCAGAGGAAATCCACTTTGCCACAAAAAAAAAAGACAAAAACATTTTATCCATGACTTAGGTTTGCAAATTGGCACATGAATCAACAGTTCTGGAAGCATGTCCTCTGGACAGATGACAACCAAGTCGAGTTGTTTGCCATAATGCGCAATAAAATATTTAGCAGCAACTCCACACTGCAGAACAACACAAGAACCTCATACCAACGTTTGAGCATTGTGGTTCAGGGATGGTAACTTAGGCCTACTTTTTGGTCACAGGACCTGGATGCCTAACAAATATTAGGGCCCATTAAGGACCATGCAATAGGATAATGATCTCAAATACACCAAACGAATTGTTGAAAAAGAGAAGAATAAGGATTTTTGAATGTCCAGTTCAATGTCCAGACCTCAACCACATTGAAATGCGGTGGGACCTAAAAAGAGCTGTGCATAAATGAATGCCTCAAACATCACCAAGCTGTAGCAATTCTGTAAGGAATAGTGGGCCAGTATTTTCCCAGGAGATGTGTTATATTGACAAACTCTTACAGGGAATATTTAGTTAAAGTTATTTAGTGCCATGTGTTACTGAATAACATGGTGCACTTACTTTTTCACACAAGGCTTTAGTTGCGGAGAGCTTTCTCTTTTTCACTCTCTGTTTAGCTTCAGGGCAGTGGTGGAGCTAGAGAATGGAGGGCCCTGGTGCAAGAAAACAATGTTAAGCCCCTTCCCCAAAGAGGGACTTGTGATAAAAAATGTTTGTGCTGGAAACCTCCCCTGGTACCAACTTACTCAGTCATCCACTCTCAGCATCCATCCCCACCCAGCACCCAACGTTCCCAGTACCCACTTCACAAAATCCATCCCCCTGTACTTTGCTGTCATCTAGCCCTTGCTCTCTCTCCCCTCTTCCCTGATACAGATTCCCAGCATGCTGAACTGCTCCACACTGCCACCTCTTGGAGCTTTAGTAGAAATGTTGTGCAAAAAAAAGGAAATGTAAAAAAGAGGAGGGCCCTGGTGCATTTCACCACCTGCATCACTGGTAGCTCCGCCCATGTTTCAGGACAATACGAGGATCCTGAGGAGTCTCAACAATTCTTTTTTCTTATTATCCACCTGCCATGGTATTATTCTCCTTACACAGTTTCTGGTGGTTCTCTAGTGCTCTGCTTATGGAGACTTTCTGTTGCCTCTAACAGGTAGGATGCAGTAAATGCCAACACTCTGCCACAGATTCATTGAGCCAGCCAGGTTGTGATATTCCTGTTTTTGACTCTTGCAGTTTATGGGGATCGTAACCAGCTTCTTAGTGCTTTATCTGGAAAGATGTTGGTGATTTTGTTTCGTCTGAATGAGGCAGTTTTTTTTTTATACTTAATGTGAATTGTTCTTCATTATTTCATGTTTGCATGATTTGCTGTCAGAGGCAGTCATAGTATTCAAAGCATCTGCAACTGTAGATGTTTGGCCTGATATGTTATATGGAACAAACAAGGTGGTGGTGTGGGTATTTTGCTTTCCACTCGCTGTACATTTCACCTCATACCCCCTGTCCCATCCGATCAATTCTCATCCTTTGAAGTTCATACAATCCACCTCTTCTCACCTATCTCTCTATGTGTTGCCATGATCTATCGCCCCCCAGGCACTCCCTCTCAATTTCTTGATCACTTTTCTGCCTGCACTTTCTCTCCTCCAATGTTCCTTCACTAGTTCTTGGAGATTTTAACATTGCTGTTGACACTCCCACCTCCCCAGCATCAGCCAACCTGCTTGCACTCACCTCTTCCCTTGGCCTCTCACAACTATTAGATTCTTCTACAAACAGAAACCTGCAAGCACTTGACCCTGCTCAGCTCTCCACTATTATCCAACCCCTTCTCTGCCCCGTCACCAACCTCAACTGTCCTGACACTGCCACCTCACTCTACAACTCTACTCTCTCTTCCACCCTTGACACTCTGGCCACCATATCCATACGCAGATGCCCTCGATCTCATCAAAAACCATGGCACACTACACAAACATGATACATCCAGAGGTGCTCCCGCACTGCTGAACGACTATGGAGGAACTCACGCACTTCAGCAGATTTCCTTCACTACTACGCTCCTATTACTCCGCCCTCAACCTTGCCAAACAGCAGTACTTTACATCACTAATATGAACTCTGTCCTCTAACCCCAAGCGTCTGTTTGCCACTTTCAATACTCTCCTCCGCCCACCTCCTCCTCCCATCTCTTCCTCTCTCACAGCTATAGACTTCTCCAACCATTTATTCATAAAATTCAAAACATCCGCAATGAACCCCTGTCTCATAGTGGCTCTCACACTCCACCCTCTAAACCAACCAACAACACCTAATCTTTTCCCTACTCCAATACTACAGCCACTTTGAACTGCTTTGATCCAGCTACAGAGGATGAAGTCTTCAAACTGCTATCATCCACTCGCCTCACTACCTGTCCTCAGGGTCCTATTCCATCTCAGCTCATGTCTCCCCTCTCTACCACACTAATCCCAGCTCTCACACATATTTTCAACCTCTCCCTAAACCTCTCCCTGGCATGTTTCCATCTTCTCTAAAACATGCCATAGTTATACCCACCCTCAAAAAACCCTCATCTGACTCTGACGTCGCATCTAACTACCGCCCTATCTCTGCTTCCGCTGGCTTCCAAATTGCTGGAGCGTCTCGTCTATAACCGTCTTACCAGCTTTATTTCCTCTAACTCCCTTCTTGACACCTTCCAATCCGGCTTTCGGCCAGAACACTCCACTGAAACAGCTCTCACTAAAGTCACCAATTACCTGCTTACCGCCAAGTCAAAAGGTCACTTTTCAATTCTTCTTCTTCTAGATCTCTCTGCTGCCTTTGACACTGTCAACCATTTACTTCTACTCCATATCCTCTTCTCCCTCGGTATTCGAGACACTGCTCTCTCATGGTTCTCATCATACCTACAAAATCGATCATTAAGTATCTCCTTCTCCAACACCTTTACTTCTCCTCACCCCCTGTCTGTTGGAATACCCCAAAGATCTGTCCTTGGCCCCCTCCTCTTCTCCATCTACACATCCTCACTTGGTACCCTCATAAACTCTTTTGGGCTTCATTATCATCTCTATGCAGATGACACCCAAATCTACCTCTCCTCACCAGATCTATCCCCCTCTCTTCTAACACACATCTCCAACTGCCTCTCTAGTATATCCTCTTGGATGTCCACCCACCATCTCAAACTGAACATGTCTAAAACTGAACTCCTAATCTTCCCTCCATCTCCCTCAGCGTCAATTCCTCAATTCTTTCTCACTGTCAACAACGACATCATCACCCCCACCTCCCAAGCCCATTGTCTTGGAGTTCTACTAGACCCCGCTCTATCTATCATCCCTCACATACAATCACTAACTAAATCTTGTCTTTTCCATCTAAAAAACATCTCCAGAATTCGTCATTATCTTACACAAGACACAACTAAAATCCTTATACACTCTCTCATTATCACTAGACTACTTCAACTTGCTTCTTGCTGGCCTACCCACCACCTGACTAGATCCACTTCAATCCATTATGAACGCCTCTGCTAGACTCATTTTCCATACACAACGTTCAGTGTCGGCTTCACCTCTCTGTCAATCACTCCACGGGCTTCCCTTAGCTTCAAGAATAACATTTAAAATCATGACCCTAACTTACAAAGCCCTCAACAATAACGCTCCCCCTTACATCTCTGCTCTCATCTCCAAATACTCGCCCACCCGCCCTTTTCGTTATGCTAATGACCTTCTTCTTTCTATAACTCTTGGCACCTCCTCTCACTCCCACCTCCAGGACTTTTCTCATGTTGCCCCTAATCTCTGGAACTCCTTGCCTCGCTCCACCAAATTATCCTCTTGCCTCAAAACATTTAAAACCTCACTTAAAATGCATCTCTTTAAAGAAGCATATTACCTTCCCCCTAACATGCTTATCACCTCTCTCTCTCCCTCTTTTATCATTTACTATACCTTAGATTGTAAGTCTGCGAGTTTCTATCCTAAGTACTTTGGGAATTCACCATGGACATTGGATTCCTAGCCCAAAGACAGGGCCCTCCTTGCTTTGCTATATGTTAATTTGTATTTATCTTTGTCTGAACTTAACTTATGTACAGCGCTACTGAATATGTCAGCGCATTTTAAATGAACTATAATAATCACATATAATAGTTGTCAAACTGCGAGTCGTCGTCACGCTTTGCGTGCTCGCTTTGCCAGCTTGCAAGAACTGCGTCCCTTGCAAAGCAAGGGATGCAGTTCTGGCCCCAAATGCAGAGCTCGCGAAGAGAGGGCCACATTTGCGGAGGTGAAGGCTCCAAGTCGGCTGCAAGCAACCTAAGGCTCATTGCAAAACGAAGGGCCGCATTTGCGGAGGGAGACATAAACCTTGTGAAGCGAGTGTCCGCATTTGCGAGGGTGGAGGCTCTACGGCGCCTCACTCGCGGTTAAAAACAACCCAGATAAGCGGGATTTAGAAAAAAATAAGATACGACCCGCTAGACTTAAAAAAAAAACAATAACGCGCACTGAGGAATTACGGGCTTAGACAAAAAAATTACGAACCGCAGGACTTAAAAAAAAAATCCAAAATACGAGATCGCAAAAATACGAAGTTAAAAGGCAAAACAACAAAAAAACTTAAAAACAAAAATAAAGCATAACAAAAACATCACACACAGCAACGGGGGATAGCCAGGACGTCTGGGGGTGAGGTTGCATGCGAATTTAAGAAGTTTCACCACTTGAAAATCGGCTAAACGAGAAAAAAACGTCAAATGAAAAAAAATGAAAACGAGGCTACACAAGCCCGAAGCGCAGAAAACACAGACAAGGACGTACGACTTTTACAAACAACAATTATGACCCGTGAAACTTAGAAAAAAATATATAAAAAATACAAGGTCGCCCAGTGCTCTAAAAACCCAAACCCCTCCTAAGTGCATCACTCATTAACCTCCCTAAGCACCTTCTACCTCCCTGGGCTAGCACATGGTACTGGTAGTATCTCAGAAAATACTATACTAGTTCTATAAAATCATTCTTTAGGACACTCCATCTTCCACTAACTTTGTCATTGGTACCAATATGTACCAACACCGCCGGTTAATTTTTAGTCCCTCCCAATAATTTATCTACCCGATCCACAACATGCCGAGCCCGAGGACCCGGGAGACAGCAAACTGTTTGATTGCTGGGATCTGGCTGACAGATCACTCTGTCTACCTTCCTAATAATAGAGTCCCCTACCCCCAAAACCTGTCTGTTGCTCTGCCTATTCTCCCCTCCCACTCCTCCAATAGAACTGTTCTCCCTGCTGTTAGAGGGAACAGCTCTATCTGGCATTGCCATTCCTGAATGGACATCCCCAACAGTTTCACTCAATTTGGCAATTCTGTTGGCGCTTGCCAACTCAGAACTGGCCTCCTTCCTGATCCTGTTCCCCCTGCTTCCCCTTCTAACTGTAAGCCAGCTACCTCCCTTGACATCCTCACAAGCCCCAGCTCCACCCTCCATGCTAGGCCCAGCTACATTGTGCCCAGTGAGCACCAACCCCCTTCCCAGTGGAATATCAGTAAGTGCTGCAATTCTCTTCTCTAGTTCTCCAATTTAAGGTTCAAGATAGGCAACATGCTCACCCCTCTCACAGAGGTATGGACCCTGGATCATCTATTCCAGGAGTTCATACATGTGACAGGATGCACACTGAGTGAGGTTGTTACTGGACTGACTCATAACCCATTACCAGGTTTCGTTATCCTAAACTGTATAGAAAATATTTGACCATAGTGCTCTTTTATAGAACCTTATTGTATTGTTAATGGCAAATATGCAGTTTGATATAAACCTTTAGCCATTAACAAGCAATTTCCTAGCCTATGGGGAGCAAAGCTATGGCAAGCTTGGACAGGCTTCTAAAAAGAAAGGATATTACACCATCAACAAAGATCCGGATAGTTAGAACTCTGGTCTTCCCAGAAGTAACATACAAATGTGAGTGCTGAACCATAAAGAAGATTGAACGCCATAGAATTGACGCCTTTGAATTGTGGTGCTGGAGAAGACTGCTTAGAGCCCCAAAAAAAGAGACCAAGAAGATCCAAAAAATTAGTATTATCGGAAGTCAAGAAAAACTGTTCACTAGAAGGTTTGATCATGAGGCTGTAGCTCAAATATTTTGTCAATATTAGTCGAAGACAGGATTCCCTAGAGAAGACTCTGATGCTGGGAAAGATTGAAGGCACACGAACAAAGGGATGACAGAGGTGGAGATGGATAAATGAGGTAACTGAAGCAATGAATATGAACTTTATGGAGTTCAGAGGGGCAGTGACTGATCGGTGTGCTGCTGTCCATAGGGTCACGGAGAGTCGGACGCGTCTGAGCGACTAAACCACAACAATAACAATTATTCAGGACAGTACATAACTGTGGATTATGTGGCTCATTTATGAATAAAATATAGTTTAAATAATAAAATTTAATATAAAGTAATTATAAGAAATAAAATAAATAAAAATATGCAATGCTGCATTATTCCACCAGATGGAGCCCTTCAATTCTTGAAAGACTAAATGCAAACATACGGATTTCTTGAGTTACACTTATGTTTAGTAATATTTATAGATCATATGAAACTGAGTATATGGAAACTCCACTCATGGAGGTCAACTTTGAGGATCTATTTTCCATTTATTACTCTGGAACAAGGTAGGAATTTTGTAGTAAAAAGAAAAAAAAACAATCGGCAGAAGTATCAGTGTTATCCTTGGGGTATGTGCCAACGTGTTTTAAACAAGTCTAAATATATGTAAAGCTGTAAAGCAGTTTGGATATCTGCCATGATTAATATAGCTCTGTCACTAATTGTTGGCAGTGGGATTGGAGAGATGTTTTACAACCAGTGGAATGTGTGTGTGGATATAGACAGATAGGAGAGACGGAGACATATAATGGGATACTGTGATGGAGTGTACAGAACCATCACTGGTGAACTAATTAGGTCTGCACCATTTTGAACTATATAAGAGAGCTATATAAGAGAGCAAGGTGAGGCTCAGACAGGCCAGTGTAGTCTCAGGCATGGATGTTTTAGGCCTCTGTGTGTTGTGATGAAGATATAAAGTGTTGTGTTTGTTATATTATATCATTGATCAGGAAAGTCGATTCGTAAGTACCGTATTGGTCCGAATATAAACGTACCCGCAAATAAACCGCACCTGTAAAGTTCAAGGGGAAAAAATTGAAAAAAGATAGTACTCACATATAAGCCGCACCTGTAAAATTGAAGAGAAAAAGACTCTCAAAGTGATCAGCCATTGCAAGAAACAGGCTTTTTTTTGTAGGTTACAGGCTTTACAGGATGTTAGAATCACTAAAACCGTAAATCGCTATTCAATACTGCAGTCTAAAGCACAAAAATCGGCACCCTTAAGTCGCAATCGCGCAAATCGGCAGTAATTTAGCATTTGCGAATAGAAGACGCATGCGTTACAAGCAAAGTTCGCAAATCGGCAATGATTTTTTGACGGTCGCGAATATAAGCCGCACCCTTAACTCGCAAGCTCAAAAATCGGAAAAAAGGTGTGGCTTATATTCAGACCAATACGGTATTAAGAGAATAAAGAATGTTTTGAAAATCCCTGAAGAAATATGTTACAGAAACACACGCAGGGGTGGAGCTACCGCCGGTCTAGGAGAGGTGGCAGCTATGAAGAAGAAGAGTGACTCTTTTAAAAAGTAATTCGAAAAGCGTTGAGTAATAAGGAGCCCCCATGTATGGATCACCCCATAAAGTCTTGTTTGCTCTAGTTCCCATAGTTGATATTCACACTTGAGACTTTAGTGAGGCAAGAAGGTATTAGACCTATAAAAAACATCTAATACAGGAGTAGTCTTCCAAATACTTTTTATCAGATCCTAGATTTTGGGACAAGAAGATACTAGGTTGCCAGCATTAATAATAACTGGGAGAAGAAAAATATATGAAAATATAATAATTGGATGCTAATATATAGTTCCTTATACAAATATTTATCTTATGTTATTTCAAGGAATTTAAAGGCATATTCAAGTGAGCTGTGTTATTAATGCATCTGAGGAGAATAAGTAGTTTATGAAAAAAATTGTTTGCATAAAAAAATACCAAAATAAACATTTAAACAGTTACCCTAAAGTTCACTGAATTTCTTGCATTTGCAAACTGTTTCCTATCAATGTCGACACCCCCTGAAATTCCCAGGGAAAATAAGCAAAACTGTATCTTTTTGGCCTGCGGATTGAGTTGCAGCTTTCCTTTATATTTCTGTAATACCCAGAACCAGGTCTGTGACCCTTCATTCGCTGATTGCTTTACCTACATCCCAGGTGAACTTTCCCCCAGGCCCAGTGATTTATGCCTGTAAACCCCAAAGCCCTAGTGATTTACCCCATCACCTCCACCCCCCCAGATATTTAACCTCAATCAGATATTTTTAAACTTATTTCTATGTGATAAGATTTTAGTATAACAAATAAAATTTATATTTTAGAAAAAGTCAAAAGTGCTAGAAAAACTGAGATTCTCGTAAAAACTATTTTTTTATTTACAATTATAATAAAAAATCACAGATCTTGAGCACCAATATTCAGATAATTATTTGAATTAATAAAGGATCTTTCCGCCAAAAGATAATAAGACAATGGATTCTGTGCATCAGTAATTGTGTTTATATGGAAAAGAAGGCAACAGACGTGGGTACAGAGGAGAGAAGCGGCTATAAGTGTAGGGGAAAGGCCCAATCAATAGAAAGGAGGCGAGAGATAGGTAAGAGGAAGTGTAAGAATTAACAGGTTTTAAAATTTGGTTCTATAAAATGCCGAAATAATGTATTACAGAATATAGTAATTTATTGGACTAGCAATCGATATTAAGAAACAATCTTTTGAATAGAGACAATCAGTCGCGACTCTCCGTGACCCGCCAGACACATCTGTCAGCCACTGCCCCTCTGAGCTCACTCAAGCTCATGTTCATTGCTTTAATGACTTCATCTGTCCATCTCTGCCTCTGCTGTCCTTTTCTTGGTCTGCCTACAATCTTTCCTAGCATCTTTCTTTAGCCTCATGATTTCTCACGATATGGCCAAAATATCTGAGCTTTAGCCTCATGATCAAACCTTCCAGTGAACAGTTTGGTTTCATGTCCTGGATATTCTTGCAGTCCAGGGGACTCTAAGCAGTTTTCTCCAACACCACAATTCAATGGCGTCAATTCTACGGCGCTCAGACTTCTTTTTGGTCCAGCTCTCACATCCGTATGTTACTACCATAGTTCTAACTATGTATAATTATAGTACACACCTAAAATGCCATATTGAATGCTATATCTTTATCAATGTATATGTGTGCTAGATTCTGGGCAGTTATTCACTACACTAGCTGGCTCCTAGGTTTCAAATATCATGTCAACTGAGGCTGTGATCTGGGGGTCTCCCTACACTGTCTACAGTCTTACATGTTGTGTGACATCTAATTACTTCCCTCTCTTCTCTTCTTCATTTCTGGTGATCAAAAACTTTATATTGATTTAGTATTTAATTCCAAACATAAAGTTAGAGGAGATCAATCTGAGAACAAATTACACATGTTGAAGGTTTATTCTTAAGGCCTGGTAACTGACTCCGAGAGCAACCTCTTTTACCTCAGTTGTGTCCTTCACAGGTGTGAAATATCAGTCTGGTCCCACTCACTAGAGTGGTCCAGCCCTGAAATACCAGGCAATTCTACCCTGACCAAGAGAAACAGACAACCCCAGATGTACGTTTTGGTCGTCAGTGAGGTGCAGCTGTACTTCCTAAGGCGCAGTGAGCAAGGGGTCCATCTGAGCTAAAAAAAAAACTGCTGCTCTCCCTATAGACCTAGCTTACTTTAGTATTGTCCAACTAAGGAACCACAATGCCCTGAAAGCTTAGTTGAAAAGGGTCATCTTGTACCACTTTTGTTATTTTTCATTTATCTAATTGCAAAAGTACCTGTACTCTCAAATTAAGTGTTGTTTAGTCATTCAGTCCTGTCCGACTCTCTGTGACCCTATGAACCACAGCATGCCTGGCACATCTGTCAGTCACAACCCCAACTCAGCTCCCTCAAATTCATATTCATTGCTCCATTAACCTCATCTATCCATCTCCCATACCCATCTAAATTAAGTACAAATGATTTAAAAGAGAAAAACATCATGTATTGTTTCATTGTAATATGAGTGTTGCTGCACCCTATTATGATACTTCTCTGCCTCTCACCTAGTCATAACTGAACTAAAACATCATCTCCCACAGAAAGTATTTTATTTGACTTTCCACCAATGTGTCACATTTTCCAAGTCTGTATATTTCACTGTCTGCATCCTATTTAATTATAATCATTAAAGGTATATAGAAGGATGTTACTAGGTATATAATATCCCTGTGTATGTATTTACTTTTATGTAACTTATTTTATTAACACGTGCTTATAAGCTCTGTTTAATTGCCTAAAATCAAACAAATACTCCCTCGATGGGTCTGCCCACCACAGCATATGCAGATACTGACTCTATAGGGCTGGATGTGCAGTGTAGTGTCTTAGCCTAGCAAAAACAACGTCTCAGCAGCATGTTTCTGAAAGAAGGTCACTGATTGGTTAGTAGAACAGTAGAGTCTGTGTTTTCATGAGCTGCAGATGGAAGGCACCAGCTGGTAATGTTTGTTAATATACCGTATTGGCCCAAATATAAGCCGCACACGCATATAAGCCGCATCCGTAAAATCAATAAAAAAAAAGACCAAACACGTATATAAAGGGATTTGCGAGTTACAGGCTGAAAAATCGCAAAATTGTACCCCCGATTCTATGATCTTACAAGCCCGCAAGAGTTACATTCGCCAAAATCATAAATCGCTATTCAATTGCTTCAATTTTGCAGGCACTCACACTCGTAAACGGCAAATGTAGAAGCAAATCCTACCCGCAAGTGGGTTAAACACCTGTTTGTAGCACCGTAAATGTAAATTAAAAGTCAATACCACACTGTGAAATACGGGGAAAGCAATGATTGACTAGAATTAATTGCGCAACAGTCTCAAGCACGCAAATTGGCAAGGTCGCGAATATAAGCCGCACCCGTAACGTCCAAGCTCGGAAATCGGAAAAAAAAGTGCAGCTTATATTTGGACCAATACGGTACCTAGTAACATAGAGGAACCTTCCATATCCATTTAAATCATTTACTCTCAATTCTGTCTACTTAGGACCACTGCCGCACTCATAATTTAAGGCGTAATTTGTTTATTAGTTACTGATTCAAAATAAAATAAAAAATAATCAATGCAGCTTTTAAAACTTACACTTGTCCTGATAACACTGTTGTTGGTTTTTAAAGGCATGAAATTCTGACTATACATTGTATTAGCCATTTCTTTAACACATAAATAATTTCAAGATATACAGTGCCTTGCAAAAGTATTCACATTTTTTGTGTTTTGTTGCCTCACAACCTGGAATTAACATGGATTGTTTGAGGATTTGCATCATTTAATTTACAGAACATGTCCACAACTTTGAAGATGTTTTTTTATTTTTTTATTATTGCGAAGCAAACAACACATAGGACAAAATAACAGAAAAAGTCAATGTGCATAACTATTCACCCCCCTAAAGTCAATACTTTGTAGAGCCACCTTTTGCAGCAATCACAGCTCCAAGTCGCTTTAAATAAGTCTCTATGAGCTTTGCCACATCTTACCACTGGGATTTTTGCCGAATCCTCCTTCAAGTTGGATGGTTTGCGCTTGTGAACAGCAATCTTTAAGTCTGACCACAGATTTTCTATTGGATTGAGGTCTGGGCTGTGACTTGGCCATTCCAACACATTTACATGTTTCCCCTTAAACCACCCAAGTGTTGCTTTAGCAGTGTGTTTGGGGTCATTGTCCTGCTGGAAGGTGAACCTCCGTCCTAGCCTCAAATCATGTACAGAGTGGCACAGGTTTTGCTCCAGAATATCCCTGTATTTGGCACCATCCATCTTTCCCTCAACTCTGACCAGTTTCCCAGTCCTGGCTGCTGAAAAACAGAGGTTGTAGGGCTCCAGTTTAAAAAAAAGAAAAGAAAAAATGTATACCAACTCAGTGCCCCTCCCTAACACCCCTTCCCATAACAGTTCCCCTCCATAAGACCCTTTCCTGTAGCTGCACCCCAAGAACCCTTTCCATAGCTTCTCCTATTCTTATATATATATATATATATATATATATATATATATATATATAGAATATGGAATATGTGTGTGTTTATATATATATATATATATATATTTTTTTTTTATTATTATTACAATCGATTATTTGTAACGCAGCAACATATTCCGTAGCGCTATACATAAGTTAAGTTCCAGGCAAAGACAAGTTCAAGATTAACAACTTGCAAATAATGAAGGGCCCTGTCTTTGAGTTTGGAATCCGGTGTCCATAGCGATTTCCCTAAAGCACAGCGTGGGATTAAAACTCGCAGATTTATAATCTAAACGTTGAAGTTTGTATGTGGCATAGTAGGGAGAGAGTATAATATATATACATGGCATTCATCCCATCTCAGTATCAATCCCCACCCAGCATTCAACCCCTCTCAGCACTCATCGTTATCTCCTATGCTCCTCCCTCCCAGAACCCATCTCCCTGTACTTTGCTGTCATCCAGCCCTTGCTCTCTCACCTCTTCCCTGATACACATCCCAAGCTTGCTGAACTGCTCTGTGTTGACTAAGGGCCTCATTCAATTGCGATTTGGCCAATTGAATAGGGCTCTAAATAAGCACATAGCATATTTTTTATAAAGAAATTTTTAGTTAGTAAACTTCTATCAAAAATCAAGGTCTTTACTAACTAAAAACTTCTGTAAAAAAATATGCTCTGTGCTTATTTAGAGCCCAATTCAATTGGCCAAATCGCAATTGAATGAGGCCCTAAGACAATAACAGCCACACAGGAATTTTTTCATGTAGAGGAAAATTGTAAATATATTGTATATAATCATAAACTAACTTATGTTTCCCTTTAATGTAGATACTCACCACATTGTTTATTTAGACCATTTGTTATTGTAAAATAACAATTAAAACAGTTGTATTTCATTTATTGTCTTAGAAGTCAGACTGCTTTGTGTTTTCACACAAAGCTACACATTTATATTACAAATATTTCCAACATAACACAAGCCATACTGGTAGAACACAGATGGAAAACATACTGGTGTCAGCTGGAACAATATACCATCAATCAACCCCAATACAAATGCCATCTTTGAGTCTTTATATGCACCAGATTTTAATCAAAAACAGAGACATTGCATACTGTTTTGGACACATTGCAAACATCTGAAAAGAAGAACATCATGATAGAGGAATGAGGGACATTCCAAGCAAGAAATGGCACATTAGGAAGTGATATATCTTTTCTTAATAAGAAACAGGGAAGAGAATATTCCAATCTATTTTAACAGAGGCAGGTACAGTATATTAGATTACATTGGGATTGAAGGTTTTTGTTCACTAACACCAAGCAGAAAAGAATGAGATTATCGTGCCATAGTCTGCTGGCTTTGTGTTCTGTATGAGGCCCTTGGAAATTCAGAATGTAATAATACACTCACCACAATATGTGTTCTATATAAAGCTGGGTACACTGTAAATCCAATTATTTGTGCAAATGAAAGCAGATTGTGGACATGCTGAACATATTGTAATATGGTTGTGTACCTAAATTCCATTATAATATGTGGCTTGTTTAACATTATCCAGAATAAAGACTTATTCCGACCTCAAAAATATATATAAGTTGGGAAGATAGTAGTTTTTCAATCTGTCATTGACATAAAACCAATTTAAAGACATAGTAAACTCACATTCTGACTATATACATAATTAAAGTAGACACAGTTTTCATGTTGTGCTAGTATCACAGCCGATAAAGGATAAATAACCACTTAAAGGGACTCTACAGGCAAAAATGTTTAGTTTTATTTCAATATTTTAACAAGGTTAATACATTTATTCTTCCATAATGTAATATAAAATGTACACTTCACTTACTTTAAAGAAGTTCCCAGAGTAACAATGTATCACCTTCCGCAGCCTGACGCTTTTTGCTCTCTCTCATGAGAGGTGACATCTTATAAACTCTTCATCTTAGAAACTTCTAACTTCACCAATTCCTCCTGTTCTTCGTGATGATAGCAGCCATGTTGCACAGCTGTGATGTAAGTCCACACCCACAGTTGCTTTACACTATCAGTATCTGATACTGCTCTATTCAGGAGTGGACCTACCATGGTACATTGCACTGGGGCCTTGCCTCCAGAGGGGCCCTGTACTGCCCCTATTTTAAAAAAAATATTTATTTTTTGTAGATTTTGTATTTTCTGTAGAGTTGTAGTTTCTTTAAGTGCTTGGGGAGGAGGGGAGGACTTTGCATGCTTCATTGCATGGAGAGAGGGGAAGACAGGAGAGTTGCACATGCAGAGGGCCAGGTAAGTCTCTCTTATTCCTTCTCCTCCTACCTTCCCCCTACAATCTTCCCCTGCCCGCACTATCTTACTATGCATGATACTGCCTTCCTCTGCCCCAGGTTTCTCCCTCTGCTAAAGCTACCTTATTCTGGCCTACACTGCCTTTTCACGCCCCTGCTATTTCCCCCTACTACTCACTTCCTTCCCCTCCTCTCCTCTCTGCTTTTTTCCCCTGACCTAAATTTCCTTTCCCTGCATCACACTGGCTTCTGATTCCCCCACGCTATCTCTCCTGTACCTTTTTTACTTCTACACCCTCTACTCACCCCTTATACACACCTCTACCCCTTCCATTTCTACCCCTTGTAACGGAGTTGGAACATGAATCCAATATCTCTGCTGGTATACGGTAAAATATCCAAGAAGCACTACAGTCTCACCATCCCCAACCTCCCATATTGGACGACACTCAATTGGGAGTCAAATAATACTGACTTTATTTTGTTATGTGCAGAAATATATATACACATCTCTTCCCACAGGCAATACACATACCCCATAGTTGGCCACACAATACACATAGAGGGACAATAGGTGTGTCACACCTCCCTGAGGCTACCTGGCAACTTTGATACAATCAGACATTGATTAGATCATCCTTCCCTTTGTTCCATCTTCACAATGTGAACACTTCACACAATGGACCTCTCTTGCTTATGAGGAGCCCTTGTAATAGGATTATCTATTATGCCAAGGTCTGCAATAGTCTGGGCTAATATTCTGCAGAGCATAAACCAACATACATACAGTATAACAGTAGGATCATATTTTAACCATAATAATTAAATAACCATAAAACAGGGTAAAACAGTGATGGTTTCCGTTACACCCCTCTACCCTTTTCACCATTCTATCATTTCTTTTACATTATCTTATTTTTCTTACCCTCATCCCTCACTTTCTCTTCCCTTCCTCCCTCTCCTCATTCCTTTTTCCTCCTCTCTCCCTCCCTATCTCTCTCCAACCCCTCCTCTCTCTCTCCTCCCTCTCCAGATATCTCTCCCCAATCTTTCCCTTCCTACCTCTCTCCCTCTCCTCTCTCTACCTCTTCACCAACTCATTTTCCTTCTCTGTCTCGTTCACCATCCGCACCTTCTTTGTATCCTTCCTTCTGTCTTCACCCCTTTTTCTCCTAATACACAGACCAGGGGAGCTGTAGAGGAGTATGCAGATCAAAGCAAACCACTGATGTCGCCCAGGTGAACAAGTGGGGTAAAGGGTTAAAATCTTAGGTAAGATCGTTGCAATTCAATGTATAATGGTTCTCCCGTGCCCTCTATTCACTAGCTCCGCCATTGGCTCTATTTCTATCAGACAGTCACACATTGCGTGATGGAGGATCAAGAGACACTGGTAGTGCAAAGTCCCTTCCAGTTGTGTGTAGCCTTAGGTCACAGCTGTGAAACATGGCAACAGAGAGTGTTCAAGAAGGTGAGAAACTACTACTCTTGGATTTCTTAGAAGTCAGCGTATTAAATTGTATATGAAAATTACATTGAGGAGGATAAAATGAATTGAAATGAAGTCACCTAGTTAAAACATTTATGTAAATTGAATAAAAAAAACTAAAAAGTTCCTCTAAAATATGTAGTAGACAAAGGCCCCTATTCAGTTGAGCAATTGTTAGTTACTGGAGCCCGTAATGTAGCCCGTAAATTAATTACCCGCAAATGAATTGCGGATAACTAACTACCCGCAAATGATTTGCGGATTATAGCCTGAAAATCCCTGCGGTTGTCAAGATCGTAACTTACAACCCATCTAAGTTTTTGATCTTTCAAGTCTGTAAATGTTACAATCGCAAAGCGCTATTCAATTGCTATAATTCCTCAAGCCCGCAAATATTCTTACACCCGTAAATGGCAAATGTAGCAACAAATCCTACGAGTACTAGAGAGGACCTGCAAGGGCGTTAAACTCCTGATCTTAGCACTGTAAATGCAAATAAAAAATCAATATTACATTTTAAAAGATGGGGAAAGCGATGAAAGACATCCGAATTAATCGCACAACAGTCTCAGGCTCGCAAATCTGCATTACATTTTTTTTTTTTATATTTAATTTCTGTGTTATATCAATCTCGGGAATCAAGGAGTTAATACATATCAGGCCACCCACATGGACTAGAACATTTCCTTCATTCATTTTTATTATTTTGTACATTGCCGAATTGCGAGTCTGATTGCATATCAGACTTCTTAACGCCAATTCATTGACGTTTCACCTACACGTTTTACTGATGTCATGATGACCGTCTTATTTACTATTGGCTGTTTCTAAATCGGTAGTTACGACCTTGCTTAATTGATCATGCTCTGAAATGCTACTTACGGGGTGCAGGGTTTACGGTTTAGGCTTTCTGCCAGGTAGCTGCGGGCTTGATCAATTGGATTGCTCTGTAGCTGTTGCAAATTTAAAACATTTAATAACACTTTTGGAAATACTACTTTGATCAAGGACTTCAGTAGACATGTTGATCCCACCCAAGTGTTGATTACAGTGGGTGGAACTACTTGCTTTGGCTTGACCAATTGAATCGCTCTGTAACTGTTGCAAATTTCAAGCCCGCAGTTGCCTTCATACCAGCCGTAAGTCTGCTTGAAATTTGCAACAGTTACAGAGAGATTCAATTGGTCAAGCCAAAGCAAGTAGTTCCACCCACTGTAATCAACACTTGGGTGGGATCAACATGTCTACTGAAGTCATTGATCAAAGTAGTATTTCCAAAAGTGTTATTCTTCTCCTGTATAAAACTTTTCATAGGTTAGCTGGTCATCTATAGTTCCTGGCTCATTGCTAGGGGCAGAATCCAGAATGATTAATATTACAATAAGAGCAAGGCCATTAGTCACACTAGTTTGATCAGTGACCTATGCAGTCTTTGCAAGTGATGGATGGAGAGAGAAGGTCATCCTACCTTACATATTTTTAAATTAGTTTTTAATAAAAATATTTGCCTTTTTAACGTATGCAGTTGATCTTACCAGCCTGTAAAGGTGAAAAAATATATACATTTAGTGGTGCTTTAAATATAGATTTTTAACTTTATAACTTTATGTCTCTAATTTACTGGATAAAAACGTAATCAACTCCCAGGCCCTATAACGATTTGGCAGCCATCAAAATGAATAAAAATATAACATTATCAAAATCCCTGGACATCTTTTAATGTTTAAAGAACGTTGTATCAGGTCGATTCTGGATACTGTACCTTTTCATTACTGTCATCTGGAATGTCTGTCATGCACAATGGGTTTCAGGTTTCCAGAGCCCTCTACAGTCAGTTTAGAACTGGTAATTATGACAGTTTGAGACTTTTTTTTCCTTACGATTTCAGATTGATCCAAAATTATATGAGAAGTTACATAACAGAAAACAGACTCTCTATTCAGGATCTCTGTGAGCTGCCATTTCTTTGTTGAGTTTAATGTAAGGTCAATGGGGTCATTCATTTAAATACAGTTGTACCACTGGGGCAACACAGTAGGGAAACATTAATGTCAAATAGCTGGCTTTTTTAGAATTTAAAGGAACACTGTACTATATTAATATATATATATATATATATATATATATATATATATATATATATATACATACATGTATATAACATGTATTTATTTATATATATATATATATATATTTTTTTTTTTTTGTAGAGATATATATATATATATATATATATATATATATATATATATATATATATATAAATAATCCATAGTTAGGCAATATATACACATTTATTTTTAAATACTTATTTTATTTTAATCCAATTTTATTTTAAATGAAATGCTTGT
Source organism: Discoglossus pictus (assembly GCA_027410445.1). NCBI lineage: Eukaryota > Metazoa > Chordata > Amphibia > Anura > Alytidae > Discoglossus > Discoglossus pictus. The sequence goes on from CM050164.1 coordinate 459,686,822, forward strand.
GTCTAAGGGGCTGCCATTTAGCAGTGCTACCTCCTTCTTTATTCCTCCAACCCACCTACATCACAGGGAGACAGCTAGTCAAATAATGGGGGCATAGTATAGCCATCATGAGATTCCATGCTCTTGCGAGACATCAAGCAATATCCCACTTTGCATTATGTATGCATTTTTTTAAATCAAAATTATCTATTTTTTTTCTTTAATTACACTTATAACAGTTGTTTACAAACATACTGACTATTCCAAAACCAGCCAGTGAAGCCCCCCCCTGCCCCGTGCAAAGAAAGATGAATATGTTTTTCTTGGCATTCAGGAATCCTACAGCCCTAACCCACAAGTAACTTATTTAAAAGATTCTAACACTCCTTTCTATACACAGATAGATTTATAAAGGGTTAATTATAGTTTTCCTTTGCTCTCTGCATGGGAGCTTGCTGTCGGTCTATCTGTCAGCTTGCCATTGACACATGTAAACAGAGATTTAATTAATAAATATCTCAGTGAAAAAAGCACAGATTTCAAATTTCAAAATTCAAAAAGATTTTCAACATGCTGTTAAGAGATCTTTACATTGGTGTGCTTTACATTGTACTGAATTAAGTGGCCCTTTAAATAAGGATTTCTGAGACTTTCAGTCACATTAAATTCCCTCTACTTTGAAAACCGTAGCAAGACTTACGGCTATTAAATTGGCCTTGTTAAGCAATCCACCGACGAGGGGTAGGGGCGAGAAAACCCTACAGGACGTGAGAATTCAACTTGTGAGCCCGCAAATCTTTTGTTCTTTCAAGGCGTAAATGTTACATTCCAATTGCGCTATTAAATTGCATCAAAATCACTGTCATTCAAGCCCGTAACCTGCAAATGGAGCCAAGAAGCCTACGTGTGCTAGAGAGGACCCACAAGGGGCTAAAAGTCCTATCCATAGCAATGTAAATGCAAATATACACACACTACTGTACTTATAATAAAAGGGAAAGTGATTTTAGGTATTAGAATGAATAGCACAACATTCTCAGGCTCGCAAATCAGCCATATAAAATACTTTATTTTCACTTTTATTTCTGTGTTATATCGATCCCGGCAATCAATGTGTTAATACGTAAAATGGAACTCGCATGTAATAGAATATCATATTTACGGCTTTATCAATATTGCATTACGTCTGGAATATGGGTTCGATTGTAACTCGTAACTGAAACCTGTAAGACTTTGAAATCTAACCTCCATTTTTCAGTGACGTAATGATGACGATCTCTATTGCCATTTGCTCCATCTAAACCTGTAACTACGGTTTTGACTAACTGATTACGGTAACAGCCACACATCGAACGTTCGACAGATGGTTTACAGATTTTGCCTCTCTGTCCCGTAACTTGCGTCCTGCTCTAATTTAATAGCTCCGTAACTCGACAGAATTTCAAGCCCGCTGCTGTTGTGGTCTCACGTTGCACATACGTGCTTGGAATTTAATGTGGCTAAAAGACAGGCTAGGCAGGTAAGAGTTCAGTATATATGTTAGTAACAACATATACAAGGAGATACATCCAGGAATACAAAGGAAAGTGGTCTCAAAGGTACACCATGATGGCAGACTGGTGCAGCAGACTGGAGAGGCTTGGCACACTTATGACCTAGTAGGGGCAAAGCTGGCAGACAGTTGCAGGTGACTGGAGCACACTGGCTCACTGGCAGACAGGAACAAACAGCTTTAGTGGATTGGCACACTTGAGACCAAAGGGGGACAAGGCTGGCACTCTGGCAGCCAGTAGCAGGTGACTGGACAGATTATCACAGTGGAGAACAAGAATGGGCAGCTGTAGTGACTGGCATACTTGACAATTGGTGGCGTTAGTTGAGAAAAGTCTTAACCAAATGTTGTTTTATGAATATTATACACAAACATAAAAAGTCTATGGCAAGATTATATTCCTCCAAAGGGATTTTTTTAATATTCATCTGCGTTGACTGCCAACACATAAAAACCACTGAAAAGCTCTCCAACTTACTTGCCAACCAGAAAATAGTTACACTTTTATTTTATTGTCAGGACTACAAAACACAATGGGTGGTTTGTATTCCGGAATGTGACTTCCTAAGCGATGTTTAGGGAAAATAAAATGTCAACATATAAAACACATTATGCAACACACAAATGACATTGAGCACAAAGCAGAGCAAAAGAGACCATTGCATAAAATTCCACCAGGAAAGCTCTGATTTTATGCAGATGTATGGTGTCTATAAACACAATTGTGAACAGCTAAGGGAGACCTGGATAAGATCCCCCTGAAACATCAAACTAAGTGGATATACACATTGTATGCAATGTCTCCTCTGGGAATTACAGAAGAAATGATTTTTGGAATGTTCTTCGCTGAGCTTATGCAGAGACATCATTTGTTTTTGTACAAGTTTCTTCAATTTACTTAAACTATGATATGCATGGGTAAAAAACATAATATCCACTATATTATTATAAAACGAAAGCTTCTTGTGAGATTATAGTGCCTGAATAAAGAGGAAACTATTGACCATTTTAAACTTTATGGTAATATGGTGAAGAGTAACACTGGCTAGAAGCAGTGCCAGGCATTGGTAGTCAAACTAATATATCTGCCAGCCAATAGTTGGTTGATATCGTAGTCAGGATTTACCAGCACATGTGGAACAGGAGCTCACACAGAAAACTAGCATTCCAAGAAAAAGGCACTGAGGTACTGGGTTGCCTCTCTTAAATAGTTCATCTGGAAGTCAAGTGATTGCACATCTGCCGCTAATAGGTGTGCTGAGTCTTTAAGAATCTTGCTTAGATAGGAGCACCTGCCGGGCAACAGCACCAGATGCGGAGAGACAGTGAAGGGAAGAAGAGGCGCTCTGAGTGTTGCTGATAGTACTCCTCCTATTAGGTGGCCTAAGGATGATTCAAATAAGTCTTGATATGGTATCCCCTACGGAAGGCCTTCTGCAGGGGTTGGAGCATGAAGATCCAAAGAAAAGACCCAGGAACTTTCCTCAGGCCCATAACCCTTCCGATGGACCAAATACTTGGAATCTAAAATTCTATGTACCTCAAATTCTACTTATCCTTGAACATCGATATTAGGAGGAGTAGCAGGGACTACTGTATACTGAATCCTGGTGAAAGATGGCATGGAAGAATGTATTAATTTTAATGGAAGATGGTAAATCAAGTTGGAAGGTAGTACAGTTAGTTAATGCCAACAGAAATCTTATAAGGCTGATGTAACTTCAGGTTCTTAGCAGATAACAGACCATATCTACCACTTTGTAGTTAGGTACAGATGGCTTTCTTTTATCAGCATGCTTCTTTTGGAGTTCATAGGCTCTTTTTAACATTTTCTTGTTGCAGCTCCTGAACTCTTTGAGAAGGTTGTTCTCTAAAAAAAGAGGTCTGCTAGTTTAGCGGATGATGGGAGTTTGCTGAGTGGTATAAAGTGGCCTTACTTAGAGAACTGATCCACCACTGTAACAATTGTAGTTTTCCCTCTGGATGGAGGTTGGTCCATGGAAATGCTGGACCAGGGCTTCTGTGGTATGGGCAGTGTGAATTAAAGGACCAACTTCCTACATACATTACAAGGGCCAAAACCTTTAGAAACTGAACCTTCAGTGAAGGTCAATGAGAGTTCCTTACTAAGATTTCACAGGTCATAAGCACACCTGGATGACCAAGGTTTTCAGACACAAAGAGTTTTCCAATGTAAGCAGACAGACTATTAGGACTATTTCTGACCTCATTAGAGTTTTGAGAATATACATTCAGGAGAAACGATAGTCTCTTACCATTCTTACCATTACAAAGTTGATTCTGCCAAACAATGAAGCCTATCTGGAATTCAACCACCTAGCAGATTTTATGAATTACAAATTCCTATGACTGGTGAGAATTGTTAAGGGTACCACAGCCCCTTCAACCAGAGCCATTTGGGAAGCCAAGACTTCCTTATTGCCAATATCATAGTGGCTGCGTTAGGGGAGAATTTATGTGACACAATTGCACGTGTTCAAACAACCTGTTTCAATAGAGCTTTGAGAGCGGATAGCACCGGTACCAATATATGAGGCATCAACTATGAAGGCTTCAGTAGGATCAGGATAGGCCAAAATAGGTGCCAAAGTGAACTTCTTCTTTAATATTTCAAGTTCTTGATCAGCTTAATGTGGCTACCTTACAGGATCTAACAGATGTTGGTATAGCCTTTAGGCCGGACAGCAGAGGTCATTCACTGTTGGCTATCACTTTGGAGAGAGCCATGGAAAAACCTTTGGCGGATATTACATACCCTAAGAACGAAATGCAACTCTGGGGAAAAGTGCATATAGCAACTTTAGCCACAAGATGATTGTCCTGGAGGTGTTTGAGGAATGTTCTAACCCACTGCTGATCGTCTCTTAGGGTAGAGGAAGTAAAGATGAATATATAATTTTAGAATATGATAAAATGATCTTGGAGGTCTTGGAAGATGGATGGATATATTGGTAGATAGATATGTGGGTAGATTAATGTGAGATAGATAGATAGATAGATAGATAGATAGATAGATAGATAGATGTGGATTGATGGATAGATAGATATGTGGGTAGATGGATAAAATGATGGGAGATATATAGATAGATATGAAGTTAAAATATAATATCTGCATTTCACATGTTTTCTATGGAACCTATTTATCAACCTGATATACATAAAGTAAATAGATACACGGGTATATTATATACCCCCCATAATGGGGGTTAAAAAGAAATGTTGGTGTCTTATGCTGGCAAGGAAAGAGTTAATAAATGATAAATTACATATTATATTGCCAAACTGCAAGTTGTCGCAAAGCGAGGGCCGCATTTGCGGAGGTGGAGGCTCTACAGCGCCTCACTCCCGCTATAAAACCCCCCAAATAAGCAGGACTTTAGAAAAAAAAATACGACCCGAAAAGTACGAAGCTCACAAAAGTACGAAGTTAACAGCCGAAACGCATAGATACAAAAACAACAAAAACACAGCAAAATAACAATAAAACATTAAACAAAAAAACACACAGAGCACGGGGGGACAGCCAGGACATCTGGGAGTGAGGGTGCACACAAATTTAAGTCAAATTCAAGCATTTTTGCCACTTAAAAATCCGCTAAGCGAGATAAAAAATGTCGGCTGAAAAAAATGAAAACGAGGATATACGACCTCTAACCACGCAAAACAACGCCAAGCACATAATACCCAGGAACGTAAAAGGTACGAAATACACTATTAGGAAGGATGCAAAAAGATCACAAAAATATCAAAGGAAATCGGGACTTAGAAAAAAAAAAATACGAGCCGCAAAAATACGAAGTTAACAGACGAAACGCGTACATCCAAAAACACTTCAAAATACAAAAAAAACATTTAAAAAAATCACACACAGCATGGGGTACAGCCACGACATCTGCCAGGGAGGTTGCACGCAAATTAAAGTCGAATTTAAGGAGTGTCAGAAATTGAAAATCACATAAGCAAGAAAAAAAATGGCAGCCGAAAAAAATGAAAAACGAGGCTACACGACCCCGAAGTGTGCAAAACACCACCAGGCACGTATGACTTTTGCCAGGGACTTACGAGGTACAAAAATACACAGTTAGGAACCATGGAAAATGCTAGCGAGGCACGTAACGCAAACAGCGGCATTTAAGAAAAAAATGCTTACGAGGTCGCAAAAATACGAAGTTAACGGACGAAACCTGTACATCCAAAAACACCAAAAACACTACAAAATACAATAAACATTAAAAAAAAATCACACACAGAATGGGGGACAGCCACGACATCTGCCAGGGAGGTTGCATGCAAATTAAAGACCAATTTAAGGAGTTTCAGAACTTGAAAATCGGCTAAGCGAGAAAAAAAGTGGCAGCCGAAAAAAATTAGAACGCGGCTACACCCCGTACTGCGCAAAACACCGCCAGGCACGTACAACTTTTGCCAGGGACATACGAGGTACAAAAATACACAGTTAGGAAGCACAGAAAATGCTCGCGAGCCGCGTACCTCATAGACAAACAACGCCATTTTAGAACACTAACATGCAATAATAACATTACGAATCTAAAATGTTGCTTTACACAACTAAACCAACGGTTTGCTCTTGCGCACGCAGTCTATTTCTAATGCACAGTTGGGACATTCATTACACTTTCTCCTCAGGGCAGCAACAGTCCCACTGGACATTATATGCTGCAGGAAAATAAAAAGAGATTGTTAGCTCTTCAGGCTATTGATTGCTGGATATATCAATTACAAATAGGTCAAGTATATTAATTAATTAAGTAAATCATTAATTAATTATTATTTACACAAATAGAGCTATACAGTATATATCTTTCTTTGTAAAACGTAAACAAGAGCAGAGGCTCGCAATGAGCGCCTAAGGTCCTCAGAGTGTGTCAAACAGCATTGCCATGGATACAAATTGTATTGCCCCGTAATTTTTGACGAGCAAGTCGCTAGCAATGTTATAAACTTAAGTATATGTTATTTATTATTTTTGTTGAATTCGTTTTTTTTATTTTTTATCATATTTTGTCTTCCTTTTTTCATGTCTTTCTTTCTCCTAATGCTCTGCCAGATGGAAGTACAGTGAAGTGTCATAGACAAGATATGGAAAAAAATTGATATGCACCAGGGACAAATCAAGAACACAAAGAAACAAAATGAAATTTTAGTTTTCCATGTGTTGGATTCCATAAAATAGATAAGGCTGTGATGTTGATAGGCACATGGGAATGGCACATTCCATTATGGAGGAAATCTGTGCAAGACAGACTGGAAATTTTGGGTATGTGTTTGTCTTGTTGGGCAGTAAGTAAAACACGTTCCAAAGCCAACAGGAGCTTACACGTATTTCTCAAAACACTTTACCAAGAAGCACATTTTTTTTTGGTTTCAAAGATATGAAGAATAAAAGAAATGTAAAAGTGATGAGTGGTTTCCATAGTTCTGTCCAGGATGTCTGTGGAAAATGTAACACGAAGAGGAAGCATCCAAGTTTAGGTGCGGCTATTGTAAACAGACCCAAGATATGCTCCTTTTGGCTGGTCTGATGTTCACAAAGCTCAGCAATAAACACTAAATTGCCAGTATCAATTTCATCAACTAATATATACAGTATTTGTTATAAACATACTAAGATAGACATGGGTTGATTGCTTCTGTTTAAGGCATCCAAATGGATCTACAACACTGTGTAAAACATAAGATTATAGCAATAAACCATGAAAATGACAAAAGATAATAGATTTAATGGCTGATTGATGAGAGAAATAAAGCAAACTTTTGCAACTATGGCTCCTTCATCCTACTTCATCCTAAGATGCACACTGAATGTAAGTGAACATAAGTAGAATGTGCCCATCTGGATCGCTACCTTGTTGTGGTGAAATTGCATGTATACTTTAAGGAAACTGTGAGCCAAAATATATAGTTTCATCCAAAATGGACAAATTGCCATTTTTGGTCCACTGGAGAAGGAACTGGCAACGAACTCCAGTGTCTTTGTTGCAAAAAACTTATGGATAAGCACAACCAGACACAAGATGTGTGCCTAGTGTGCTGCGTTCCATAGGTTCACGAAGAGTCAGACACAACTGAATGATTAAAGAACAAAAGAATAAAGCTCACTTTTGTTTTTCTTACCAGTTAGATATTACATGTATCGTCTTTATTCAAACATTTTTTTTTCTGGCAAACCTACCTGTGTCCTTATCTATTCCACTGGCTGACATGTTACTATCCTCTTTTGGAACATTATTGCTCCTTCATCCTATTTACGTTCAGATTCATCCTGAATTTAAGTAAAATAAAGGCACCATGATGTTCCATAACCTCACTTTAGCTTTCGTACCAGATATCCATTAAATGTATCATCTTTATTTATTTATATATATATATATATATATATATATATATATATATATATATATATATTTATTTTTATTTTTTTTATTGCAAAAGTACCTGTGTTCTTCCCTATTCCACTGGCTGACATGTTACCATACCCTCCTCTCTAGCAATAAAAACACTCCCAATATAGAAAACAAAATTGTCCATCTGGAATCTGAGGATACTTTGTTCCGCTTAAGGCCCATAACTGTTTGACTACAAAGGTTTTGATGATATCCTCTAACCTTTGTAACTTGAACAAGAACACCAGGGCAACCAAATGCTTATCAATGGATGATCTTGAAATACCTTTTCCCTGTTTTGTAACAGGAACCACACCATTTTGTTCAGCAATTCAGGAGGTGCGGTACGCTTTCCAACTACTTCCTCCAGCTGCCACCACTCCCCCCAAGACCACTGGTAAGATGCCCAAGAGGAGGGAGCAAATGATCCCTTAATAAAATGGGCTATTTCGTCCTTCCTAGTTCCCACGAGTGATCTGGCATGACCTCTCTCATCTTGTCTGCCTCCGGAGTTATCTCCCAAAAGTTCTCTAACTGCAATCAAGAACATCGTCCACTACAGCATTTCTCACCCCAGCAAACTGTTTTGCTTTAACTAGTATGTTGAGTTGCAAATAAACATAAAATGTCACAGCAATCTACCCACCAGGATAGATGAGACAAACTGAGAGTTAATCGCCTGAACTACTACCATGTTATAGGGATAGAAAACAATAGAGCTGTTCTGAAACTCATCTTCCCAAAGAAAGAGATACAACACAATAGGAACATCCCCAGGAACGTCAAGTTTTTCTGTAAGCCCACCACAGCTCATAATGGTGACCATGAGTCAGCACACCGCTTGCCATGAAAATAAATGGCAAGGCCCACCCAGCCAGCTGCATCAGTATACAATTCCAGTTGAACATTTGGCAGTATATCCTTCAAGAAAAGATATTTCAAACTTAAAAATTCCCAAAACATTATCCATTTAGCCACATCTCTTAGTCCCGTGGATGGATGTTATGGACAAGGCCGGGACACTCCCGCCATAGCTAAGGATAATCTCCTACAAAATATCCTTTCCATTGAGATACTGAAGCTTGCCAATCACTGATTGCAATGACTTCAAAGTTATCTTCTCGGACTCCAGTATTGCCTGAAGTTCAGCCCGTAGATCTGAGATCTTATCACACAGAAGCCTAACTTCCCCAACCCCTGAATCAATGGAGACGCTGATGTACTGTAATCAGGATCAGGGAGAAACTTTTTTGTCAGTAGCCAATGGACATACTAGGATACAGACCTCATGCAGATGGGAGAGCCATCAACAGAATATAATCTAAATAGAGAGTTGCTGACCGATGACCAGAAGCTTCCGTGACACACCATTCCAGAAAAATACTGAATGTCTCAAATAATGAGCATGATATGGAGCAGCCCATTGGCAGGCGCAGGTGGACAAAGATAACATAATCGAAAAGGCATTTAAACATGGTGGTGTGGTGAACTAGTAATAACCTAAAAGCAGTCTCAATATATGTGTTGGTGATCAAGAGGCATATAACAGCTCTGAAAACTCTGTATTAATGGCATAATTAACACGGGCACCCTAAGGACACTAAATCAGGAATTGGAGGAGAAAGAAAGGGCAAAGCCATCCTGCCCAAATAAACTTATTTTTCCAACTTTTTCCCTAATAACTTCAGGAGAATGTAAAGAAGGAAGATTTTTGCCACCAACCACCCCAACTGTTGGAATAACAGAACCATCTCCAATAACCAATGTTAGCATCTTAATGTCCTCAGATTCATCCCAAACCCGACGATACTTGTTTAACCACGGAAGGTGTCTGTCCAGCCGCACTACAGTTCTGGATTTTAGCAGCAGCCACTTCGATGATCTCAAGGTTGCTTTTGTTCTAAAACTTTTATTGACATCATGAGTCTCTGGACAGAAATAACAGATGTGCTTAAATCTGCAGCCTGTTCCCCAGTTACATTATCCATCTATGGATGAGAAATAGACTCTGTTTGAGGCTGACGCTCCAATCTGGAAGTTATCGAAGGGGTAATAGAGAGACTCAGACTAAAGTATTTGCCACCAAGCTAATTCCCCAAGTTTTAGATGAGCTTCAGCGGTCTCGTATAAGTAGGCAAAAAGGTCAGAACACGGTTCAGGACGCTTTTCGCCTAGAATAAACGCCATGATCATAAATGCCTGAAGCCACTTATCAAAAGTTTCCAGGACTATTTCTGCACCACCATTTTCTTTCATCTTCTGCTTTTTTGACATCCCCCATCTCTTTATTTGCTAAACTCTAGCAGCCCCTGTACGCCAAAAAATCTCTAGTGATACACTGGTTGCTGCCTGCGGTTTACTGGGCATCAGCTTCTGAATTATACTTTACAATTCCACTTGTCCTCCTTGTGCTGTATGATGATATCCACTAAACCTCCTGATTTTGTCATCAAACCAACTGTAAGTTATTTTCCACTTGGCACAGGGTGGTGTCATCCTGTAGCCTCATTGTAGGATTAAGAGTGGCAACCAGTACTATGTCTAGAGAAAGAACCAGGTCTACTGCCATAATGGGGACCGTGTCTTGGAGACCTCCTATGTCTACAACATGACCTATGACTCTGACGCCTGTATTGGCCATAAGATCTAGAACAGGAACTGAAAGTGGAAGAATGAGAATCCCTGCCATTTCTTTAATATGATCTTGACTTTCTTCTACGCCTGCTACTCTGAGACAAAGTAATTAAAGAAGGGGGCATACTTGCCCTATGGCCTTACTACCCCAATGTGATCTCCTGCCAGGCAGCACTGTAAAAAGCACATGGGAACTATCAGTTCTTCCAATATCTCTAGCCGTGATAGGAGGAACAATCCCACCCACCATAGGCCTTTGATAAACCCGAAAACCTTCATCAAGGACCCTGGAGTTACTGATCTGATGCTGCTCCGTGATACTCCTTGGGGCCTCCAGCTTGTTCTTGAGTTACCGTTCCAACGTCATCATGTGGGGCAGGACCATCATATTGACGGTTACTTCCCCGGAAGTTGTTGCACCTTTCCTGCCACTCCACTTGTATATGTGTGTGTCATTACCATGAGCTTAATAACAAACTTAAAAAAAATACCACAACTTTTTGGCATTTGAAAAACAAATGTGTATTATGTGGTAACACATCTAGTAACAATAAGCTAAATAATGAGTAACATTAGACAATGTCCCTCCTATTTAGCTAGTTTTCATATATCCTACTTCAATGTATATGACTTTGTCTCAAGATGCTATGCTGGTAAAGCAAGTGAATTAAAAATGTACTAGCAGAATATATTTAATTTCTATTTTCTTGATTATCCTGCCCTGAATATCAGCCTGTTTCAACAATTCCAAACCGATCCTGACCTTGGCTTGTCTTTGGAGTGGTCATGCCAGGTCTAAATCACTCATCTTAGATCAGTCTAACACACCAACCACTACCTACTGTTATTATAAAGAGAAGGCTAATAATGCTATGATGTCATGAATTCAATCAGGTCACCAGTTCTCTCATATGTCATGATCAATTATGTTATGATGGTGATGATATATGCAATGTCATATATGTCAATGACGAAGTCATTTGTGATGTTATCAATTACATTATCAGTGACATGGAGGGCAGGTGTTAAGTTGCAGGCAATCTTAACACCGTGCATTTTCTGCATTTGACTGATATCCTTAATGTGAGTTTTTTTTTAAAGATATATATATATATATATATATATATATATATATATATATATATATTTATATATATATAGATAGATAGATAGATAGATAGATATGTGGATTGATGAATGGATTGATGAATGGATTGATATGTTGGTAGATGGGTAGATGGGCAGATAGATATGTGAGTAGATGGGTAGATAGAGAGGTAGATAGATAGATAGATACATAGATATATACATAGATAGATACATACATAGATAGATAGATAGATAGATATGTGGATTGATGAATGGATTGATATGTTGGTAGATGGGTAGATGGGCAGATAGATATGTGAGTAGATGGGTAGATAGAGAGGTAGATAGATAGATAGATACATAGATAGATAGATACATAGATAGATACATAGATAGATAGATACATATGTGGATTGATGAATGGATTGATGAATGGATTGATATGTTGGTAGATGGGTAGATGGGCAGATAGATATGTGAGTAGATGGGTAGATAGAGAGGTAGATGGATAGATAGATAGATACATAGATAGATAGATAGATACATAGATAGATACATAGATAGATAGATAGATATGTGGATTGATGAATGGATTGATGAATGGATTGATATGTTGGTAGATGGGTAGATGGGCAGATAGATATGTGAGTAGATGGGTAGATAGAGAGGTAGATAGATAGATAGATAGATAGATAGATAGATAGATAGATAGATAGATAGATAGATAGATATGTGCAATGATGGATATATACAAAATGTGGGTAGATGGATATATTGGTAGATAGATATTTGGGTAGATTGATGGGAGATAGATAGAGAGATAAATAGATAGATAGATATGTGGATTGATGGATGGATAGGTATGTGGGTAGATGGATAGATAGGTAGATAGATATGTGGGTAAATGGATGGATATATGGGAAGATAGATAGATAGAGAGATAGATAGTTAGAAATGAAATTAAAATATAATATCTGCATCTCTGATTTCTATGGAACCTATTTATCAACCTGCGATACATTTTATAAATATCTCCTATAGAAAGCATAGGAATATTTCACTTAACTATTGGAAATAAGCTCTATGTGCATTTGATTATAAGCTCAAATACAGGGCCCTCCATTCTTTACAAGGTGTTAAGTTTGTTTTTTGCTATGTACTAAACCCCTGTACAGCGCTACAGAATATGTTGGCGCGATATAAATAAAGATAATAATAAATAATAATAATAATAATAACCTTACTTTCATAAATATACCCAGTGTCTCTAATATCAGACACAACATTTTCACATATTATATTGACCTGTCAGGTTGGAGGGAGAAGAACCAATTTCAGGCTTCAAAACGTTGCCTTTGTCAATATAGCGCCTTTTTACTACGTACCAAGAGCTCAACTTATTAAATAAAAAAGCAAAGTAACTTTTAAGTGTCATGGTCATTTCCATCACTAGGTGGCAGCGTAGGCATTATGACCAGTTAAAGGGACGTGGAATGCAACTTTTCCCCCCAATTCATTTAAAAGAGCACATTTAAACATTACAAAGTTGTTGTTTTTTATTTAAAAAATATTAAATAAAACCTGTATGCAGAGAGCATACTATCGTCGGTAGATCTAATTGGCTGGCAGAGGGCAAGCCCCCAAAAGGTGTTAAACTTGTGCTCTAAGAATTTGATTTGAAAAAAGAAAACATTATGGAATACCCTCTTCCTGACGCAATAAATAAATCAATAATAAGACAATTTCAGTTTGTAATTTATTTATTAAGGCAGAATTTCTCCACTGCACATAGTCATACAGTGCGCTTATAGCACCCTATAATATAATTGCTTACACTTTATAGCAGGAGTATTTTTTAGTAAATCAAGCATTATATTAAAAATTTGTCTGGAATAAATGTATTATTTACCCCTATTAGATCAGTTATGTGAAATTGTGAATTATTACTGTTTTTTTTCCATCACGCGTTTCACATTGTGAAGCTGTGAATCTCCATGTTACATCTTCGGAAGCAATACAGCTCAGTCAGCAGTTTTAATGCAATCATGTGGTACTGGCCTCTGACCAATAAGCTAAATCACTTGACCAGTTGCACCAATAGGAAGCTACGGCTTGTTTTGTTTGTTTCAGAAGATACAACATGGAGATTCACAGTTTGAAACTGAAAGACAGGAGAAGTGAAAGAGTCAGCCCCCTAGAGGAAAATTAAAGCTAAAAGTAAAATCCCCACCTTTGTGTTCACATTCTGCTGATGTTAAATGTATCTTATACTTTTATAGGGTCATTATTTGTTTTACCACAAGTCTCCATTTGAACCCATTTTATACCTTACTTCTATTAAAGAGACACCATAGTGCAATATTTACTATCAGGCATTTAAATATCATGTTTTAAACATTAAACCGATTTTGTTTGAAAATTGAGTGATCTGCAATATAGAAAACTTACATTAAAAGACCACCACACAATGAAAATGTAATGTTTGAAATCCTTGAGTCTGACTCAGCGAATAGTTAATTGGTAATTAAAACAAATACGTTTGATGCTTTTGCGTGACCCTGGAGGGATCCATGATACATGAAGTTATGTGTGAGAGGGGCGTTTACATTTCTGGAGAGCTGTGGTTGCATTGAATGATGCAAGGTGCTTGCTTCTGGAACAGTTATGGGAAATATGAGGGGTGCTAATTTCAATCTTATCCAGTTATCAAACAAAGGCTCTAGACTTATGCCTGTATCCTCCTTCCACACCCCTCCCCCGCATTGTTTATCCAACTTCTGTTCAAAAAAGCTATTCAGTTCCAAATTACTTGCAAATCGTAACAGTACTGATTTTAGCAGAAACATTTTACGGGTTTCCCCCTTCACCCTCACTGCCGATCGCCCCCTTCTTCGTTTAAACCTGATCCCCCCATTCGCTGATCAACTACATAACCATGCAGTCCATTGAGACCCCCGTGGCACCTAATGCATTATCCCCACCATTTTGAATTGTCACCCTCCTTAATATAAATTTTAAATCTATTTCGACTAATCAGATTGATCAGATTTTAGGTCCATCATTCTGATCAATCTGATCAAAATAGATTGAAAATAAATACTGAACAGGGTGACAACTCAAAACCCATTCTGACTGGCTTAAATATGATTGACATCTATTTAATGCCAATCATAGAGCGCAACATTTTTGTTTGACCCACAGAAAGCGGGACAAAAGCCAGGGGAGCTCCTCCTCCATTTTTTTTTTTTTTAGAGCCGCAGGTTTTTTTGGGTGGGCCCTTTCATGGCCCAGAAGAGAGGAGCATGGGCTTCAGTCAAGCAAGAAGAGGACCAGACCTTCTTCAAGCAAAGCAACATGGATAACCCGTCTAATCCAGGGCAGAAGAGTGAGGACCAGGCCGTCGGTGATCATCCCTGGATCATCTTTGGGCTAGGTAAGTATCAGGAAATTTTATTTTACACGATGGATTTCCTTATTTTATTGTGCTTTTTTTAAAATTTTATATGTGCTTTTTTATGTTTTATGTAATTTTTTTTTCTGTGATTATACGTTTTATTATTTTTTGTAATTGTAGGTTTTATATTTTTAATACATTTATGTTTCTTTTATTGTATGTAATTTATTTGGGGGTTCTTAAATAGTATAGTGTAGTGATTTTTACTTGTGGACCCCACGGCACTTAATGGGTTAATTTTAGGTTACCATGGGGGTCTACATAGACTCTCATGGTATTTAGGAGGTTAATAGAGATACCATGACGGTCTGTATTAACCCCCATGGTATCTTAGGGGTTAATAGATATACCATGGGGGTCCTTTAAGGCCCCCATGGTATCGGGTTAATAAATAAGATGCCGTGGACGGACATTTAAGAACCTTAACGGCAGGAGTTAACTAATTAAATGCTGGGGGTTTCTATAACGAATAGGGTTAATAGAATAGGTGCAGAGTGAGTCCTTTAAGGACCTCAGCTGCAGGGGTTAGTCTTTAGCTACTGCGTCCGTAAAGGACCTCCGCAGCACAGGTTTATTGTTAGATAGATTAATATAGTATTTATAAGTATTTGTTTCAGTAGCTGGGACCTTTGCTTTTTCATATATATATATATATATATATATATATATAAGGACTTTTTAAACATGCTATTTTAAATGCATATTAAAAAAACTAATTGACTAACCCAGATTGTTTAATAAAATAAGTTATCTTTGGCCTGGAGTGGAGATGGGAGGATGGATCTGTGCTCCGGTGAGTCATAGTCTCACTCTATAAAGAGTATATGGGACGGGGTGTGGAGGTGTATCCTTATCCAGTGTTTGGGTCTATAAACTAAAGCCTCACTAATCTTGGTATTTGAAGCTCCAGTTGAAACATCCCATTCTTTATAGAGAAGAGTATTGAGTTGAAATGAGGTGAATTGTACAGTCTAGATTGCAAGCTCTTCGGAGTAGGGTCCTCATTTCTGCTGACTTATTTGTATTGTATTGCACCTATACTTGTAATTTGCTAATTGCACCCACTGCACTTTATTTTACTTTGTAAACAGCGCTATGGAACCAACAGTGGTTCTTTATAAAGTGTTATTTAGTTGTTCAGTTGAGTCTGACTCTCTGTAACCCTATGGACTGCAGCACACCAGGTACAACTCTCAGTCACTGCCTATCTGAGCTCTCTCAAGCTCATCTTCATCGCTATAAATAAGAAGTAACAATAAATGTAATCTTTCTCATAGACACATGAACAGACTTACATTCATTCATTGTTGCTTCCAGCAGATCTGCTTCTCCCCCCCCAAGCAGTGGATCTGCCCAGGAGGCTGCCTGAAATTTGTTCTTCTGTAAGTTTGCCTGCATTAGTCACTGCAGATAACATTGTTATCACACGATGAAAAACAATACATATATTTTGGTTTGAAAACACTGAATGTAACATAATAAAGCAGGAAAAAAGTCATACAGTTAGTATTTATCTAGAAAAATGCTGATGCCTCTGCTGGGCCCTGGTGGAATCCATGATACATTGGTACGAGTTGTGTGAGAGGGACATTTACGGAGGGATATGGTTGCATTTCCATGACCTGTGCATGCTGACCTGGTCCGCACAAAGACCCTAAACCAAATCCCCCCAATAACACACACATACACAGGAATAGGTATAATCAGGCCACAGCTTTATTAACATAACATATAATACCAACCACGGGTAGCTGCACACCTTCCCACGGATGGAGCTCATCACAGCCCCATAGGTCCCAATGGAACCCCGTGCCCAATCGACCTCTGGCCTCGGCTTAAACCGGATAACTTACCCGCTAATAAGCTCCGCACCCCCGCCACCCGCAAGCCCTCCGGGCTCAGCACCGCCAAAACTAACCATGGCCTGAAGAATACCCTCCTTTAATGTGTAAATAAATAATGAAGTGCCTATCTCATTGAGGTAAACACCGTCCCATAAGTAAAATCCTGATGCCTGATAGCATAACCCCCCAATCTCCGAACATATGACGACATAATCTTATTAATTCTGAGCCTAGCATTATTCAATTTCTTTGGATCATGGGCCCCTCTCCATTTTAATCTAGATGTAATCTGGGACCAAATGATATAAATACCCGGAAACAGTTCTTTTAGCCTAGGTAAATCCCTCTTCATATTCCCGATTAACTCCTTCATGGCCATATATCCCAAGTCGTTTCCCCCTGCATGTATGAGCAATATGTCTGGTGGAGGGGCACATCTAGCCCACCCGACTACCATTAACAACACCTAAGGCATCTGCCACCACGTTCCTAACCCCGGCGATGTGGGAGGCCCTAACCAGAATGTTCAACTGAAGACATTTTAATACCAATTGCCTCAGCAGCCTAACCACCGGAGGCGAAGAGGCAGTCGTTGAGTTAATTGCCTGTACTACACTCGCTGTGAAACACTACATGGTGATGTCTTAACATGTCTCCCCATAGCCACAATGCTATCACTATAGGAAACAATTCCAATAAGGTTAAATTCCTAGTCCACCCCTCTTCGTGCCACCTAGCGGGCCAAGCCTGCGCACACCAATAACCTCTAAAATAGGCCCCAAAGCCATGTGCACCAGCCGCGTCCGTATATAATTCCAAAACTTCGTTAGCTGTTGGAGCTTTTTGAATCATGCTCCGAAAATTAAAACTCTGCAAGAAAACATACCAAATGCGTAGATCCGCTTTGTGCTCTGCCGTGACTCTTATATGATGATGCGGCTGGCGCCCTTCCCCTGTAGCCTTCTGGAAAAAATCCTACCCATAGGGATTATACGACAAGCAAAATTAAGCTTACCCAACAACGACTGCATAACCCTCAAAGTAACCTTGATTGCCGACAAAACCCCCCCTACAGATTTCCATAAATCCACCACCTTATCCATCGGAAGCCTACATTCCATGCTAATTGTGTCTACTTCAATCCCCAAGAAACTCAACACTTGGCAGGGACCTTCTGACTTATCAACAGCCAGCGGAAATCCGCAGCTAATTCTTGAAATGCCTGCATTAATCTATGACAATCTGATGAGTCTGCCGAACCCACGAACAAAAAATCATCTAGGTAATGAACCACCGAATATAACCCTGTCTTAGCGCAAACCACCCAATGCAGAAACATACTAAACTTTTCAAAAAAGGAACAAGAAATACTACACCCCATAGGCAAGCACAAGTCTACAAAAAACTGACCCAAGATTGAACAACCCAGCAACCGATGCTATGTGTTTGTTGTGTGTATTTATTGTGTTTGTAATGTTTTTGGGGTTGAGCGGGTTGCGACCTTGTTTTTGAACCTCGTACGTCTTTTTCGGGAAATCCATAGGTGTTTGGTGGTGTTTTTTGCGTCTTTAGAGTGCTGTAGCCTTGTTTTAGTTTTTTTCGGCGGCCATTCTTTCTCTCGCTTAGGGGATTTTTGAGTGTCCAAGCTCTTTTATTTGGAGTTAAATTGAGCTGTAACTTTAGTTTTCGAGGTCCTGTGTGCCCCCCCTTGCTGTAGGTAATCTTTTTATGTATTTGTTGGGTGTATTTATTGTGTTTTTAATGTTTTCATGTGCGCAGGTTTCGGACGATTTTTGCGAGGTCGTAATGGGTCGTAACGTGTCTCGTATTTTACTTTCGTGCAGTTGCTGGCAAGGAGCAAGCGTTAGCAACAGCCCGCATGCTCACAACTATATATGTGACTAGTGAATTGCCTGTAAAAAAATGACGGTCATGGAAAGGCAGGTAATGCTGTTTACCACACAAAGTTTTGGTCCTCTGAGTACCTTTGGCTCTCACTGCGAGCCTCGTGCTGAGCGCCTTTGGCACTCATTGCGAGCCTCTCCCCTTGTGTACTTTTTGTCGTCTGAGCACCTATGGCGCTCATTGCAAGCCCCGCGCTGAGCGCCTTTGGCGCTCATTGCAAGCTTCTCCCCTGGTGTACTTTTGCTCCTCTGAGCACACTGTGAGCCCCGCGCTGAGCGCCTTCAATGATCATTGTGATCCTCTCTCCTGCATATTTTATATATATATATATATATATATATATATAATTTGTAATTAATATATCCAGCAATCAATATCCTGAAGAGCTAACAATCTATTTTGATTTTCCTGCACCATACAATGTACATTTGGACTGTTGGTGACCTGAGGTGTAAGTGTCAGCAATGTGGCAAGTGTGTAGTGTAAATAGGCTGCGTGCACAAGCGCAAAGCGATTGTGTATGTCTTATGCGGGTGTGGAGCATTTTCCGTTGTTCCTAATAGTGTATTTTGTACCTCGTATATTCCTGGGTAAAAGTCTTATGTGCTTGGCGGTGTTTAGCGTGGTTAGGGGTCATGCAAGGTATATCTATCAGCCACTGCACCTCTGAGTTCAATCAAGCTCATGTTCATTGCTTCAATTACCTCATCTATCAATCTCTGCCTCTCCCTTCTTCGTGTGCCTTCAATATTTCCCAACATCAGAGTCTTCTCTAGGGATTTCTGCTTTCTCATTATATGGTCAAAATATTTGAGCTTCAGCCTCATGATCAAACCTTCCAGTGATCAGTTTGGATTTATTTCCCGAAGTACTGATTTTTTGGATCATCTTGCAATCCAAGGGACTCTAAGCAGTTTTCTCCAACACCACAATCCAAAGACATCAATTCTCCAGTGCTCAGCCTTCTTTATGGTCCAGCTATCACATCCACATGTTACTACTGGGAATATCATAGTTCTAACAATGGGGACCTTTGTTGATAATGTAATACATTTACTTTTTAATAGCTTGTACAAGCTTGCCATAACTTTCCTTCCCAGAAGCAAACATCTTTTAATTTCATGGCTACAGTCACCATCTTAAGAGATATTGGAGCCCAGGAAAATAAAATCTGTCACTGCCTCCACTTCATCCCCATTGTTTTTGCCAGGACCTGAGATTGATGTTTGCCATGATCTTCGTCTTTTTAACATTGAGCAGCAGGACAACTTTTGCTTCTTTCTCTAGTAGTTGCAAAATAGTGATAGAAGCTTCAACACTTATAAGCCTCTGTGATTAAGCTTACACACTAGTATGAATGTGAAATCACATCCAAACTAATATAATAAAAATATTTTTCACATCCAGCTTAGTTTAAAAACCAATCATTTCTGTGCGTGGAATTTAATTTACAATTATTTTCAGCATAATATGCGAAAATATCCTTCATATGCTCATGTATGGATAATATTAAACAAGTGTTAGCAATTTGGTGGTTTTGAATAGTTTATTTTGTAATAACCACCAAAAGCGTCCCCTTTGATGTGTGTATAACCACATACAGCGCCATTCATACATTCCAAAGGGGTTAAATTATTTTTTATGCTTTTTAAAACATTAAAAGTGTCTTCTAATGAAGTCAGTGCAGATATTGCATTCTGTGGTGCAGGCACAGACAGTGAGGCTGTTTCCTCTCCTTTCATGTCAAGAATCACATATGTTGTGGTCAAAGCATCTTCAAGTGTATGGAAGGAGTAGGATACAGGCCCTTAGTAGTGTGAGAACAACTCGGCATCTGTAGGGATCGGTTACTTATAGTTACCTAATGAAGATTATCATTTACCACCTATAAACTTAAATGGATTTGGTGGTTCCTGGATTTTACTAGGTATATAATAAATATTATTATCGTTTATTTATAATGCGCCTACATATTCCGTAGCGCTGTACATAAATTAAGTTCCAGACAAAGATAAATACAAATGACCACATAGCAAAGCAAGGAGGGCCCGGTCTTTGAGCTTGCAATCCAGTGTCCATTGTGCTTTCCCCAAAGCCCCCTGCAGGATTGGAACTCGCAGACTTACAATCTAAAGGTATATATGTGAATATATTTACTTTTATGCAGAAAAGCATGTCTTATAACCACTTCTTAATAAAACAAAGTACATCAAAGTAAATAAGTACATGGTAAAATCCATATCCATTTAAGCCAGGGGTGTCCAAGTTCGGTCCTGCTGGGCCACACACAGGCCTGGATTTGCGGATATCCCTGTTGCGCCTTCAGTCATCCTGATTGGTTCACCTGTGAACAGAAAGGAAATCCTCAATTCCAGGCGTGTGTGCGGCCCAGCAGGACCGAACTTGGACACCCCTGCTTTAAGCCTTTATAAGCCAGGATCTTCCTTAAAGGGACTCTGCCACACCAGAATGTAGTTTTTGATTTAATTTAATCTTAAAGTGGATGAATAACTGGCTCTACTTTGTAATAACAATTTTGTTCTAAAGTGAATCATTCTTAAGACATTAGTGTATTATTATGTAAATAAGCATCTCCCAAATACTGATTATCTGAATTGCATTGCTAAATAGTATTATATGCTTATTTCCGGCTTTATAGGGTCAAAAACGTCTCCCATCCCTTATCAAGCACTCAGAGATGTAAATTAGCACATTGAGCTGCATATTAACAAAACAAATTGCACAAAGAATACATTGGCAAGAAGTTATAAAGCTGCAACCATTAGGGTGTATATAGGGGAGGGAGGGTGGGAGGGCAGTGATATCTGGTATCAGCAGGGTATTGGGTAATCCACAGGCCCAGAGAGATAGGAAATGAAAAGCTAAACAGTAGCGCATGCGCATTGCGCAAAACGAGTGATGCATGCGCAATGTGTGGTGTAATGCATAATGTTTGCTATTAGCCATATATGCGCAATAAGCGATATTAGCGGCGCATGCTCATTTTGCTCTAGGAGAGGGGGAGAGACAGGGGAGAGGGTGAGAGAGAGAAATGGGGGGGAGACAGGGGAGAGAGAGAGACAGTGGAGAGGATGGGAGAATAGACAGGGGAGAGGGTGGGAGAGAGACAGGGGAGAGAGATAGGGGAGTGGGTGGGAGAGATATATGGGCGAGATGGGAGAGACAGGAGAAAGGGTGGGAAAGAAATATGGGGGAGACAGATGTGGGGGAAGAGAAATAGGGAGGGAAGGGGGGAGCATTGCGAGCTGGGGTGGGTGGGGGGAGGAGGGAAAAGAGACACAGTAGAGGGAGAAGGGGATAGAGACACAGCGGAGGGAGGGGGGAGGGGGAAGAGACATAGGGGAGGGGGGGACAGGCACAGCGGAGGGAGAAGGGGGAAAGAAACAGGGGAGGAGGGGAGGAGGAGGGGAAAGACACAGGGAGGGAGGGGGAAAGAGACACAGTGGAGGGAGGAGGAGAAAGAGACACAGGGGAGGGAGAGGGAGGGAAAGAGACACAGGGGAAGTTGGAGGGGGAAGAGACACATGTGAGGGGGGAAAGAGACACAGGGGAGGAGGGGCAGGGAAAGACATAGGGGAGGGAGGGAAAGAGACACAGGGGAGGAAGGAGGGGGGAAGAGACATAGGGGAGGAGGGGGGAAGACATAGGGGAGGGGGGAAAGAGACACGAGCGGAGTGACACAGAGGGGGGGAGACACAGGGGATAAGAAGCGGGAAGACACAGGGGAGGGGGGAAAGAGACACAGTGTAGGAGAGACACAGGGGAGTGGGGGAAGAGACACAGGGGAGGGAGGGGGGAAGAGACAGAGTAGAGGGAGAAGGGGATAGAGACACAGGGGAGGGAGGGGGGGAGGGGGAAGAGACATAGGGGAGGGGGGGAGAGGCACAGGGGAGGGAGAAGGGGGAAAGAAACAGGGGAGGAGGGGAGGAGGAGGGGAAAGAAACAGGGAGGGAGGGGGAAAGAGACACAGTGGAGGGAGGAGGAGAAAGAGACACAGGGGAGGGAGAGGGAGGGAAAGAGACATAGGGGAAGTAGGAGGGGGAAGAGACACATGTGAGGGGGGAAAGAGACACAGGGGAGGAGGGGCAGGGAAAGACATAGGGGAGGGAGGGAAAGAGACACAGGGGAGGAAGGAGGGGGGAAAGAGACATAGGGGAGGAGGGGGAAGACATAGGGGAGGGGGGAAAGAGACACGAGCGGAGAGACACAGAGGGGGGAGACACAGGGGAACTAGAAGCGGGAAGACACAGGGGAGGGGAGAAAGAGACACAGTGTAGGAGAGACACAGGGGAGTGGGGGAAGAGACACAGGGGAGGGAGGGGGAAGAGACACAGTGGAGGGAGGTGGGGAAAGAGACACAGGGGAGGGAGAGGGAGGGAAAGAGACACAGGGGAGGGAGGTGGGGAAAGAGACACAGGGGAGGGAGAGGGAGGGAAAGAGACACAGGGGAGGGAGGGAGGAGGGGGAAGAGACTCATGTGATGGAGGAAGGGGAAAGAGACACGGGAAGGAAGGGGGAAAGACATAGGGTAGGGAGGGGAAGAGACACATGTGAGGCAGGAGGGAGGAAAGAGACACAGGGGAGGAGGGGGGAAGACATGGGGAAGCGGGAAAGAGACACAGGGGAGAGACACAGGGGAGGAGACACAGGGGAGGGAGAGGGGAAAGAGAAACAGGGGAACTAGGAGGGGGAAGACACAGGGGAGGGGGGGAAGAGACACAGTGTAGGAGAGACACAGGGGAGTGGGGGAAGAGACACAGGGGAGGGAGGGGGGAAAGACACAGGGAGGGGGAGGAATACATATTATCCCATCATTTATGATGGGCAATTGATTAGAGACACATGTGATGGAGGAGGGGGGAAAGAGACACAGGGGAGGGAGAGGGAGGGAAAGAGACACAGTGGAGGGAGGAGGGGAAAGAGACACATGTGAGGGAGGAGGGGGGAAAGAGACACAGGGGAGGAGGGTCAGGGAAAGACATAGGGGAGGGAGGGAAAGAGACACAGGGGAGGAAGGGAGGGGGGAAGAGACACAGGGGAGGAGGGGGGAAGACATAGGGGAGGGGGAAAGAGACACGGGGGAGAGACACAGAGGGGGAGGAGACACAGGGGAGGGAGAAGGGAAAGAGACACAGGGGAGGGAGGGGGGAAGAGACACAGTGGAGGGAGGTGGGGAAAGAGACACAGGGGAGGGAGAGGGAGGGAAAGAGACACAGGGGGGGCAGACAGGGAGGGAAAAGAGGCACAGGGGAGGGAGAGTGGGGAGGAGACAAAGGGGATGGAGAGGGGGGAGAGACGCAGGGGAGTGAGAGGGGGAGAGACACAGGGGAGAAAGAGGGGGAGAGACACAGGGGAGGGAGGGGGGGAGATACAGTGGAGGGAGGTGGGGAAAGAGACACAGGGGAGGGAGAGGGAGGGAAAGAGACACAGGGGAGGGAGGGAGGCGGGGAAGAGACACATTTGATGGAGGAGGGGGGAAAGAGACACAGGGGAGGAAGGGGGAAAGACATAGGGGAGGGAGGGGAAGAGACACATGTGAGGCAGGAGGGAGAAAAGAGACACAGGGGAGGAGGGGGGGAAGACATAGGGGAGGCGGGAAAGAGACACGGGGGAGAGTCACAGGGGAGGAGACACAGGGGAGGAGACACAGGGGAGGGAGAGGGGGAAGAGACACAGGGGAACTAGGAGGGGGAAGACACAGGGGAGGGGGGAAAGAGATACAGTGTAGGAGAGACACAGGGGAGTTGGGGAAGAGACACAGGGGAGGGAGGGGGGAAGAGACACAGGGAGGGGGGAAAGACACAGGGAGGGGGAGGAACACATTACATATTATCCCATCATTTATGACGGGCAATTGATTAGAGACACATGTGAGGGAGGAGGGGGAAAGAGACACAGGGGAGGAAGGGGGAAAGACATAGGGGAGGAGGGGAGGAGGAGGGGGAAGAGACATAGGGGAGGGGGTAAAGAGACACGGGGAGAGACACGGGGGAGGAGACACAGGGGAGGGAGAGGGGGAAGAAACACAGGGGAACTAGAAGCGGGAAGACACAGGGGAGGGGGGAAGAGACACAGTGTAGGAGAGACACAGGGGAGTGCATTAAGTTTCCTCACTATGTCTCAAGTTCTCAGCAATAAGTAGAGAAGAAGTATTAGGTATCCATAATGTTAGGATAATGTTCCGCTCCCATTCCTCTGAGCTCATGAGTCTAACGCACTCATGCAGAAAGCTAATTTTCACTTTTAAACTGTCACTGTTGCCATGACAACCCACAGCACTTCACTTCAAGATTCTCCCCTTCAAGCTATCGTCACAAATAATATAGTGTTTTTTTTCCAGTGTATACAATGTGTCTTAGTTAAATTATTGCAAAATGCACATTATTTAAACTTGTTTTGTATAAATATCATGAGGGCTGCTTATTAGTAGGTATTTTTTAGGGGGGTGAAGATTCTCCTTAAAAATAGCACATTAGCCAGTCAGGGCGTTCTTGAGTATTGTTATCCAACCTTGATATCATCATGAAACACCCATCTCTTCACATGACTACAAATCTATGTGCTGATGTAATGTTGAGAAATGATATTGTGGCTCAAATCCCATCGGTGGCCACTGGTAAACCAGTCACCATAATAAATAAATACAATGGAATGACGTGTGTTTACCGACATGTAGATTGAGAAATAAGTATTTGATAACACATTTAACATAATTGTAAATCATAGTGATAAAGGTTCACTTATTTAAAAAATATATATTTTTTTATTTTATTGTTTGTTTAGCAGTGACATTAAAGCATACAGAACACAACCAAAGTGTCATGGGATTCTTTCTTTGTTTTTCACAGATTTTGCTTTTTTTATTATCTTTTATTAATGCATCTAATTATTTATGTGATTATATTTATATATATTTTTTTTTCTGAGCTTCTGCATCCACACCAGACTTTTCTTACCTCCCTTCTTCAGTGGGCTTAAAGGGACACAAAACATTCCCTATTAAGAAATACTACCTAAGTGTTCATTTGTATATCTACACATCATTTTTATTAACAAGTGCTTAAATGCTCTGTTTTTTACTCACTGAAAACTTCCACTCAGTCCCTGCAAAGGTCCACCCCTGTAGCTCATGTCTACAATGCTTCTGTAGTACTAGACGTACTAGCCAATCAGAGACTGTGTCTCAGCAGCAATTCAACAACATACTTTGTGGAAGTGGCATGCATTATCACAGTTAGAGTTCTGATACGCATATGGCCATTCCAATAAATTGCAGAAATCATCAGAAAGCAAGTTAAAATTAAATTAAGACAAAAAATGAAAAGATTGTAAATAGACAGAAATGTTTTAAGTTATAAATATTTTAATGAAAAGGAATGACTTCTGTCTCATTTACATAAACATGTCTAAACAGTGTCGCTAGACACTGGAGCTTTATACGTGAAAACTTAAGCCCAGATCTAGACAGTATGAGCAACATTTAATAAGCCGATATTGAGATCCGGGAGCCCGTAAGTGTAGTCGCAGGCAAATTTGCTATTCAACTGGCGTCTTTTTGCAGTCTCGGAACAGCTTCCGAGTTAAGGGCTTGAAAAAATGGCGTCCGTCAAACTCGTAACTCACACCCTTCAGAAGCCTTTGATCTTTCACTTTCGCAGGGCTAAAATCACAAATCGCTATTCTATTGCTCAGTTTCCCCAAGCCCGCAAACGTAATCACACTCGTAGACCGCAAATGAAGGAGAAAATCCTACATGTGCTAGAGAGGGGGTTAAACACCTATTCATAGCACTGTAAATGCTAATAAAAGATCAATACTGCACTGTAAATAACTGGGAAAGCGTTGATAGCCATTAGAATTAATTGCACTACAGTCTCAAGCCCGCAAATCGGCAGGGAAATAAATGTATTTTTTATGTTTCATATCGGTGTTAAATCGATCTTGGATATCAATGAGTTAATACATATCAGGCCACCCATATGGACTAGAACAGTATTGGCATTAAATTACATAATTCTTTATTTTGCTGCTTTGTGAGTCTGGTCGCATAGTAGACCCCCGAACCTAATTGAATGACAAGTTAACTCCATGTTTTACTGCTGTAATTCTGACAGTCTCATTTTCTATTCGCTGATTTCAAATGGGAGGTTACGGGCTTGCTTAATTGATCATGTTCCTGCCATCAACTGCTCCGAACTAGTGCATGGTTTACGGTTTTGGCTTCGGGCCCGCAACTTGCGAGCTTGAGCAAATCTTTGTGAAGTATATAGTAAAGTAAAAACTAGCAACTATCTCTTCCACTCCTTTACTAATCTCTCCCACTCTTGTATTCCTATACTCTCATTTCTTCCACTCTATCTCCACATCAAGTCCTTTCACTTTTCCGTCCCCATCCACTCCTTTCTTCCGCTCTTTTGTCTCCCTATTCACTCATTTTTAAATCCCTATCCAATTATTTCCTCCACTCCTATATCCTCCACTCATCCTTTCCAATCCTCTATCTCCCCATTTGTTTATTAGTTCCACTCCTCTATCCCACCTACTCATCTCTTCCACTCTTCTATCCCTATCCAATTATTTCCTCCTCTCCTATATCCTCCACTCATCCTTTCCACTCCTCTATCTCCCCATTTGTTTATTAGTTCCACTCCTCTATCCCACCTACTCATCTCTTCCACTCTTCTATCCCTATCCAATTATTTCCTCCTCTCCTATATCCTCCACTCATCCTTTCCACTCCTCTATCTCCCCATTTGTTTATTAGTTCCACTCCTCTATCCCACCTACTCATCTCTTCCACTCTTCTATCCCTATCCAATTATTTCCTCCTCTCCTATATCCTCCACTCATCCTTTCCACTCCTCTATCTCCCCATTTGTTTATTAGTTCCACTCCTCTGTCCCATCTACTCATCTCTTCCACTCTTCTATCCCTTTTTTTCCACATATGCTCTTTTCTTGTCCCATCCACTTTTCTCTTTATCTCCTTTATCTCACCTCCATAGATTTCATTTTTTCCTACAGTATATCTCTCCTTTTCTTCTCATCATCCCCTCCATTTCTATCTATCTATGTATCTATCTATGTATGTATGTATCTATCTATCTATCTATCTATCTATCTATCTATCTATCTATCTATCTATCTATCTATCTATCTATGCCAATGCTAATTTGTCATTTTAATCATTCTTTATATATATCACATATATAGTTCTCAGCAATATGGGTTGTTATAACGAGCCGGCCGCACTTGCTGGTA
This sequence comes from Discoglossus pictus, assembly GCA_027410445.1. Lineage (NCBI taxonomy): Eukaryota > Metazoa > Chordata > Amphibia > Anura > Alytidae > Discoglossus > Discoglossus pictus. The sequence goes on from CM050164.1 coordinate 459,714,985, forward strand.
AGGAGCGCCAAAGGCGCTCCTTGTGCTGGTGGAGATGAGCGCCATAGGCGCTCATCCCTACGACCCCGTACGACAGGCAGGGAGCACCAAAGGCGCTCACTGCGCTGGAGGAGATGATCCCTGTAGGCGCTCATCCCTACGACCCTGCACAACCTGCGCATCATACCCGCAGGACTACAGATCAACAGAAAGATCAAATACACAATTCACACTGCGAGACCCGTAGCACTTTGAAAAATTCACGTGAAAAAAATTATGGGTCGTAACACTTATAAAAGGAAACCGCCACTTACACAAAAAAAAATACGACCCGCAAAAAATACAAACTTAACGGCAAAACCGCGAACAACGAAAAACACATAAAAAAAAAAAAATACCGTTACACACAGCAAGGGTGGACAGTCAGGACGTCTGGGAGTCAGGTTGCACGGAAAGTTAAATCCAATTTCAAGAGTTTCAAAACTCGAAAATCCCCTAAGGGAGAGAAAAAATGGCCGTTGAAAAAAACTAATACGAGGCTGCACAACCCCTAAGCCCACAAAACACAGCCACACACATACGACTTTAACACAGGACTGTAGAGGTATAAAATACACTATTAGGAAGTACGCAAAATCATCATCACACCCGCGTACCACATACACAATCACCGCCATTTTACAACACTAACTTGCAACTAATAACATTACCATTACAAAATGCGGAAGTACACAGCTACACAAACGGCTTCCCCTCGTGCACGCAGCCTATTTACACTACACACTGCACACATTGCTGACACTTACACCTCAGCTCCACAACAGTGCAAACCTACATTGGATGCTGCAGGAAAATCAAAACAGATTGTTAGCTCTTCAGCATATTCCTTGCTGCATATATTAATTACACATAGATAAAGTATATTAATTTATGATTTGATTAATTGATTAATTATCATTACAACATACATATACAGAAAAAAAAACACCAGACAACAGGATAGCAATAAACGCCAAAGGCGTTCAGCGCGATCTTCACAAGGAGCACCAGGGGTGCTCACAGGACCAAAAGTACACCAGGGGAGAGGCTCGCAATCACAGCCAAAAGGCCATCAGTGCAGATCTTGCAATGAGCGCCAAAGAGGCTCTGATAACAACAAATACACCAACCTAGAGGCTCGCAATGAGCGCCCAAGGTACTCACACCACCAAAACACTTACATTGTGTGGCAAACAGCATTACCTGCCTTACACTTTTATTGCTGACGGGCAAGTCGCTAGTATATATATATATATATATATATATATATATATATATATATATATATATATATATGTAGGAACCTGATTCTCTTGTTCCCCCTATTTTGTCTCAATCTGTTAATTTGCAATGATATTCTATAGAAAACTCCTGTGTAACAGCAGCCGGAGCTCCAGGGATATCAGAGGACTCGTAAAACTGCACAGCTGCACACCAGGATGCAAACACAGCACAGGCTCTGCCTAATATTGAATTTAGTTATTAGGGAAGACTGTAAGCAACTGCTATTTTTAATGCTAGTCCAAAATCTTCCAGAGGTCAATATGTGGACAAGGCTTCAATTGCACCCGGAATGACCTTGTCGACTAAACAAGTGTGGAAGCATACACTTAAAGGGACACAGTCACCCTAATCATAAGCATGACTTCTTATCAAGCATTAAAGAACCAATGGAGTGTCATATTTATTTGTATACTCTTTTGAAGAACTTGACTTGATACTGTGCAAACGTGCTTTAATTTTTAATTATTGTATATAATTTTGCTTTAATTATAACATCTGTTTTGCATTGGTTCCTTAAATGATTAGATACCTGGGAAGAGTGGGATGAATAAGGGATTCAAATTAAATCTCTATTCAGATCTAATAAAAATTGCTCTCTAAATAGACAATAGAACTGTATGGAAGAGTAAGTCCTCATAGGATAACTCTCCCCTTTAAGCTACAGAAAGTCTACCATCATCATGATGCCAGTAAGACATGGAGGTTAGCGTTTAGAAGTTCGATATGTGATGTGACTCGCAATCCGGTAATATACAAAATAATAAAAATTCATGAAGGAAATGTTCTAGTCCATGTGGGTGGCCTGATATGTATTAACTCCTTAATTACCGAGATTGATATATAACTCTATGGAAGAGTAAGTCCTCATAGGATAACTCTCCCCTTTAAGCTACAGAAAGTCTAAAAGGGAATGTCCCATGACATATCAGAAAGTCAATGAAATGTATGTTTTGCCTTAAATTAATTTGCTTATGATAAAACAAAGGCTGAGGCCAGCTCTACCAATTACAATGCTACTGTGTTTATTTTTCTTTGAAAACATCATTGACCCCAGCACAGGTCCCACAGATGATAACAAGTAACAATAAACATAATTTAGTAATAGAAATTGAAGTTACTACATTTTGGCTGCCACTCAGCTCAAGATATCCTGCCACCAAACTGGTCTTGTTACCAGTAACTAATTAGCTCATGATTGACAAATGGCTCCCTGGATGAATGGCTTCCCTGTCATTATCGCTTTTAAGATGTCAGTTTGTGAACAATCAAATTCTAATGATGTCCAATTTTTTTTTTACGACCAAGGAAAGTAGTCAGATAGACAATGGCCCCTATTCAATATGCAGCAGGTACAGTGCGCTTCAATTGATCAAGCCCGCAGCTACCTAGCCGAAGGCCTAAACCGTAAACCATGCACCTGTAAGTAGCATTTCAGAGTATGATCAGTTAAGCAAGGCTGTAGCTACTGATTTATAAACAGCCAATAGTAAATGAGACCATCATCATGACGTCAATAAGACATGGAGGTTAAATGTCAATCAATTAGCGTTTAGAAGTCTGATATGTGATCAGACTCGCAATCCGGCAATATACAAAATAATAAAAATGCATGAAGGAAATGTTCTAGTACATGTGGGTGGCCTGATATGTATTAACTCCTTAATTACCAAGATTGATATATCACAGACATGAAAAGTAAAAATAAATTATTTGTTCAGCCTGTAACCAGCAAATCGTTTGCGGATAGCTAAAGGACGCCAATTGAATAGCAAATTAGTTTACAGGCTACATTACAGCTCCAATAACTTACAATTGCTAAATTGAATAGGGGCCAATGTTATCAGAACAACAGTTAAAGCACCCCTATCAAGACAGATCCTCTCGGAAGGCTTGTGGGTAGAGATCTGCTGAAGTCTAAAACACTACATTTTACGTGAACATTTTAAAATGTACATTGAATTATTCTCTTCAAATACTGGTTTAATAGCTAATTAGTAACTAAATATAAAATGGGAAAGACCTATTTCCCAGGTGCTTGACACCAAAACTATATAAATATAGCTAAATTATAACAGGAAAATATTTTATTTATAAAAATGAGAGGCTTAAAATAAAATATATATACATAAAGAGGAACACAGCGGCTTTGTTTCATTATTGTTTATGCCTTTGACAAAGCCTTTTCGATGGCGAAATGGCAGTTAGGTTAACTTTTATGGTATTTTCAGGCTTTAAAGGGGCAAAATATGCTAATTTTGATAAATTTTAACATTTCTGCAGGAATTTGTTACAAAATGGACTTAATAATACATAATTGGATATACTATCTATAAGAATGGTGTTATCTAGAACAATAATTAAGGAAAAAGCTAATTATAAGATTTGCGTGTTTGAAATAAATATGCTACTAAATATATTTAAAAACTATAATAAGGAAAAAATTATCCTTTCAAAATATTGTCGATAAATCTCAACCATAAATTGATATGGTTGGTATATTTTGTATTATTGTCATAGAACACCAACTCCTTAGGAGGTATCCCATCCAGGATCATAGGAAACATTCTCTTACTCAACATTGGGTTCCTCTGTTTGTATATATTTTTTATCTAAAGCAGTGTGTTTTCATAAATAAAATATTTCCTTATCCTAATTTTACTCTATTTAATCAGTAACTAACTAAAAAATTTGATCCCTACTGTATGAGCATTACAGTTGCCATTTAAGTACATGTGGGTCAACTCTATGACTGTTCCAAGACAATGTGCGAAACCTTGGAGACTGGAGAATCCCTGGTCTACATCAGAATCTGTTAGTGGGATTTGAACCAGGCTCTTCATCTTGGAAAGTTGCATGTTCAGGGCCTGGGGTGCTCATATTTTACAAACCTGAAACCCTAAAACAGTTAACACACTTCAGCGCTATAATAATAAAAGCTCTGATGGAAGGTAGTGTAGAAATCCAGCCGCGGAAAGTACATAACCAGTCGTGCTCATAAATCTTATGTTACTTCCTAACTATGTGCTATCGCACATAAACCTGATTGTATAATGTGGGTCTTTGAAGTCAGAGCATGTCTAAACTCATGGCCATATTGCACATTAAAATACCAAATACACAGCACAAAGATTCACATTGTGTTCCTAAAAAACCTTCATCCATCTGAGGTTCACATCCACTGGGCACACAAATACCTCTTGAGATGAGCATCAAGGAATATTAAGGAATTCCAAGCAACACAAAAGGGGGCGTTGAAAGATGATAGCGAATGGGAAATATAAATGAGTGTTAAAGATATATGTGTTATAATGATCTTATTTAATGGCTTTCCTCTGTTAGGCATATATAGTAAGGGCAGACATAGGCAGGTGGTTTATTTTATACAGTGTTCAGGTACTTGTTGCCCTTGATGCCAATCAGAAAGCCAATGTAAGAGTGATAGAAATAGAGAGTGATAGAAATTTATGAAAATAGATGGACAACTCTACAATGGTCAGATATGGAAGCAGTCAGAGAGAGAGAGTGTCATTCAGTCTGGCAGAATTAAGACCAATGGATAATAATAATAATCATTTTTTAATACACTGACACCCCAAAAGACAGATTCAGCATTATAAACAATTACTGGACTGCCATCACTAAAGAATGAGAATCAGTGATATGCCACTTTAACAGATTGCATTTTTCATTGAGAATTCATATAAAATCAAATCTGTGTTTACATGTGTAAAAGCCTGTCCACAGGCTGCTACAATGCTACAATCAGGTTGCAGGGGTGTGTGTCCCATTCAAGTCAATGGTAAGGTTTTTGTTAGACTGCTTACATTTCCAGTTTGAAGGGAATATTTTTGTCTTATGGCAGTAAATTCAGGTTTCTGCTCTCTTGCCATTTTGGAATTTGAGCATGGAGCTCTGGTGCACTATGTAGCTCCGTTTAGTGATTAAAATAAAAAACTAACCTGTAACAAATCTATCTGTGCAGACCTGGAATGCTGGACTCACCTAAAACAGGATAGCATAACATCCCAAGCTAACCCATACCTACCAATCACAGTCTTCCTTCATAGAGCCTCACGAGCATTACTCATGCAAATTACTTATGCAACATCCAGCAGGACGAATAGACTGTGTGTAAACAGAGATTTTAAACTTTATAATTGTATGTGTTATTATTGTGATTAAAAAATATAGATCTTTTTAACATACAATCTTGTGCTCTCTCACAACATGAAGAGTACTTGTGAGGTTAGTGGCCCTTTAATGGAGAGTATTTCTAAGAAGAAGATTCAACCTGATCTGTCACTAATGGACAATCTTCTCATAATGCCAACTAGCAGTCCAAGGCACACAAGCATTCAGTGATAGATGAGTGGAAGAAAGAATGCATTTGGAGATAGAGGAGTGGAAGAAATTAGTTTTATGGAGATAGATGAGAGAAATAATGGAGTGGAGTGGGAAATAAAGGAAAGGAAGGAAACAGTAGAGGAGGAGCTATAGAAGGGGAAGAAAGGAGTAGAGCTAGCTGAAAGAAACTCAGAATGGGCATGAGAAAAGAGAGGTAGAAGAAAGACATATATAGGGCCTGAGATGAGTGGGAGATATAAGTAGAAGTGTAGGCAGAGAAGTAGAAGAAAGGAGTGAAAGGAGAGGTAACAGAGTGCAAAAGATGAATGAAGTGGGAGATTTTGGAGGGAAGAAAGTAGTGTAATGGGATAGTGGAGTTGAAAAGAGAGGGGTAGTGGAGATGATAGGATGTGAAAGAAAGGAGTAGAGGGGAGATAGATGATAAATAAAGAAATGCACGGTGATGTAGGGAAAGACAAATAGTATAAAGGGAAACAGAGGAGAAGAAGAAAGGAGTGGATGGAGAGGAAAAGTAGTGTGGAGGAATCATCAAAAGAGGAGGGAAAGAGTAGAAGAATATAGAGGTATTGAAGATAAATAGATGACTAGAGGGGGAGATACTGTGGAGAGCGGAAGAAAGGAACAAATTGGGAGAAAGAAAGAGGTAATGGAGAGGTTGAAGGTTGAGTAGAAAGATTGTAGTAAGAATATAAGAAAGAATGGTGTGAAGACATGAGAGAGCAAAACTGATGGAGGCAGCAGAGATAGCGAATGGATGGGATAGGGTTGAACATGAAGAAGGAATGACAAACAAGGAGAGGAAAAAAGAATGAGATAATAAGAGGCAAGTATGACTTAGTGTAGAATATAAGATACAAAACAGTCTCAGCCTCACTTCTGTAGTGGGGAAGCTTTTAGAAGGGTTAATAAGGGATAATATACAAGAATATGTCTATTTGAACAGGATTATAAGTAGGAGTCTACATGGGTTTATGAGGGATAGGTCATGGCAAACAAATCTAATTAGTTTCTATGAGGAGGTTAGTAGGAACCTGGATCAAGGCAGTGGATGTAATCTTTTTGGATTTTGCAAAGGCTTTTGATACAGTGCCACATGGGAGACTATTGTGCAAACTAAGAGATACAGGAATTGCAGTAAATATCTGCTCATGGATAGAGAGCTGGCTAAAAGACAGGAAGCAAAGGGTTGTTGTAAATGGCACAAACTCCGATTGGACTAATGTGGTAAATGGGGTTCTTCAGGGTTCAGTATTAGGTCCTCTCCTTTTTAAAGTATTTATTAATGACTTAGAGGTGGGATTGGAGTGTGGTATCTCCATTTTCACTGATGACACATGGAGCAAATCTAGGTGTATCAGATATTGAAAGGGATTTGTGAGTGTTTGTGGACAACCACCTAGGTACCAGTGCTCAAAACCAAGCAGCAGCTGCAAAGGCAAATAAAATATTAGCATGTATCAAGAAGGGTATAGAAGCAAGGGAAGCAAATATAATTTTTCCACTATACAAATCACTAGTACACCATCATTTGGAATATGGAGTACAATTTTGGGCACCACTTCATAAAAAGGACATTTTAGAGCTGGAAAAGGTACAGAGGAGTGCAACAAAACTAATAAGGGGAATGGAGGGGCTAAGTTATGAAGAAAGACTAACCAAATGAAACTTATTTTCTCTAGAAAAAAAGGCATCTAAGAGGAGATATGATTACCTGTTTGTCAAGGGAGCTCTTTGTGCCAAGAGGTTTTAAACTGACAAGATGACATCTCTTGAGGTTGGAATTTAAAAAATCCCACCTTAAAGAAAGAAAAGGATTCTTCACATTAAGGGTGGTTAATCTGTGGAATTCTCTACCAGAGGTGCTGGTGACAGCGGATTCGATAGATAACTTTCAAAGTGGACTAGATTTATTTCTAATTAACAAGGGAATTCAGGGTTATCATGAATAATTAGAGAGACAGTATTGATCCAGGGGAAAATCCGTTTGCCAGTATCTGGGGTCAGGAAGGAATTATTATTTTTTCCCCTTTGAGACGATTGGCTAAGTCTCACTTGGGTTTGCCTTCATCTGGATTAATTAATAATTGAAAATAAAATAAAAAATAAATAATTGATTAATACTTAATTAACAACTAATCAGAGGAGATCTGAAAAGGTTGAACTTGATGGCATGAAAGTCTTTTTTCAACCTTAATTACTATGGGCCTCATTCTGTTACCGGCCGTAAAACGGCCGCAAAGCTGCGATTCCTTGCGGCCGTCTTACGGCCCCGTGTAGAGCTACCTTTACCTTGCAATTCAAATTGACAGCGCCGCAAGGATATCCCCCTTCCGGCCGGCCGCATATCATGTAAACGGCCGGAAGCGTTTTTCCAGTGCCCGTAAACTCAGAAAACTGTAAATGCAAATATAAATTCAAGATGGCACTGTAAAGCTCCGTAAATGCTAGGCATCATAATGGGGGACATGAGGATTAATAGCAACACCCTCTCAAGCTTGCACATCGCCCAAATCCGATATATCATTTATGGTTTACTTTCCGTCCTGTAGTCCCGCGGGCTCGTGGAGGGCCGCAAACAAAGCATTGTAGAAGCCAATATACTGTATATTCAATCCAGCACTGCAAAGCACTGTAAATGATGGGGAACATAATGGGGGGGGGGGCATGAGGATTAATAGCAAAACATTCTCAAGCTTGGACGTCGCCAAATTGTACTTTGATTTAAAATTCCGTCCAAGTCCCACGGACTTCAATGATCAAGCCCGTAGCTCCTTATTTAAACCCGTGCGGGCTTGCGTGATAGATAAAACACGAAGATTGAACATGAAGTTAAATATCTTTATTTGCGGATTTGAGAGTAGGGGAATGTTGAGCTATTAATTCTAAAACCAAACATCACTTTCACTTCTAATAAAAGTACAGGATGGCTTTTCTATGCTACAACTTGTAAGTAAGCCCTTTACGACCCGTAGGTCTATTTTACCCATTTACGGATTTGACGGAGGCTAATCCCGCAGCCTTTGCGGGTCTGAGGTGCTCCAAGCCCTCGGGACTTTGTCCACGGATATTTGACATGAATTAAAATAAAAATTATTTGCGGATTTGAGTGTAGGGGAATGTTGTGCTATGAATGCTAACACCCCCAATCACTTTATCGTCTCATCAGAGTGCAGGCTTTATTATGTGCTTAATTGTGTGTTTGCCGGACCTGTTTGGTGCAAGTAAGCTGCGGCTCGGTTTTAGCCTTGCCGAAAGTGTTCCCGTAGCAATTGAATAGCAACCGGTGTTTTCTTGCGGCTGAAACTCTTGCGGCCGTTTAAGATCAAAGGCTTCCCTGCGGCACGTGCGGCCGTAAGGGATAACAAGGCGCCAGCCGCAAGCCTGCCGGAGCCCCCGGCCGGAAGGGAATAGAATAGGAAAATAGCCTGCGACCGGTCCTTGCGGCCCCGCATCTCCTACGGCCGTTAATAGAATGAGGCCCTATGTAATTATGTAACTATGTACATATATACTGTATATATATATATATATATATATATATATATATATATATATATATATATATATATATATATTGAATAAATAATACATCTGTGTTCACATTTGAATGTCTAAAACAAGTTAAAAAATCTGCTTCCCGCTCTGAATTCCGAGAAAAACAGTTATTACACTGCATTCTGGGAAGCTGAGCTGGGACTTGTAAATACTGTATGACATATATAGTTGTCAGTGTTGGAAACGCTTACGATGTTGGTCACACTTTTCGAGCCTTGTAAAGCGTTGACCACACGGGACTTAGGCTGTAATGAGAGCCAAAGGCGCTCATTGCACTGCTCCCGCCCAAAGCAGCGGCGAGCAGTTTTACGAGACGAGCAGTTGGGGAGCGCGTAACTCTAAAACCCGAAAAACAAACAAAAATAATTTAACAAAAATAATAACACACTTGCACACAGCACAGGGGGAGAGCCATGAAGCCTGGGAGTGAGGTTGCAAGCGAATTTGAGCCATATTTGGGGTTTTTCGTCAATACAAAATCTACTAAGTGAGGACGAAAAGCGTAAAAATTCTGAAACTGGATGAGCAAAGCCAGGCACGCAGGACGCTGAAAATACACAATGGCAAAGACAGTAACACTTACACCAACAACACCAGGCACGTGAGAATTTGAAAATAAAACCAACGTCAGTCAGCGCACGCCACGCAAAGATTCAGCAGACACACAGAGGAGAAACACACAGGGAAGGGACAGGGGGAGGTGGTGGAAAGAGACACACAGCATTCCCAAGCAGAAAACTTGCAGGTTAACGAAACTTGCAATGAGTAGGCGGGAGGAAAGGGTCGCAATGAGCACCAAAGGCGCTCATCACGGGGCACATGATGAGCACCGCTAGCGGGAGAGTCTTATAATATAAAGGACAGACTGTCACGCATGACAACACTGCTAGGAGCAGGTTCCTGCAGAGGCATCGACATTTACTTTTTCTATTTAAAAACTAGCTGTAGGACTTTTTTTCTTGATTGCTCTTAGTCAAAAGTTTTCAAGTATATATATATTTATTTCTTGTGCACTGGACCTTTAAGTACCAGTTTCAGAGCCTCTAGTGATATATACACTGTGCTTCCACCTTAATACCCAAGCCCTGACAAGCACATATTATATGACTGGTAAAGCGATGCCAAGAATATCAACGCGTTTCTTCCATATAAGCAAGTTTTGGCACAGTAGCTATTTCACACCTAATCAATTACTTCAGCTGCAGATTATAACGGCAGGCTATGAGTGAAGTGATAATAGAACCCAATTAAATTAATTCATATTTATACTTATTTTGTCTCACAAACCTGCATCTTTTTTTGGCAAGTGAGGTATATCATAATGGACTTTATAGCATCTAGAGATCCTATATGTTTGCGTGTGTATATACATATATATTTATTTTTATATATATATATATATATATATATATATATATATATATACATGAATATATATGTATATATATATATATATATATATATATATATATACACACACATATATTTATATATATATATATATATATATATATATATATATATATATAGACAGTAAGTGTAGTTGCCGGTTGCTTGAGAGTCACTAATTTAAAAGCCCTAATTAAGCCTAAACTCCCTAAAACCATTAACTAACCACTAACTAATCTGAGTGATTTTAAGCAAAAAAAAAAAAAACAAAGAGAAAAAGTTGATTTAAAAAAAAAAAAAAAAAAATGGATGCCAATTTTGCTGGATAATGCCAATTAAGTGAAAGTTTTTGTCAAACGGGGAATAGAGACAGGTGCCGGTTGCTTGAGAGTCCCAGTTGGTTGAGTGCAGTTTACTGTATATATATATATATATATATATATATATATATATATATAAATATATTTTGTACTACTGTACTTTTACGGTGGAGGGCTTCTATCACTCTTAGCCCACCATATGTGAAACAATTGCTGTATAGAATTACTCTTTACAGCAATCAACACACAAACCAGGCACTCACACCATAATGAGGATCGGCAGTAACCGTAAAACAGTACTGTATGTGGTTAAGTGACCTGGTTTGTGAAAAATCCATCCGTTGCTATGTCTAAAACTGTGAAATACAGTAAGCATATGCGTAAAAGGAGCCATGTTTAAAATGGTTTGGATTGACAGAGTGATGGTGCATTATGTGGCCTCATTTGCATGCCCCGCCCAGTTTTCCCAGACTGCAGTGCATATACTGTATTTCTGAGAAATTTGAGCAGGCTCAAAAGACCACCCAAAAAAAAAAAATATGCCTCAAATTAACTTACACACACAGCACAGGGGGAGAGACAGGGAGCCTGTGAGTGAGGTTGCAAGTTATTTTGAGGCATATTTGGCGTTTTTTCAAGAACTTAAATGGCCTAAGCGAGAAACAAAATGGCGGCCGAAAAAACTTAACTGGATGAAATATATATATATATATATATATATATATATATATATATATTAAATATATTGATATATTTTTACCCGCTATGAAGTGCCAAGTTTAGTATTTTGTTTTACCTTTTTTTTTTATTCGTTACTATATGTGGCAAACACTAATATGGGAAGACTTCAAACCATTGCAAATTCAGTTTGCAAATGTTCAAGCTTTTAACCATTGCAGTGCATGCAACCCCCCCTAATGTAATGTTTAATGCAGATGCTCCAAATATGGTATACATTACAACTATAGGTGATAATACATACTTTAGGGTGCGGAAAGACAACTTATTAATAGTTCAGATAAAGGCATATACAAGGTTTGCTGTTTTTAATATTAAAAACAGCCTTATTAAATTGCGATTAGGTAAATTTAAAAGGACTCTATTTAAGCACACAGCATATTTTATTTACAGAAGTTTTTAGTTAGTGAAGACCTTGCTTTTGTTCACTAACTAAAAACTTCTGTATTTACCGAATTGCAATTTAATAAGGCTGAAAGTGTTTTGTTTGTATTCACTGAAACCTTCCAAATAGTCCCTGTAAAGCTCCACCCCCTGTAACTCATGTACACAGTGTTTCTTTAGTACTAGATGTACTAACCAATCACACATTGTCTCTCAGTAGCATTTCAAAACATGCTGTTCAGTCTTTCATTGGCTATTAAATCTAGTACCAACAGAAACACTGCGTACATGAGCTGCTGGGGCAGAGCTTTGGTGGAACCATTTGGAAGGTTTCAGTGAGTAGTAAAAACAGAGCTTTTAAGTACTTGTTGATAAAATGAGGATTAGATGCAAACATTTTAATATTAAAAACAGCGAACCTTCCAGATCCCTTTAAGGCCTTGATTTTGTGGAACCATTCTGTATGTCGAATTCATTTCTGCTTCTTGAATTTTTTTGTAATTTCTTTAAGACAAGACAAATTACACTTCTAGAAAAATGGCTTAGGATAATTAATATTATTACTAATTAATATATATATATATATATATATATAATAATTAATCAGTATAATTCTCAGTCACATTGGGTTCGATAAGTCTGGGAAATAACGGATATTACTTTGATACACAGAATATCTCTCTGATGTAGGCGTTGAATCAGCCATGTTTGTTTTTGCCGCTTTGGAACATGTTTCTTAAAGGTAAATGTAACAGATCGGGACTTGTTATTAGGAATGTGATTCTGTACAGTACAAAAAGTAAACAATTCACAGGAAAGATGTATATAGTAATGTCATTTATGAACTTTGTGACATGAAACACACACTGAGACGCCCTGAGCTGTAATTTTTCCATGAACTCAAACTATGTATTAAGTCACAGTAAGAAGTGATCAGTGACTGGAGCAGCAGGTGCAAAGCACCAAGGCCCTCTGCAGGGTATGGCCCCTCTGCTACTAAATAATCTTACTTTATTAGATAAATATGGCAGATAATTATAGAAAAGTAATATCATGACTATAGGGGTGATCTGACTATCTACATATATTTTGGCTTTTTTTTTATTGATGCCAAGGACTGAATAGTAAAGTTGCAAGTGGGACCCAAATTATTTTGCAACAGGTCCCTCCATTGAGGTGATCATGATGAAATTTCATTTATATGTTGTGAATTGGAAAATGTAACCCATCGCCTCAATCATCTATCTTAAATGACCATTTATTTGCACAATGTGTGGGGACCAGGATGTGTGTGAGATCTCTTAAATAGAGAGATTATAGTATAAATGGGAGGACTTTTAGAGATGCATGATGGGCAGTGGTGAAGTCAACCAGCTGCATCTACAGGAGGTCGCCATGTGTTATGGGTTGAGGCAGCTGGTCATAATTGGTTGTGTAGGCAGAATATATTAAAGGTCAGGAATGGAGCTACCAATGCAATCAGTGAAACCTCACCAGGGACTTCACCTCTAGGGGGGGGGGGGGGGGCTTGTAGCACCTCCTTGTCCTCACCCTCCTTAGCTCTCTCTAGTATTCTGTGGCCCCACCGGCATTCAGAGACTACAACCAGAGGCCAGAGAGGCTCACCAGTGGCTTCCTGTATCCCTCTCTGGTCCCTGGTAGCTCTCTCTGGTCCCCAGTGGTCGTCTCTTACCGTCACTGGACCCCACAGCCCACTGTGACCATCTTGGCCCTCCAATGGCTCTTTATATCCCCTGGCTGCACTCTCTGGCTCCCACAGCCCATACAAGTCCCACCTCCCTCCACATATGGCTCCATGGTCCCTCTTTCTCCTCTTTTTTCCTCTTTCTCCCCAACTTCTGCCATCTGCATTCTTCTTTTTTTTCTCCCCCTTAATTCCTCCCTTCACTCTCCCCTCCTCTATCTCATCTGATGTGTCTCCCCTCTCCTTCCTTCCCTTTCTACTCCTCCCTTAAAAAAATAAGGTACATTAAAGTAAATAGATACTCAGATCTATGATTGTGGATTGTGAAATCCACAAACATGACCCTAAGGCTGTAGCAATAGCTTTCTTCAAAAGCTGCAATAATGTGAAGGTGTGCAAACTGGGGAGCAGTCTGACTGGTCAAGTCAAGGAATAGGTTAAGATATTTTTTCTTATTCATAATTTATTTTCCCTCTAAGCAAAGCTGCTCTTCTCCACCTCCCTGAGCCTTATCAGGGGGCGTGGTCAGCTCTGCCTGCAGGTTTGGCCATTGTGTAGTTTGGAAGCAGGCTTGGCTATGATATCATTTCACCCCACTGTCTACGCAGAGACAACATCTATATTGTAACCTGCTTGCAGTTTCGCCATTGACTCCACCCAGTGATAATGCATAAACCATCATAGCCACGCCCCACTTTACTGAGCTTTCTCAGTCTGATCAGACTTTTTTTCAGTCTAGCCCCCGAGCGGAGATGGCTCTAACAGACACAGCTAGGAGGAGATAAGCAGTTCTGCTTGAGGAAAAACAGACAGATTCAAAAGTGAGACAAAATATTAACTTTTATTTATTTTAAACCGTATATTTTCCGTAATAGTCTCTGTCTAACAAACAAATATAAGAGTTTTAATTTGTAAATGCACTACCGTGCCCCTTAAACTACCTACATTTATGCTCAAATGTTCAATAACAACTAATTAATAGTATATTTATTTATAAAAATAGTATATATATATATATATATATATATATATATATATATATATATATAGACAGTAGAATCCCGGTTATCCGGCACCCGACTAACCAGGACTCTCAATCAACCGGCACTCGCATCAATTTTAAATGTACTTAAATGTAAACCGGCATAACCGGCACTATACAGCACTATCCGTAGTCCGAAACTGCAAAAAACAAAAGCTAACTTTTTTTCTAATTATTTTTTCTGGGCCTAAATGGCCCAGTTTAGGTGCTAATGCATTTTTTAAAGGCATTTTGAGGGGTTTTGGGGTGTTTAAGGGTCGTTTAGACCCTTAAATTCAGGGACTCCCAATTAACCGCCAACTACAGTTATCCGGCAATAGGGAGTCCCTGTGGGTGCCGGATAACGTTTTTTTTTTACTGTGTATAAATATATATAAATATATATAAATATATATATATATATATATATGTGTGTGTGTATATACATACATAAATATATATATATATATGTATATATATATATATATAGACTTCCATTTCTGTTGTTTCCCTTTACATTGCCAGTGAGCCTTATGAATACATCTTTTACTTCATTTTGATCAACTACTGTATTAAACTCTTCTACACTGTGGTAATTGTGGTTTTCTGGTCTTACCATAATTATCTGTTACATTTCAGCACATTTACGCTGCTTTCTCTTTTTTGTTTCAATTGGATTTTTACGACAACTAAAATATTGGACAAAAGGTATGTTATTGACGAACTTTAGGCATCTGATATTATTCACTGGGTTTATTTATGTAAGTCATGAAAAAAGTACAGTAAATATATTTGCTTTTTTGACTCCTCCCTCCATTAGAGAGTGTCCCTGTATGAGGTGGGCTTGAAGTAAGCTGTATTGTATCTTCTCTTAGAGGATGAAGAAGACAGTGACCATGTTGTGTGCACATGAAGCTGCAATATGAAGATTCACAGCTTGCTTCTTGCCTACTCAAACCAGTGGACTGCACTACAAGAATAGGAGGAAGACAGCTCCAAGAGGCGAGCAGAGGGAACATTTAAAAAAATAATATTAATTATTTAGTTACATAGTTACATAGTAATTTAGGTTGAAAAATACTTTAGTCCATCAAGTTCAACCTTTTTAGTTCTCCTCTGATCTGCAATACGTGGATTTATTGTTAATTGATCCAGAGGAAGGCCAACAGAAAAAAAAACAGTGAAACTTTGCCAATTGTCTCTTTGTAGCCCTTCTCTGTACATTTTCCAGCTCTAAAATGTCCTTTTTATGTAGGGGTGCCCAAAATTGTACTCCATATTCCAAATGAGGGCATACCAGGGATTTGTATAGTGGCAGAATTATATTTGCTTCCCTGGCTTCTATACCCTTCTTAATACATGCTAATATTTTGCTTAACTTTGCATTTATTCATATTAAATCTCATCTGCCACTTAGATGCCCATTCCTCTAATTTATGCAAATCCCTTTGGAGGGAAAGTACATACTTTTCTGATTTAATTACCTTGCACAACTTTGTGTCATCAGCAAAAATGGAGACACCACACTCCAATCCCTATTCCAAGTCATTAATAAATATGTTAAAAAGGAGGGGACCTAATACTGAGCCCTGAGGAATACCACTTACCACATTAGTCCAATCGGAATATGTTCCATTTACAACAGCTCTCAATCCATAAGCAAATATTTATGGCAATTCCTGTATCCTTTAGTTTGCTCAATAGTCTCCCATTTGGCACCATTTAAGCCTTTGCAAAATCCAAATAGACTACATCCACAGAGTTGCCTTGATCCAAGTTACTACTAGCCCCATCATAGAAACTAATTAGGTTTGTTTGACGTATCCTTCATATGTTGGCTCCTACTTATAATCCTGTTTGAATAGACATATTCCTGTATATTATCCCTTATTAACCCTTCTAAAAGCTTCCCCACTACCGAAGTGAGACTCACTGGCCTATATAATATAGGTATCACCTCTGCCTTTCTGCAGTCATCTGGTAGAGACCCTGTGTTGAGTGAATCCTGAAAAATTAGATATAATGATTTGGCTATTACAGAGCCCAGTTCCCTTAGGACCCTTGGATGTTTTCCACCAGGACCCGGGGCTTTATAAACATTTATTTTCTCCAACCTCTTTTGGATTTCTTCCTGCGTTAACCAGTTATTTGGTGAAGGTAGTGTAGCCCCATTATGTTGCAGTGTCCCAACCACTGGTACCTCCCTTGTGTATACCGAAGAAAAGAACCTATTTAGCTTATCTGCCTTATCCTGGTCACTAATTATCAGATGGCCTGTGTCACATTCTAATGTTCCTATAGCTTCCTTCCTCGCCTTCTTCCCATTAATATATTTAAAAAATATTTTAGGGTTAGTCTTACTCTCCTTTGCAACTAACTTTTCATTTTCTATTTTAGCCAGTCTAATAGCCCTTTTGCTGCCTTGTTAATTTCCTTGTACTCCCGTAAAGCAGTCTCTGTCCCCTCTTGTTTGTATAATTTAACATCTTGTTTTTTTACTCCTCATCTTCATCTTTAAGTCATTGCTAAGCCACATGGGTTGTGATTTGCTCCTTCTACTTTTATTTCCACCTGGTATATGGTGATAAATATGTATGTTTAGTAAGGATTTGAACGTTGTCCATTTATGTTCAGTATTTTTACCTGCCAGTTCTCTGTCCCAGTCTATACTTTGTATCGCTGCCCTTAGACCGTTAAAATCTGCCCTTTTAAAAGTAAGAGTTTTCGTTAGCCTCTTACAGTTATGTTTTTTTAATTCAATCACAAATGAGACTGTGTTGTGATCACTGTTTCCCAAAGATTGCCCTATTTCCACATTTGATACTATATCAATATTATTTGTGATAACTAAATCCAAGATGGCCTCATTTCTAGTAGGTTCATGAATAACCTGGGCCAGATAATGATCCCTGAGTGTACTCAAGAACCTGCTCCCCTTAGCTGAACTGCTGGTCTCATTTATCCAGTTTATTTCAGGGTAATTAAAATCTCCCATTATTAGAACTTGCCAGTGCTTAGCTGCATTTCCAATCTGTAACAATAATTGTATTTCCTCACTTTCAATTATATTTGGGGGTTTATAGCATACTCCTACTAATATTCTTTTGGATTTTGCTGCTCCGCTATTTAACTCTATCCACAAACATTCAACATTACCGCTAGTTGCTCGATAAATATCTTCTCTGACTATAGGTTTAAATTCAGGCTTAAAATACAGACAAATCCCTCCTCCTCTTTTACCATTGCCTCTATCTTTCCTAAATAGGTAATAACCATCCAGATTAACAGTCAAGTCATGAGATTCATCCCACCACGTTTCAGTAATGCCTAATAAGTCCCATTTCTCATTCACTGCTAATAATTTTAACTCTCCCATTTTTCCTGGCAAGCTTCTGACATTAGCAAGCATACACCTTATATTATGAGTCTGTAGTTCTGAAGTGCCTGCCACTGTACTTGAGTTACTTAGCAATATCTCCCTATCAAATGTACTAACCCTCCCCATCTCTTCCCCCATGACTAGTTAATAAGTTCCTTACTACACCATTACTTCTATCTTGTCTCTCCTTCTCCACCTACTAGTTTAAAAACTCCTCCAGCCTTTCTACCATCCTATCCCCTAGTACAAAAGCTCCCTCATCATTAAGGTGCAATCCATCCGTGCTGTAGAGATTTTACCAAAGTGAGAAGTCAGCCCAGTGCTCTAAAAACCCAAACCCCTCCTTAATGCACCACATCTTTATATAATTGGCTTAATGTTCTTTTAGGCTGAATGCAATCTATGCATTTAAGGTGTCAATCCCTGTAATCCACAGATTAACATTATGCATATCCAAAGCAGTCATATACATAGTCATATAGTATTGGTTGTTACTGATGGGCAGTTAGTTCACTTATCTACTGCCAGTTTAATAAAAGCAACATTTTTCTTTTTCTTTTAAATTTAGTTTGGAATATGTGCAAATGTTACATATTTAACCAACCCCAGTCCTTGCGGAGCTACAAGTGGTGCAGGTGGTGTAGTACACCATAACCCTCCTCTGGTGGGGAGTGATGTAATTTTTTTTGCATTTTTTTTTGTAGTGTAGGGCCCCCTTGGCCACCTCCATGGCCCAACCTAAATCATCTTCCTGGGCCTTGTTAGTCGCACACCCTTTCTGGCCGGAAATTAGTCCTTGCCAGTCTGGAGATGTGTATCAGAGGTGAGAGAGCAAGGGCTGCAAAGTGACAGCAAAGTACAGGGGAAGATGGGTTATGTGAGGGGGAGCAAAAGAGATAGGGATGGGTGCTATGGGAGATCGGTCCAGAGATGGAATGGGTGCTGCATGGGGTTGGATGCTGAGAGGGGATGACTTCTAAAAAGGACTGGGTGCTATGTAGGGATGGATGGTACGAGTGGTGGGTGTAGAGATAGTGTATGTATATACTCAGGCAGAGGAGCATCTCACAGGTAGGAGGTAAGTGAAGAGTAGTAGCTATGTGAAGGGGTCTTGTGGAGAGCACTAAGTGAGTTGGTACTGGGGGGGCCCAGCCTGGACAACATTTTCTTTTCCACCAGGGCCCTCCATTTTCTAGCTCCGCCACTGGGTATTACACTGTGTTGTGAGGATTTTTTCCCAACGGACTGAGCACTTTGCCAAACATTTTGATTTACTTACAATAACAATCATGAAAATGTAATATTCATTTTCAAAGCACAATGGGGTGGGGCAAACGGGGTTTGCAAATTTACTTACAAGCAGTCTTCTACAAAACTGCAGGAGCGGGGAATGTGTCAAATGTCAAAGGTATATCTGAATCAAATATTGAGTCAATAAATCTACCTCCCTCATCCTTCCACACCAGAACAGATGATAAAAATAGTGCCC
Organism: Discoglossus pictus; assembly: GCA_027410445.1. Classification (NCBI taxonomy): domain Eukaryota; kingdom Metazoa; phylum Chordata; class Amphibia; order Anura; family Alytidae; genus Discoglossus; species Discoglossus pictus. The sequence continues at coordinate 459,734,632 of CM050164.1, forward strand.
CACATCCCCTCAGTCTCCGAGCCAGCAGAACATACACATATTGAACTCATCAGGCACATGCAGAGTCTGCTAACATAAATATTGCACCTAAATTTACTTTATGCTCACAAGTGCTAATATTTTTTGCTTTTAAAAAACTCAGTAACACATGAAGTTTTCCTACACCCCAGTGGTTCTTTTAAAAGGACACTGTCACCCCAACAGAATGTCAGCTTCCTCTCAAAGAGTGTGGAAAACTGGCTATAGATTGTATTAGCTGTTTTTTCTCTACAGTACACAATTCCTGAGAAACATAGCCTTGGTATGCAGCCAGTGAGAGTCCCTATATGCTAATTTGCAGCTCAGAGTACTTGATAAGGGCGGGGAAGGGGTTCAAACTGAATGACAACACTGAGGTCATTGTTTTGTCTTCCTAAGGAACAGACAGGTTGATTCTAATCAGCACATCAAAGTAGGAGCTGCTCATTTACATGAACATGTAGCCCAAATAATACTGGATTTTTCTGTGATGATATACTTAAAAAAATGGCTAACACAATGTATAGCCAGTTTTGTATGCTCTTTAATAATAACCAACAAACAACAACTAGATTTTGGGGTGATAGAGTCCCATTAAAGTTATATAATATTTTATATTCAGGGTCGAGTCACATTATTATGACTACTTTTGATGTAGCCAATTAAATACGTCATATGTCATGAGCTGGCTTGGGGGGTATATAAGATGACATGCAGGCATTCTGATCACAAATTGATCATCACTGTCATTGGTAAAACATGCAATTTATCCAACTTTGAAAAGGGGATGACCATAGGCTTTTGGCCAAGGGTGGCAGTATTTCTGAAATAGAGCAGTTTTTGAACTGTTCGGGTGCTGCTGTGGTTAAAGTGTACTGTGACTGGACAAATGGCACCATTGCGAATAAAAGGCATAGAAACTGCAGAGCACCACGTGCTATTGATGTCAGAGGAGAAGGTGTGTGCGAGCCAAGCAACACGCTACAGATGAGCAACTCACTGTCCAAACGACCCAGGGGGCAACCAGACGTGTGTTTAAAACAACAGCGAACTCTGTTGCGTATGGGGCTCCAAAGCAAAAGGCTGGTCACTGCACCCTTGGTGTCGAGGATTCATTGTCAGAAATGGCTTCATTTTGCATGACAGTACCGAAATTGGACCTCTTCTGATGAGTCACGTTTTCTGCTCCATCGACTGGACGATGTTGGCTTGTCAGGCGCGAAACCTCCAAGAACAAATACTCTGCAACCATCTTTAGAAGAACACAAGCTGGTGGCGGCAGCGTTATGGTCTGGGGAATGTTTTTTTGGCATTGTCTGGGTCCACTCATACCTCTGGAAGGCACCCTCAACCAATTGGGCTATGTATCCATCATTGCAGATCAAGTACACCCATACATGTTGACTGTCTTCCCTGGAGCGGATGGGATCCTCCAGCAGGAAAATGCAACATATGGCCAGAATTGTCTGGGAGTGGTTGGACGAGCAAAGACTTCCATGTACTTCTCTGGCCTCCAAAATCCCCGGCCTGAAGCCAAACAAGCACATGTGGGACCACCTTTATCACCATATTCGCCGTATGAATCCTCCACCATGTATACAGTGCCTTGCAAAAGTATTTACCCCCTTGACTTTTTACCTATTTTGTTACATTACAGCCTTAGGTTCAATGTTTTGTTAATCTGAATTTTATGTGATGAATCAGAACACAATAGTCTAAGTTGGTGAAGTTAAATTAGAAAAATATATACATACAACTTTTTTTAGAAATAGAAAACAGAAAATTGGCATGTGCGTATGTATTCACCCCCTTTGTTATGAAACCCATAAAAAGCTCTGGTGCAACCAATTACCTTCAGACGTCACATAATTAGTGCAATGATGTCCACCTGTGTGCAATCTAAGTGTCACATGATCTGTCATTACATATACACACCCTTTTTTGAAAGCCCCAGAGGCTGCAACACCTAAGCAAAAGGCACCACTAACAAAACACTTCCATGAAGACCAAGGAACTCTCCAAACAAGTAAGGGAGAATAGTGTTGAGAAATACAAGTCAGGGTTAGGTTATAAAAAAAGTATCCAAATCTTTGATGATCCCCAGGAGCACCATCAAATCTATCATAACCAAATGGAAAGAACATGGCACAACAGCAACCCTGCCAAGAGATGGCCTCCCACCAAAACTCACGGACTGGGCAAGGAGGGCATTAATCAGAGAGGCAGCACAGAGACCTAAGGTAACCCTGGAGGAGCTGCAGAGTTCCACAGCAGAGACTGGAGTATCTGTACATAGGACGACAATAAGTTGTACGCTCCATAGAGTTGGGCTTTATGGCAGAGTGGCCAGAAGAAAGCCATTACTTTCAGCAAGAAACAAAATGGCACGTTCTGAGTTTGCGAAAAGGCATGTGGGAGACTCCCAAAATGTATGGAGGAAGGTGCTCTGGTCTGATCAGACTAAAACTGCACTTTTCGTCCATCAAAGAAAACGCTATGTCTGGCGCAAACCCAACACATCACATCACCCAAAGACCACCATCCCATTTTTCAGCAGCCGGGACTGGGAAACTGGTCAGATTTGAGGGAAAGATGGATGGTGCTAAATACAGGGATATTCTTGAGCAACACCTGTACCACTCTGTGCGTGATTTGAGGCTAGGACGGAGGTTCACCTTCCAGCAGAACAATGACCCCAAACACACTGCTAAAGCAACACTTGAGTGGTTGAAAGCGAAACATGTAAATGTGTTGGAATGGCCTAGTCACAGCCCAGACCTCAATCAAATAGAAAATCTGTGGTCAGACTTAAAGATTGCTGTTCACAAGCACAAACCATCCAACTTAAAGGAGCTGGAGCAGTTTAGCAAGGAGGAATGGGCAAAAATCCCAGTGGTAAGATGTGGCAAGCTCATAGAGACTTATCCAAAGTGACTTGAAACTATGATTGCCGCAAAAGGTGGCTCTGCAAAGTATTGACTTTAGGGGGTGAATAGTTATGCACAATGACTTTTTCTGTTTGCTTCACAATAATAAAAAAAAAACATCTTCAAAGTTGTGGGCATGTTCTGTAAATTAAATGATGCAAATCCTCAAATCCTCAAACAATCCATGTTAATTCCAGGTTGTGAGGCAACAAAACATGAAAAAATCCCAAGGGGGTGAATATTTTTGCAAGGCACTGTATATATATTTGCATTCCAATTATCACTTTCAGAGCTCATCGTGAGCCCCACGATGAGCGCCTTTGGCTCTCATAGTGTGGCTTGCAATGAGTGCCTTCGGCGCTCATTGAAAGCCTCTCCCCCTGTGTAGTTTATAGGCCTTGCGTTTAAGTGTTACTGTGTTTGGTTGTATTACTGCCTTTGGTTAAGTGCTACTGGGTTGGGTTAAATGTTACTACCTTGTGTTAAATGTTAGAGGCTTGGATGAAGTGTCACTGGCTTTCGTTAAGTGTTACTGCTTAGGGCTTGTTTTTACGTTCTATGGGCGAGTTTTTGTCCTGTTGCATTTTTTCGGAAGCCATTTCTTTCCTCGCTTAGGCGATTTTAGATCATGAAAAAACTACTAATATGCCTCAAATGAACCTTCAACCTCACTCACGGGCTCCCTGCCTCTCCCACTGTGCTGTGTGTGAGTGAATTTGAGGCATATTTGTGCGAGGCGCACAGTGTATGTACGGGTTTCAGTCGGGTTATTGCAGCTTTTCCCGTGTGCTGTAGATGTCAATGGCTCACCTGGCTTTGCGAGGCTCGCAAAGCGTGACCAACGGCCCATATATCCACAACTGATATATGATATATATATATATATATATATATATATATATATATATATATATATATAATGAATTAGCACCGAAGGGGGGCCCAGGGGAGGGGAAAGCCCAACAGAACAGAAAAAAAAATGTTTTGAACCGGGGCCCTCCATTTACTGGCTCTGCCACTGTTACTGACAGATGGTCACTGATTGGTTAGTACATCCAGCCCAACAAAACCTTTGTCTGCATACGCTGCCGTGGGCATACCTATACAGGGACTATTTGTATGATTTTAGGCTGCACAGCAAATTGCATCTGTGGATTTTAGTAAAGTGCTGGCTCAATGAAAATGAAAGTCTCCATATGTGTGAATGTTTAGTTAGTGGTTCTGTTGCTGTGGAAGACTTGTTTAACTTATAAGACTGTGGGCTTTTATAGCTGTAAAATACAAATCCTCATGTTCACTTCACGCTATTTCTGCGGTGCTTTGGAAAATATGATTGATCCCCTGGTCCTCTTCTTTTCCTTGTTAGCGAAATTTCACACAATTTATAAATCCCACAAAAGTCTGTGTTCCCTTCTTCTGGGGGCTATAGAAATCGTTTTAAGATCTCCAGGTTCCTAATCTGACCGTGTCTACAAAGCGAATATGAGCAGAGTCAAACTTGGGTCACTGAGCAGGGATAAGGAAACTGGGCAGAGTCTTAACAGACCAAAACTTGGAAATTCTCACAGTGTGAACCACCTGTTATGTGCAAATCAGCAATAAAATATGTCCAGGAGTTCATATTGCAAAGCATTAAAGGTACATGATGTCTCATGGATTATGAATGCATCTGATAGAGGAGAATCAGTAATGTATGAAAACATTTTTTGCATGAAAAAAATCACCAAATAAACAGTTGCCTTCAGTTTTCTGGCAGTTGATTTTGAGAAGGAACGCCCTTGCAAATTCAAGTAAAATTTGCATAAAATTCATAAATTGTTGTGGCCAATCAGAGCCAGATTCAACAATGTAGCAGTGTATGGGGATGCAGCAAAGCATCATATAATTTGTAGTCTTTTGTTCCCACCACACACCAGCAACTCAGGCAATGCTGCTCTGCATCTCCGCACTGTGTTGCTATTGGCTGGAAGGTTAGTATAAAGTTAAAGCCATACTTGAATGCAATTTTTCTATTGGTTAGTATGGGGTGTCTATGTCTGGGGGTGTGGAAAATAATTTTCTTTTTTAAATAAAATAAATCTGTGTGTTTATAGAATGAGTCAATGTAATGTGTGTCTGATATAAGCAGCACGTGTTAGATTAGAAAAAGTTACAAATAGGGAAACTTACAGATACCTTACTTAGAGCCTCATTCAATTGAGCAATTGTAAGTTACTGGAGCCGGTAGTGGAGGCCGTAAGCTAATTTGCTAATCAATTGGCGTTTTTTTGATAGCTAAAACCGGCTTACGTGCTTGAAATCCTTGCAGTGGTTAAACCTGGAACTTGCAGCCTCCCGAAGCCTTTGATCGTTCACTTCTGCAAGAGTTCTGATCGCTAAAGTCACAAATCGCTATTCAATTGCAACAATCCCTCAAAACCGCACCCACAGTCAAGCCCGCAAATTGCAAATGTGGCTCAAAGCTTATGGGTTCCAAATAGGACCCGCAAAGAGTTTACAGACTAGTTTGTAATACTGCAAAACATAATAAAAACACACCAATGCACTTATAAATATGGGAAAAGCAATGGAAGGGATTACAGTACTTTCACAACAACTCCCAAGTGTCAAATAGTTTAAAAAATATATATATTTATTTTTCTCATATGTTGTAATGGTCATGCCTATGCAAGTATGACAAATCTGACTGCAAGATGCTGAAAGCAATTAAAGACACACTACCTCATTAAATTGCAAAACAAATACATGAAAATGGCTGCCATATTATCTCTTTCTCTCTCACAGAGGCTCTAATATGGACCCTAAAAATGCAAAGATCATCTTATATACATCTCACTCATCAAATCTACATAGGGAAAAATAAATAGTGGCCAAATTACACCGCCACATGGCATATATCAAGTACCAGGGGAACATTTTAGATTTGGTTGTTCGGTCCCTCTGTTGTATCTGACTCTCTGTGACCCTATGGACTGCCAGTCTGTCCTGATCCACAAGGTTTGCATGCCAAAGATACTGGAGTGGGTTGCCAGTTCCTTCTCTAGTGGACTGTGATTTGTCTGACCTCTCTGCTATGACCTGCCTACCTACAGTGGCCCTACATGGTATAGCTCACAACTTCATTGAGGTACACAAGCCTGTTCACCATCACCACTTAGCAATCCAGAAGGGGACCAGGGGAACATACACCACACTAATCTACTCTAACCCCTTAGGAATGGCTGCAAAAACACATGGAGGCTGTGCAGAGGCACGTGGAGCAACAGCCAACTCACCTCCATCAGGGATAATCTCTGCTGCGCCCATCCTGGAAAGTCCCACAACATTGCTGGTGGCCATGTGCCGAGATGTATACCCATTATCATTTGGTGACCTCCCATTAAGTGTTTTGCAATCAATTCACATTATCACCTGTCATATTGTTATCAGGTCTTCAGGGGAATGTTGATAATTCACAGTACCACAAATTGGACTTTGCATGTGTATTAAGCCTTTATTATTATATATGATATCTCATGATATTATTACTATTATTATTATTATTATTATTATTGTTATTATATGTATTACCTATTGCATAGTAACTATGGCTCGTTAGTTTACTGATATAGGAATGGGACACAAATGTGTTGTATGTGGATGTCCCAAAACCCCAACCTTTTAAAACACACTTACATGATGAATCGGTATTACAAAGCTTTATTTCATACGCAGAGCACAATCAGAAAAGGAGAAGACTGTGCATCAATAGCATGAGTGTGGTGTGGGCGGATCCTGATAGGCAAGAGGCTTTTGGGGAAAAAGGGGAAACCTAAATGGGGTAATGTCAAACAGGTTCTTTCCATTTTATTCTTTTATACACTTAAACTTTGATTACACATATTTACTGATTACAAATAATATAAATACACATACAGTAGACTAAATTACATATACACATATAGCTAGGTCATTTTTTTACCTCACAAATATATAACATATATTTGATTTATACTTATTTTATTTTGGGGATAATTTTGGAGGGAGGAGAGAGGAGGCAAGAGGACCAGAGAAGTGGGAAGGAGGAGGAGGAGGGGCGAGGAGGAGAGAGAGGAGAGAAGGGGTGGCCCTGGGGAGTTGTGGAGAGGAGGTAGGGAGTGGAGGAGAGGAGCATGAAAGTGAAGGATAGGAGGTGGGGAGTGGGGGAGAGGAGGTCGAGAGTGGAGGAGAGGAGGAGGTGGGTGGCCAGTGGCCCATAGTCATCGGCATATCGACTTCAGGGTTAGAGTGGGAGGAGCCCGATCCTAGGGGGGTGGTATTGCGGTGGAGGGATAGGCCTCAGGGTCAGATGAGGGAGGGCAAGAGGCTGAGTCCCAAACAACAAGCCTGAGGAGATGTTGGTCCTCCTCCATGCCGTACGCTATCCTTGCAGGGGAGGGAAGTTAGGCCCGGGCCTAGGGCCCAGGCATAAAAGGAGGTAGCAGCCACAGCAGTGGGTACAGCAGAAAGGGAAGTACGGTCCATTAAGCACTGTTTTGATGACGTCCAGGTTGAGGAGTATGATGGCCAAGGAGAGGGTTGCAGCCTCAGCACCAAATGGTGGCCCCCAAATGACTGTGAGATACAACAAGTGGGAGATGGTGCTCAAGGACTTACTGAGCCAGGTGCCAGCTGCTGGAGCTTCAGGCCTGGTGGCCCAGCAGGATCCAGCCTTCATGTCAGGTGAATATTATATACACCAACATGCCACCACATGTGCATCACACACACTACACATGTACATGATGACCAACAAGGACACTGACATGTCAGCTCTAAGAAATTAACAAGGGATACATGGATCAGTCATGTGCCATTAAATCCATGAAGCTGAAAATCACTTTCATTTGTGGGCACAGCATGAGTAATCAAACAATAGAGAGTCCATGTATGGGTGTGCCCACTGCAGCAACCGCAGCCGGAATCAAGATAGCGTTAGGAGCCGAGAACAATCAAGATCAAGAAACAAAGAATAGATCACATCTAGAAAATGATAGCTACTCATAGTTGCAATTAAGTGAATCATCCAGGTTCAAGCTTACTTAGGAATGAGAGAATTATTAGAAGAGAGAGAAAAGACATCCAATATTGCCTCCAAGAATTTCTCCTACTGGGCGAATAAATCTCTAGAAGGACCACCTCTTAAAATTTTAATTAAAATATAAAATACGAACGATTACAAATACCAAAAATATATACACCATCTCACCAAATGTAGTAGTATCATGTACAGTATTCAGTATTATCACATATAGTTGTGAGCAGGCGGGTTGTTGCTAATGCTGCGCGAAGCAAGGGCCTCAGTTGCTGACATGGAGCGCCGAAGGAAAACAGATTGCCAGCTCTTCAACACAATGCTGCATATGTTACTTCACAATTGGTAAAGTATATTAATTGCTTATATATTAATTATTCATTGCCATACCCAAAAAAAACTACGCTGCTCATAGCAATGAGCGCCGAAGGATCTTAAAACGCCAACAAAATTAATTTTGCACAAAAACAACATTACCTGCCTTACAATCTTATTGCCGTCATTTTTTGATGGGCAAGTCGCTAGTACATCAATAATTCCTTGGATCACTAGGACTCAGATTGGGAAAGATAATCAGATGAAGAAGAATAATTATACAGGCATATTTACCGGATACATGAAATTACAAATGCAAGACAAAAGTCATATAAAGTGTAAAAGACATTAAAGTACACACATAACGATACATATCTGAAATTATGACTATAGTAAATTAATACATCAATGGTAAATATTAACATGAGTGCTCACTGTGCTCTCATACTTCCATTACATATATCCAACTTGAAAATCAAAATTCATTTATATAAATGTATAGATTAAATAAATAAAATACTAAGTACTAGTGTAGCAGCTTTGGAACCTGCCACAAGCTCCCTGAAATTACAAACAATACTGCTCTCCTATATAGTGTACAGAAAGAGACACAGGGGAGAGGGAGGGAAAGAGACATGGGGGGAGAGGGGGAAGATACACAGGGGGAAGAGACACAAGGGGAGAGGGGGAAAGAGCATGCAGGAGTGGGGGGAAAGAGAAAGGGGAGAAAGAGACATGTGGGAAGGGACACAGGGGGGAGAGGGGGAAAAGAGACAAATGGGGGGAAGAGACTCAGGGGGAAAGAGACACGGGGAAGAGACAAAGGGGGGGGAAGAGACACAGGGGGGAAAAAGACACAGGAGATGTGGAAAGAGGCATGGGAGGGAGAGGTCGGGAAGAGACACAGGGGAGGGAGAGGATGGGGAAAGAGACACAGAGGAGGGAGAGGAGGGGGAAGAGACACAGGGTAGTGGAAGGAGGGTGAAGAGACACAGGGGAGGGAGAGGAGGGGTCAAGATACAAAAGGGAGGGAAATGGGGGGAGAGACATGAGGAAGGGGGCAAAAAGACACAGGGGGAGGGGGAACAGGGGGGAAAGAGACACAGGGCAGGGGGGAACAGACACAGGGGAGGGAGAGGGGGAAAGAAACACAGGGGAGGGTGAAAGAGATGCATGGGAGGGAGAGAGGGAAAGAGACACAGGAGGGAAAGAGACACAATGGAGGGGATTAGAGACACAGGGGGAAGGAGATACAAGGGAGGGAGAGGAGGGGGAAAGGAGACACAAGGGAGGGAGAGGAAGGGGGAAATGAGACACAAGGAAGGAGGTAGATAGGAGGAGTGACTCGAAATGAGCTCCAAAGGAGGACAGTAAAGTAGCCGGCAGGAGAGGTGAGGGGGGGGGGCTCGTAGTGAGCTCCAAAGGCGCTCATTGTGAGGCCAGTGATGAGCACCGAAGGCGCTCATCGTGAGGCCAGTAAAGTAGAGGGGGAAAGGCTCCTATTGTGTGGCTAACAGCATTGCCAGGCTTCACTTTTTATTGCTGTCATTTTTGACTGGCAAGTCGCTAGTGGAGTTATAAAATATAACTCATATGTCGGCATATGCATAAATATCAGAAGATATCACCATTATCACCATCTACATTTTTGTTAATATTCAATATACTGCCCAAAATATCACGGGACTCTTAATAAATCACAATCAACAAATATTAAAGATGCCTCACATGTGGAATTTAGATTTTATACAACCATATAAGTCCATTTTAGACTCACAAATATGGATCTCACTACGAAACAGAGAAACAAATCCCGACCACAAGGGTAATGTAAACAAATTTATAGTGGCCAAAAGGTCTGGTATCATATAAAGATCTTGATCTCATTGCAAAAAAACATGAAGTTAAGACTTTCATTTAGTCCATGGGCCATTACCGTATTAAGTCATGTGATCCATGTAGTCTCTCTTTTTAATAGTTATTTTTTTAGATTGCCACGACAGATCCCTAGCTTCATCTTTTCAAGGCCTTCCCATGTTGGAGACACTATGGGAGTTCTCAATAGGTTAGAGGGAATCACTTTGAGTTCCACAACCTTTGTGACAACTTGTGATATAGAGTCTCTGTACACCTCAATTGATCAAAGTATTCGGTGTAATGCGATAGTCATCTGAACAACATGACAAGAATGAATTCATCTTAGAATTTCTGGATTTCATCCTCAAACACAATTTCTTTATTTTTGATGGAAAGTTCTATCTGCTGACCCGCGGGACGGCAGTGGGGTCTGCATGTGCCCCCATTTATGCAAATATATACCTGGGGTGGTGGGAGAAGGAGATCGTCTTTAATGAAGCAATACTATGTACACTGATTCAATCACAATGTGACTTCGTTATATAGACGATATATTCATCATTTGGAATGGAAGCAAGAAGGAATTTGATGAATTTATTAATATCTTAAATTGCAATCATTTAAATTTGACATTAACACATCATATAGATCTAGACTCTATAGATTTCTTGGATACACATGTCACAAAAAATACTTTAGGAGAGGTAACAACTAATATATATAGGAAACCTACTGCGACAAATAGTGTGCTTAATTTTCATAGTGCTCACTCCCCTGCAACAAAGAGATCAATTCCGACAGGTGAATTCTTAAGAATACGTAGAAATTGTTCAGATAATAATACCTTTAAATTGAGATGTCAAGAATTAAAAGAAAGATTAAAATCTAGAGGATATAGTGGCACTATGATAATAAAAACATACCACAGAGCCCTATATACCCTACAAAAAGAACTTCTCTTTCCCAAAAATAGGAAGGTAGTAGATCAGCCTATTTACTTTGTTGGAATGTTTAGTAGTCAGTGACAAGAAATGAGTAAGATCTTAAATAAACATACTGAAGTTTTAAGATCTGATATGGTAGTGGGATCTCTGTTTGGAAACAACATTGGCGTCAGTTGGTGTTGATCTTGTAATTTAAGAGATTGCCTAGTTAGAAGCCATTTTTCAAATAAAATAAAAACAACTGGATCATTGCCATATGGGACCTTTGCATGTGGCCACTGTAGCTCCTGTCAATATATGGCATCAACTAAAATCTGACTGACAGGGTTGGAAAACATATTAAAGTTATAGGATTCTATAGTAGTTCAGGGGTGATATACTGTTTTGTGTGCCCTTGTGGGTTACTCTTTGTTGGCATGACTACCAGAGAAATTAGAAGAAGACTTTGTGAACATCAATCTGTCCAATATTTGTAGAGGATCAGTGGATCATAATAAAGGCAAGGCACTAACATCAGTTGCACAACACTTCTTTACAAAACATTCATGCATACCACAACTTAAATGTAGAAACCTTGAAAAGATGAAGCTAGGGATCTGTCGTGGCAATCTAAAAACAACTATTAAAAAGAGAGACTACATGGATCACATGTCTTAATATGGTTATGCCCCATGGACTAAATGAAAGTCTTAACTTCATGGTTTTTTTTGCAATGAGATCAAGATCTTTATATGATACCAGACCTTTTGGAGTCTAAAATGGACTTATATGGTCGTATAAATCTAAATTCCACATGTGAGGCAACTATTGATATTTGTTTATTGTGATTTATTTCACTTCATGGTAAGATATTTTATTAAGAGTCCCGTGATATTTTGGGGAAGTATTCTGAATATTAATAAAAATGTAGATGTGATATCTTCTGATATTTATGCATATGCCTACATATGAGTTATATTTAATAAATCCATATAGTCAGCGCAGGGTACTAAAGGGCTATTATATTCACAATCTACGTATGATAACATTTTGAGACATTTTTAGGATGTTTGGTTAATAAAGTCAGAATTCTTAATGCTGGTATAAGTAGATGATGGCAATTCTACATAATTGGTATTTAACATGTTTACCAATATAATTGAATTTACATGAATGCTAATTATCTATTTGTATCTTGGTAATTTAGACATGATTTATGCATATGGGGTTTATGATTTGACGTAATAATATATTAAGTCAAGGAAGTATTTAGGTATTCATTTACTTGTGACACTCATGAAATTCTCTATTTTGCATTTTGATTTCTAAATTGACATAAGTATTTATATGAATACCTGTGATAATATCGGAGACAAGACATTGATTTTTAATAATGTTGTTTATTGACATATATGGAATTACTATCACATATATAGTTGTGGACCAAGAATGCTGTGCGGAACGCTTACAATGTTGGTCACGCAGTTGCGACCTCGCAAAGCAAGATCACAACCGCGAGCCTCGCGAAGCAAGGCGAAGCAAGACGAACCAGCGGCGCTATCACACATATGCAAGCCTCGCAAAGCGAGGCGAAGCAGCCACGCATCACTTAGGCTGCAATGAGTGCCAAAGGCGCTCATTGCAGTCAGTGGTGCCGTCACACATGCAAGCCTTGAAAAGCGAGGTTTACCAGTGGCGCAGCACTGTTCAAGCGCGTAACTCTAAAGACCCACCAAAACAAAAAAAAAACATGTACAAAAAATGGAAACACACTCACACACAGCACAGGGAGAGACACAGAAAGCCTGGGAGTGAGGTTGCAAGCAAATTACACCCATGGCATTTTTGATCACCCAAAAATCGCCTAAGCAAGAAAAAAAATGGTGGACGAAAAACGCAAAATTTCTGAAACAGCATGAAACGAGGCTCAGCAACGCCAGGCTTGCAAAACTTTAAAAAATGCACGCTGAAGACAGTAACACTTGTTAAATGTTAAATGTTACCGGCTTGCGCATGCGAGGCGCTCATCGCGAAGACCATAAAGTAGACGGTGGAAGAGGCCAAAGGCGCTCATTGCAAGGCCCACGATGAGCTCTGAAGACGCTCATTGACAGGCCCGCAAGTTAGAGGTGGGAGAACCCTGCATTGTGTGGAGAGAAGTATAGTTTGTAATTTCAAGGAGCTTGTGGCGGGTTCCAAAACTGCTACCCTAGTACTTGTAGGAAATGTAGTATAGGTTTATTATGTTTGTTTTATTTTTCAACTATTTAAGCACTTTATGTAGTAATTCAGATATAAATTCTGTTATTTAATTTATACATTTATATAAATTATTTTGATTTTCAAGTTGAATATATGTAATGGAAGTATGTTGGCATAAGCACTAGCACAGAGAGAACTTTACTAGTTAATATTTACCATTGATGTATTGGTCTATTATAGCCATAATTTCAGATATGGTTCGGTATTCATGTACTTTAAAGTCTTTTGCACTTTATATGACTTTTGTCTTGCATTTGTCATTTTATGTATTTGGTAAATATACCTGTATAATTATTATTCTTCAGCTGATTATCTTTCCCAATCTGACTCCTAGTGATCTAATGAATTATTGATGTATAATACTGAATACTGTACATGATACTACTATATTTGGTGAGAAGGTGTATATATTTTTGGTATTTTTAATTGTTCGTATTTTATATTTTATTTTCATTTCTTGTAATAAAAGTAAAATTTTAAGAGGTGGTCTTTCGAGAAAATTATTCGTGCAGTAGGATAAATTATTGCTTGCAATATTGGGTGTCTTTTCTCTCTCTTATAATTCTCTGATACTTAATTACACTCGCCATTTAGATTGTCCTCAAGAAATATAAGTACTGAGTTAATATTTTCATACTTTATTATTATCTACCATAATGATGTATAATATTTCATATAAAAGAGGACCTTCTTAGATAGTTAGGAATGAACACAAACCAATGTATTATTCTACATAATTAACACATATAGCTTTCTTTTCTCTTTTTCAGCTTCCAGGAGGTCTGAGTCCAGTGGTGATCCAGAGGCGGGGACGTCGGCTCCATCGAAGCAGGTTGTTGCGGGCCGAGCCCCCGCTTAGCAGGAACCTGCCGCAGGGGGAGGAGGAACCAAGAGGTGCTGAGGCCCTGGTTAGGAGGAGGTCTTCATCTGGGCAGTGGGCTCACCTGCAGGACCATCTGCCACACCTCCAACAGCCATCACCAGGACCCGCCTACTGGAGAGATGTCCGTGGCTTACTACCACCTGTTTCTCCCCCAGCAGTGCATCAGCCTACCTCTCACCCCCACCACCAGGCCACCACTACCCCTATGGAGCCAAGCTCCAGCCTGGCCACAGCCCTCCCCACTTTGCCGCCACCTCCTCACCCAGCAGAGACCAAAATCCCCAGCTCCACCAAGCCAGGAAGCTCTGGGGGAGATGCTGGCCATCATGCAACAGATACTGGAGTACCTCCAGGGGATCAAGACCAATCACACAGAGGTCATTAGCGGCCATAATCTAGCCTGGCTCCAGATTACAGGATCATGGCCTATGTGGTGGAGAATTTTGGACTCAGATGGCTACCTCCCACTTAACATGTAGCTCCAACAATATTAAAGCAATTGTAAATCTAGACATGATTGTTGTTAGCTTAAATGTAGACTAATACTGGTATGGTGGTGGACTTGCAAAGTTTCACAATAGCATGGTAATGAAAGCCAGCATTAATATATGCACTAGTGAAGCATGTGATCCTCTCATCAATATCAGTCTGTGAAGAGATCCTTGGATCGGATGTAAGTAACAGTGAATATGGCTGCTGGCCTTTGTGTCCTCTCCGTAGTAATGGGTATTTTTCCTGTATTGCTGATATCATGAGTATCCTTGAACATGTGCTAACACTTGTATAGCTGATGGATGTGATGTCAATGTTGATAAACAATATCATATTGTGAGGTGATAGTACACCTTGACCACTGACGGTGGTAACAGCTAAGCATTTATTGTGAGATGACACATCATTATTAACGGTCACAGCCAGTCAGCTATCCTGATTAGTAATGCTTGCAGATGGAAATCAGGTGAGTTTGTGTATTGTTATAGTTAAAGTATTTAGCACTGTACGGTACATGCATGTTCTTTCTTTTACTTTTTTATCCACCTCCGCCTTTTTTTATTTGACTACCATTTTTAAGATTTTTGTTTTAGGAACACACTGTATGTGTGAAACGGGTTTGGATGAGATAGTCCAGATGCATCTGTTCATGGAGCAGATGATAACCAGAAGTAAGCACTATGCACATTACTGGTTACTTCTATTAAATGGAGTGATTTTTGATGATCCTTTTTTTCATCGGATTCCGGTTGTGGTGGTGTAATGACCACATGTGACCGACCCTGGTAGGTGCTATGCATCATGATTATTCTAGACTATTATAATACCCCCTTCAGGTATCCCCTTTTTGCCCAAAAAGCCTCTTGCCCTTCCAGGATCTGCCCACACCACACCCATGATATTAATGCACAGTCTTGCATATTTCTGAGTGTGCTGTGTGTATGAAATTAAGCTTTGTTATACCGCTCTAACCATGCCAGTGAGTTTTAATTGTTTTGGGTTTTGGGACATCTACATACATCACATTTGTGTCACATTCCTATATCAGTAACCTAATGAGCCCTAGTTACTCTGCAATAGATCAATACATATCACATATATAGTTGTGAGCGTACGAGTTGTTGCTAACGCTGCGGGCTCGCGTAGCGAGCCAAGGCCCTCGCGAAGCGAGGGCAGTGGCCGAGGGTCTCAGTTGCGCTCCATGCCAGCAACTGCGACCCTCGCAAACTCGCAAAACACCACAACAAACTCGCAAAACGCAACAAACGACCTACGGATATTCATACCACACACTGCACACATTCAGCACGCTTACACAGCAGCTCCGCACCACTAATGCTGCAGCAACATCAACACAGATTGCCAGCTCTTCATCACAATGCTTCAAAATAGGTACAGTATATTCATTTAGTAATGTATTACATATTTCATTATTATACACCAAACAGCATTAGCTACCTTACAATTTCATTGCCGACATTTTTTGACAGGCAATTCGCTAGTCACATATATAGTTGTGAGCGTACGAGTTGTTGCTAACGCTGCGGGCTCGCGTAGCGAGCCCGCGGCCCTCGCAAAGCGAGGGCCTTGGCTCGCTACGCGAGTCGCGGCCCTCGCAAAGCGAGGGCAGTGGCCGAGGGTCTCAGTTGCTGGCATGGAGCGCCTACGGTGCTCCATGCCAGCACCTGAGGACCTCGCAAAGCGAGGGCCGCAGTTTCTGGCATGGAGCGCCTACGGCGCTCCATGCCAGCAACTGCAACCCTCGCAAACTTCACGTCGCAAACCAAACAGCACGACACACACATTACGACACTCGCAAACAACATACGACACACGTTCACACACATTACGGCCTCGCAACACTCGGACGCAACTCGCGAACATTACAAAATGTAAAACACAATACATACACACAGCACATAAATAAAAACCTTACCTACACCAAGAGGGAGCACCCAGGACCTCAAAAATACAACTTACACCTCGATTTTACTCGAAATAAAACAGTTTAGAGACTAAAAAAAAATCTAAGCGAGAGAAAAAATGGCCGCCGAACAAAACGAAAACGAGGCTACAGCACTCTAAACTCGCAAAACACCACAAGAAACTCGCAAAACACCACAACAAACTCGCAAAACGCAACAAACGACCTACGGATATTCATACCACACACTGCACACATTCAGCACGCTTACACAGCAGCTCCACACCACTAATGCTGCAGCAACATCAACGCAGATTGCCAGCTCTTCATCACAATGCTTCAAAATAGGTACAGTATATTCATTTAGTAATGTATTACATATTTCATTATTATACACCAAACAGCATTAGCTACCTTACAATTTCATTGCCGTCATTTTTTGACGGGCAATTCGCTAGTAATAATAATAATACTAATATGATAATATAGGGTTGATACACATGAGAGGTCTCATTTGTGATACTGTGGAGTATCAACATTCCCATGAAGGGCTGATAACAATATGACAGGTGACATGTGAATTGATTGATAGCAAAACACTTGATGTGAGTTCACCAAATGATAATGTGTATACATCTTGGCACATGACCACCATCAATGGCATGGGACTTTCCAGGATGAGCGAAGCAGAGATTGTCCCTGATGGAGGTGACTTGGCTGTCACTCCACATGCCTCTGCACAGTCTCCATGTGTGTTTGCGGCCCTTCCTGATGGGTTAGCGTATATTAGTGTGCTGTATGTTTCCCTGGTATTTGATATATGTCATGTGGCCATGTAATTTGGCCGCTATTTCTTTTTCCCATTCCAGATCTGATGAGTGAGATGTATATAAGAATATCCGTTTATTTTTAGGGTCCACATTGGAGCCTCTGTGAGTGAGAAAGGGTTAATATTCCAGGCAGTTTCATGGCTTTTGTGTTGCAATTTAATCAAGTAGTGTGTCTTTAATTGCTTTATGCAACTTGCAGCAGCACTTTTCATATTGGTATGTACATGACCATTCCAACATATTAGAAACATATTAGAAAATAAACAAAAATGTAAGGCCTATTTGTTCCTTGGGGATTGTTGTGCAATGAATTATAATGCCTTCCATTACTTTCCCAATATTTTAGTCCAGTAGTGTGTTTTTTGTCTTTTGCAGTGTTCAGAATAAGTCTATAAACCATTTGTGGGTCCTATTTGGAACCGGTAACATATTGGGCTACATTTGCGAGTTTGACTGCAATTGCATCCTTGGGGAATTGTAGCAATTGAATAGCGATTTGCGATTTTAGCGATTGTAACATTTGTGGGCTTGAAAGATCAAAGGCTTAGATGGGTCGGAGTTACGATTTTGACAACTGCAGCAATTTTCAGCCTGTAACCCATAAATGGATTGCGAATAGCTAGAAGAGGCCAATTCAATATCAGTAACATTTACAGGTTACATTACGACCTCCAGTAATTACAATTTGCCCAATTAAATGCAATTAAAGACCTGCATCTGTAGGGAGGCAACTAAAGACTTCAATTATGACAATCTTCTGGGCAGATCCTCTCCCAACCCCTGGACTAATTGTGTGAATAGAAGCATATCGGCTAAAATCTTAAACTCTAAATGGCAACTATACGTTTTTTTTTTTTTAAAGCTACATTGATTTTTTAAATACATTCAGGTATTAAATTACCAAATGAAACCTTATTGTATGAGCACTACTGAGGTGTTTATTACTTCTCTTTCAATATAATTTTAGTATTTGAGTTTACAAGATATTAATATTACTGACCTAAGTGTTTTAGACAAACTGTAAGATGACTAGGAAATGAGGGTCCTATTAAAAATATTGTTCCTGTAGGTAAAAAATTAATCGGGTGGAGGATGGACAAGTTTTAAGCATGTGTTGGTTTGGAGTATAAAAAAGAATATGTAGACTCATATACAAATATATTGTGTAGGAGAGGCAGGTGACTCCATCTCTACAGTTTCCACCTTTAATTAACTTAAAGGACCACTGTTCACTGCCTAGAAATAAACACAGGTAAAATAAAAAGTACATGCGTTTTGCACTATATATATATATATATATATATATATATATATATATATATATATAGATAGATAGATAGATATACAGTGCCTTGGCATTTTTCGTGTTTTGTTGCCTTGCAACCTGGAATTAACATGGATTGTTTGAGGATTTGCATGATTTAATTTACAGAACATGCCCACAACTTTGACAGTTTTTTTTTTATTGTGAAGCAAACAAATAGGACAAAATAACATTAAAAGTCAATGTGCATAACTATTCACCCCCCCTAAAGTTAATACTTTGTAGAGGCACCTTTTGCAGCAATCACAGCTCCAAGTCGCTTTGGATAAGTCTCTATGAGCTTGCCACATCTTACCACTGGGATTTTTGCCCATATCTCCTTGTAAAACTACTCCAGCTCCTTCAAGTTGGATGGTTTGTGCTTGTGAACAGCAATCTTTAAGTCTGACCACAGATTTTCTGTTGGATTGAGGTCTGGGCTGTGACTAGGCCATTCCAACACATTTACATGTTTCCCTTTAAACCACTCAAGTGTTGCTTTAGCAGTGTGTTTGGGGTCATTGTCCTGCTGGAAGGTGAACATCCATTCTAGCCTCGAAGCACGCACTGAGTGGTACAGGTTTTGCTCAAGAATATCCCTGTATTTAGCACCATCCATCTTCCCCTCAACTCTGACCAGTTTCCCAGTCCCGGCTGCTGAAAAATATCCCCACAGCAAGATGCTGCCACCACCATGTTTCACTGTGGGGATGGTGTTCTTTGGGTGATGTGATGTGTTAGGTTTGCAATAGAACATAGCATTTTCTTTGATGGCCGAAAAGTTACATTTTCGTCTCATCAGACCAGAGCACCTTCCTCCATACATTTTGGGAGTCTCCAACATGCCTTTTGGCAAACTCAAATCGTGCCATTTTATTTTTTGCTGAAAGTAATAGCTTTCTTCTGGCCACTCTGCCATAAAACCCAACTCTATGGAGCGTACGGCTTATTGTCATCCTATGTACATCTACTCCCGTCTCTGTTGTGAAACTCTGCAGCTCCTCCAGGGTTACCTTAGGTCTCTGTGCTGCCTCTCTGATTAATCCCTTCTGTGCCTGGTCTGTGAGTTTTGGTGTGCGGCCATCTCTTGGCAGGTTTGCTGTTGTGCCATGTTCTTTCCATTTGGTTACGATAGATTTGATGGTGCTCCTGAGGATCATCAAAGATTTGCACATTCTTTTTTTTTTTAAACTTCTTTTTTTTTTTTTTTTTGTGGTTTACATTATATAACAAAATGTACAGAAAAAGTCAACAGTATAGCATTTATAAACGTATCTATAAAACAGTGAACAAATCTGTGGTTTATCCTAAACAGTTCGGACAAGTTTGTTAACAGATATGGAGATATAACTTGTGGCTCTCCTAGATCTTAAGCTCTACAGTTGACATTGGGGTCAATATATCTATCTTATGAGAATATTTTCTTGTCCCTTTCCTCCAAATAGTTTTATATGAGAATCTCAGAGTGAGTCCTTGCAGGACTAAGTTATTTACCAGAGCATTTAAAAGCAAGGTGTATCTGGGTCTAAAATTATAAATTGCATTTCTTTCTTTGCTCTTATCAATTTACCGTGAAAAACCCACTAGTTAGTCTAGTCATTCTCAGACTCACCTCGTCTCGGACCTCTAACTTTCCAGATGTCCCAGCAGGAGGCCCACCGTTTGTATCTTGCATCGAACTCCGCCGAGAAGTGGCTCATGGTTTGAATGTGATCAATTTTCTGTAGAACTTCTTTAAATGTGGGGTCAGTGTGTTTCCAATGTTTGGCTATTATGCATCTAGATGCCAAGTATAACTGATTGGTCAGGAATTGCTCACTCTTTGTTAGTGTTGTGTTTGGGAGTCCCAATAGTGCTTCCTCTGGTTTTTGCTCTAATGTTTTCCCCCACAGTTTACCTAATGTATTGTATGTTGCCTGCCAAATATGTTTAATTTTGGGGCAGTCCCACAGCATGTGAATTAGAGAACCTACATGTCCACAACCTCTGTAGCATTTGTCAGAGAGTGATTTGTTTGAGTGGTGAAGTCTCGCTGGTGTGAGGTACCACCTCATCACAGTTTTTAGTGCATTCTCTTTTAAGGTGATATTTAAGGATGAAATGTTAGCTTGCTTGATAACTTGACTCCATTGTTTATCGTCTAGTGTGATCTGTAATTCTGATTCCCACTTCTCCTGATAGTGTGGCTTGTTTATGCTAGACACCTCCGATAGGTGTTTGTATATAACCGATATGTTGCCCTTGCCTCCAGGGTTGTTAATGCAACATTGCTCATATACTGATTTTTTATTCTGACTATTTGATTTTGCATTCTGAAATATCGTTTGTTTAATTATTATCAGATTAAGCCATTCATTGTTAGGTATTTGATTTAGTGTGCCCCCTTGTGTCAGAGTCCAGGTGTCTGCGACTATAGTCAGATCTTTCTGTATCCACCATTTCATCTGGGAGGCTTTGGTGGCGTGGCCTTCCTTATGGGATTGCCAAAGAGGGGTTAAACCTGAACCTACATGTAACAGGGGGGATTTTTTATTAATTTCTTTCCAAACTGTTAACGAGTTGCGAATGCAGCTTGTAAGGGTTTGTGTTTTCAGTTCTTTATGTGCGCTGAGCCATAGTGTATGCGCTAAGGTTATGTGGTTTTCCTCTAAGATTTGTTTTTCTATCTCGACCCATGTTGGAACGGCTTCTTTCTTATACCAGTTAGTCAATTGCGCCAATCTTGTGGCCTTGTAGTAGTTAACCAGGTTTGGGAAGGCTAGACCTCCTTTTTGTATGGGTGTGTGCATCGTATTTTTGTTAACACTTGGTTTTTTTTGGTTCCAGGTAAATTTGAAAAGGGTTTTTTGTAGTGCTTTTATGGCTGTCAAGTTAATTGGTGTCGGGATCGCTCTAAATAAGTATAACATTTTTGGGATAACATTCATTTTGATTGCGTTTATTTTTCCAAGCCAGGATATATTGTAGGCTGACCATTTCTCTATGTCCTGTTTTATTCTACTGATGATTTGGGGGAAGTTCGCATCATATACCTGGTCTATGGAGCCTGGAATATTAATACCTAGGTAGATTTGCACATTCTTATTATAACCTAACCTAACCTTTTTATAACCTAACTCTGACTTGTACTTCTCAACAACATTGTCCCTTACTTGTTTGGAGAGAGTTCCTTGGTCTTCATGGGAGTCTTTGCTTAGTGGTGCCTGTTGCTTAGGTGTTGCAGCCTCTGGGGCCTTTCAGAAAAGCTGTGTATATGTAATGACAGATCATGTGACACTTAGATTGCACACAGGTGGATATCATTTCACTAATTATGTGACTTCTGAAAGTAATTGGTTGCACCAGAGCTTTTTATGGGTTTCATAACAAAGGGGGTGAATACATACGCACATGCCAATTTTCTGTTTTTTATTTCTAAAAAATAGTTTTATGTATATATTTTTATATTTTTCTCATTTCACTTCACCAATTTAGACTATTGTGTTCTGATCCATCACATAAAATTGAGATTAACAAAACATTGTAATGTATCAAATAGGTAAAAAGTCAAGGGGGGGGTGAATACTTTTGCAAGGTTATACTATTTATTATTATTATTATTATTATTATTATTAGCTATTTATACCGTGCCAACATATTCCTCAAAGTAAAAGAGAGCCCTGTCTTTGAGCTTATAATCTTGCACATAGAGTACATTTTCAAGCATCCTATATGATTAAAAACTTGCAAACAATCTAAGGGATTTGGAAGGTGATAGATACATTACATTGGGCATATTAAGTATGAAGGTGATAAGATTTATTAAATAGATGAGTTTTTAGTGAGGTTTTGAGGTAGGATGAGAGTCTAGTGGAGTGAAGCAAGGAGTTCCAAAGCATTGGGATAAAATGAGAAAAGTCCTTAAGGAGGGAGTGAGAGGACATATAAGGAGGTGCATAAGTGGTTAATGCGGAGGCTAGCGAGGAGTGAATAACAGTAGTTGAGACGAGATATTATGAGAGAGTGAATTAGAATTTTAGTTGTCTATTGTGTAAGATAGTGACGTATTTTGGAGATATTTTTATAATGAAATAGACAAGATTTGGTGAGTGAATATATATGTTGAATAAATGAGAGGACAGGATCAAGAAGAATCCAAGACAACGGGCTTTGGAGGAGGGAACGATGATTACATTGTCAACAGTGAGAGATATTTGAGGAATGGATGTTGGAGTAGACGATGGAAAAATAAGGAACTTATAAAAACAAGTTTTCGACATGTTAAGTTTGAGATCCAGGAGGATATGCTAGAGAGGCACTTGGAAACTCATGCTAGAATAGAGGAGGATAGAGCTGATGCTGAGAGGTCAATTTGCGTATCGTCAGCAGATGATATTGATATCTGAAAGATATTATGTGGAAGTATAGAGAAGAGGAGGGGCCTAGGACTGAACCTTGGGGTACACCAACAGACAGAGGGCAAGGTGAAGAATGGTGCCAGAAAAGGAGACACTAAATGTTCGACCTTACCTGTAGGTATGATGTGAGCCATGAAAGAGCAGAGTCATGGATGCCAAGAGAGTAGAGAATTTGGATTAGATGAGGGTGGTCAACTGTGTCAAAGGCAGCAGAGAGATCAAGGAGAATTAGAATAGAGAAACTACCATTTGACTTGGCAGTGAGCAAGTCATTAGAGATTTAGTGAGGGCAGTCTTTTTGGAGTGATGGGCTGGAAACCAGATTGGAAGATGACGAGAAGAGAATTGCAGGAAATACATTGGGTAAAGTGCTGAAATGGAAAAACTGTTTGCATTATTAAAAGGTATTTCAGGTTCATTCTCAAAAAGATGAAATTAATGGACAAACGTTTTCGGTCTGTCATGCCCTAGTAAGATATATTAAGAGAAATATCTAAGGATATTATCTAATTAAGATGATTGAATGATTGAGCTATAACATTGGATACAATGGTAGAAAAACTGTTGAATTTTCTTGTAAAAAGGATATTTATTGATGAAACACTAGCTAACAAAAGCTATATTTGTAACGTTTGGATAATTAGTAATTTCTTATTATGCTTCCCTTTTATTTTCCTGTTTACTTACAGTAGATTTATTTTATTATACGACTATCTATTCCACTACTTATTTTTACCCCTTGTTTTATCATTGAGAAATACATTTTTTTGCTACCTTTATTATCTCTGATATGAGATTTTATATTGTTCTTTTTACAGTATATAATTAATTACTATTTTTTTTATTTCTCCCTTTTGTAGTATGGCTCACACTCCAGTTTACTATACTTTTTATTTGGAAGGAGTATTTAGTGCCTTACTTGTACTGTTTGTTGATTGGTCTTTTTTTCTGTATAGTTTTATTTTGCTCATCCCTACCCACTTTACTATATAACTTTGGACCCAGAGGATTTTTTACTTCACACCAGCCCGGTTATCTCCTGAACACCATTTGTACTGGGTCATCTAGCACTTTATATGTGGTTTACATAGAGGAGAGGGTATCAGCTAAAACCCCACCAGTGCTACAGACTGAAGCATATCCCTTTGAACCTTATAATATTTAAATATTGGTGACAAAACCCCAGCTTTTACCTAGCCACATTCATTGGCATCTACATTGGATAAATATAGGGTGGAGAGAAATTATTCCCTGGACCGTGTCCCCTTACTCCCACACGCTGCTGGACCTCACATGCCTTTCTGCTGTGTCCACTGCTTTTACTGCGGCCTCTTCCTCCCACCATTCCTGAGCCCTAGGCCTGGGCCTAAATTCCCTACCCCCTGAAAGGATCACGTATGGCACGCAGGAGTACCACCAGCTCTTGGGGGGAGTAATTTGGGGCCCTGTGCCTGCCTGCCCCCAGCCTTTTGCCCTCCAGGTGGTGGGGGTGATCCTGTCCTCCCTCAACTGTCCCTGGGGCCTGTCCCTCATCCCAGCTATTACCCCCCTGGGGTCAGGCCCCTCCCCTTCTGACCCTGAAAATGGTGTGCCTATCAATATGGGCACCTGCCCACCACCTCCCCCTCTACACTACTTCCCATCTCCTCCTCTCCCACACTCTAACCGTCCTTCTCTCCAACACTCTCCACCACCTCCTCTTCTACTCACCTCCTCCACTTCCTCCTCCTCTCCTCCAGCCACCATCTCCTCCTCTCCAACATTCCCCATGGACACTTCTCTCATCTCTCTCCTCCTCACCTTTCCTCCTCCCCACATCTTTACTCCTCTCCCCTCCTCCCTCCATATCAATCCTGAAAATAAAATAAGATAAATGAAAAAAAGTATATGTGTATATATTTGTGATGTAAAAAAAAGGTATGTTTTATGTGCAATTGCTAACTGTTGGGGTATAGGGTGGGGGTATAGGGTGTAGGGTGCGTGTATGTGGTGACCTGACTCTATCTGTATCTATGTACTGTATGTTATTTACTTTATGTGTATTTGTATTATGTGTAATCAGTAATTAAAATGTATGTGAAAAATAGTTTTGCTGACAATAGAAATGAATAGAAGTGTGAGAACCTGCTCTCCAATATCACCTACTCTCTCTCTCTCTATCCAACCTCCAATTTCGGGAGCTGTATGCTTCTTCGGAAGAATCTACAACACAGACAAAGCATGGGCGTGTGGAACGCAGCTTTATTATCTCTCCCTGTCAATAATTTTCTGGGAGATCGCTTTTCATTGGCTCTGAGACGTGCGTCGCACTCTGTGACTACGGGATTGGATTGTAACTGCAGTACGCATCTATTCCAGCCCACTGTCAGCTTGCGGGCGCAGGAAGGGTTTACGGGTTGAGTCTTCAGCCCTGTGGTTGTGGGCTTGTTCAATTTAATTGCTCTGTAACTCCTGCAAATTCCACTGCGGGCTTGGAATTTAATAGGGCCCTTATATCAATATAGTTATTTATCAATAACTGAAATATTTAGTCCATATCATGAGAAGACAAGATTCCCTAGAGAAGGTCCAGAAACAGGGGGCGGCAGAGGCAGAGATGGATAGATGAAGTTATTGAAGCAATGAACATGAACTTGAAGAAGCTCAGAGGGGCAGTGGCTAACAGATGTGCCTGGCGTGCTGTGGTGGATATCAATCATATAAGAAAATGAATAGACACAAAAAATAGGATCTATCCCAAAGCATGCCTGGTTACTACAGGACAGGAACCTGTTCTGTGCGCAAATTTACAGCCGTGATAGTGCCCCTTGTAAGTTAGACCCCTTAGTAGCCAACCGCTTCACCCATATAGCATGGGTCCAGTAGTATAAAACATGGATTAGTGAATATATCAGCACTCTTTCTGTTGCTTACTCCTTGGATCAATTATGGCTGACACTCTAAACCAGGCAGAAAAGGCAAGATTAGTTGAGGCAGATGGTTTCTGTCTATCATCAACTCTAATTCTTCTACTGAAGAGAATTTTGAAACCTCAGAGGTCTCTTCAGCATGCGTGCATGTGAGACATCTAAACATCATTAAATCTCAACTCTATATCCATATATCACGTTATTTGTTCCATTGATGTCATCAAAAAAGAATCATTACTATGGTAGTACCATAGACATTAAAGTTTGTTTGTGTTTCATAGGGTTACAGTACGCTATTAGGATTAAAGGGAATATTGACTATTCTTAAATGGGTTTGTGGCCCAGGCGGTAGATTTCATGTCTTTCTGCACCCATTAAAATGTATTATCTGAAATACAAATAGGCATGTTTGCATTTATACATTTAGTTTTGAGATCCTTATTATGCAGCACTCATCAATGTTGCAAGGTTAGTGGAAGTAGAGAACCAACAAGAAGCATATTAAAGGGATGGTGAAGTCATATATTTACTATTATGCAACTAAAAGAGAAGGTTTTAAATGTTACAACGGTTTGTAAATGTATGAAAAATGAGAGGTGCAAGGCTTAATATTCTCTTTTAAGTCTCTATAGATGTCTTTTGCTATCTAGAGTGTGCCAGAGAGCTGCACCAGCTGTCTCATGGAGCTCAATGGAAATTTCAGCTCCCTCTGGTGGCTAAAGGCAGTATAGCTTAAAAAAGATGTGGCTCTCACTTTTAGTTTTTTTAAAAGCAATGGAATTAAATCAGACAACCCCTTATGCACTCATGTTTCATGTAAACAAAATCTTTTGTAATATTTAAAACATGCAAGATAGCAAATGGTGACAAAGGTACATTTATATTGTGTACCCAGCACAACCCCCGATTACTATGTAATGTTCCCATCATGAGATAGCCGCACAAGATAGATAAAAATGAGTTCATGATTATTTATGAACTAGCTACTTGCCCGTAAAAAATTACGGGAATAAAATCGTAAGCCTGGAAATGTTGATTGCCACCCAATGTGAGCACCTTCGGCGCTAATCGCGAGACCCACGCTGAGTGCCTTTGGGGATCATTGCTAGTCTCTCCCCCTCTCTACTGCCTCCCTTGTGTTTCCTTTCCCCCCTTTTCTCCTTCCCTTGTGTTTCATTTCCCCATCTCCCTCCCTTGTATCTCATCCCCCCTCCCTCCCTTGTGTCTCCTTCCCCCTCTCCCTCCCTTGTTTCTCCTTCCGCCTCCTTTCTCTCCCTCGTGTCTCATTACCCCTCCTTTCTCTCCCTCCGCTGTCTCATCCCCCTCCTCTCTCCCTTTCTCTTGTGTCTCATTTCCCCCTCCTCTCCCTCCCTTGTGTCTCATTTTGCCCCTCTTCTCCCTCCCTTGTGTCTCCTTTTCCCCCTCCTCTCCCTCCCTTGTGTCTCCTCCCCCCCTCCTCTCCTTCGCTTGTGTCTTCTTTCCCCCTCCTATCCCTCTCGTGTTTCCTTTCCCCCTCCTCTCCCTCCCTTGTGTCTCCTTTCCCCCTCCTCTTCCTCCCTTGTGTCTCATTTCCCCTCCTCTCCCTCTCTTGTCTCTTATTTCCCCCTCCTCTCCCTCCCTTGTGTCTCCTTCCCCCTCCTCTCCCTCTCTTGTGTCTCATTTCCCCCCTCCTCTCCCACTCTTGTCTCTCATTTCCCCCTCTCCCTCGCTTGTCTCTCATTTCCCCCTCCTCTCTCTCTTTCCCTTGTGTCTCATTTCCCCCTCCTCACCCTCCCTTGTGTCTCATCTCCCCCTCCTCTCTCTCTTTCCCTTGTGTCTCATTTCCCCCTCCTCTCCCTCCCTTGTTTCTCATTTCCCACTCCTCTCCCTCCCTTGTGTCTCATTCCCCCCATCCTCTCCCTCCCTTATATCTCCTTTCCCCCTCCTCTCCCTCCCTTGTTTCTTCTTACCTCCCTCTTCTCCCTCTCTTGTGTCTCCTTTCCCATTTCCTCTCCCTCCCTTGTCTCTCATTTCCCCCTCCTCTCTCTCTTTCCCTTGTGTCTCATTTCCCCCTCCTAAACCTTCCTTGTGTCTCATTTCCCTCCTCCTCTCCCTCCCTTGTGTCTCATTTCCCCCCTCCTCTCCCACTCTTGTCTCTCATTTCCCCCTCTCCCTCGCTTGTCTCTCATTTCCCCCTCCTCTCTCTCTTTCCCTTGTGTCTCCTTTCCCCCCTCCTCTCCCTCTCTTGTCTCTCATTTCCCCCCTCCTCTCCCTCCCTCCCTTTTGTCTCATTTCCCCCTCCTCTCCCTCCCTTGTTTCTCATTTCCCACTCCTCTCCCTCCCTTGTGTCTCATTTTCCCCATCCTCTCCCTCCCTTATATCTCCTTTCCTCCTCCTCCCCCTCCCTTGTGTCTTTTTTCCTCCCTCTTCTCCCTCTCTTGTGTCTCCTTTCCCCTTTCCTCTCCCTCCCTTGTCTCTCATTTCCCCCTCCTCTCTCTCTTTCCCTTGTGTCTCATTTCCCCCTCCTAAACCTTCCTTGTGTCTCATTTCCCTCCTCCTCTCCCTCCCTTGTGTCTCCTTTCACCCATCCTCTCCCTCCCTTATGTCTCCTTTGCCCCTCCTCTCCCTCCATTGTGTCTTCTTTCCCCCTCCTCTCTCTCTCTTGTGTCTCCTTTCCCCCCTCCTCTCCCTCTCTTGTCTCTCATTTCCCCCCTCCTCTCCCTCCCTCCCTCCCTCCCTTTTGTCTCATTTCCCCCTTCCTCCC
This sequence comes from Discoglossus pictus, assembly GCA_027410445.1. Lineage (NCBI taxonomy): Eukaryota > Metazoa > Chordata > Amphibia > Anura > Alytidae > Discoglossus > Discoglossus pictus. Next base: position 459,763,468 of record CM050164.1, read on the forward strand.
TTGTGTCTTGAGGGCAGGCCCAGGATGAACACTTGTGCCACCAAGCATAAAGTCTGTGAATACACGGTGACCTTGAAGAGGTCAGGGCACACTTCCACAAAGGGCCCCAAACACTTGAGTCCTGCACCCAGTAGGGCAGTGACCCACAGACCCTTCTTTTGCAGGAGCCAGGTGGCAGGGAAGATCAGGGGCACATAGGCCAGCATGTACACCATGGACAGCCAGTCTTTCTTGTTACTGGTCCCTTCTGTACCTGCTCAGCGGAGCAATGGCTTCCCACCCCTGCCGGCACATCCTCTCTTCAGCGTAGGGATGTAGCAATGGCGACATGCGGGCCACCCTACGCTGCAGAGATAACGCGCGGGCAGGGGTGGCACACCATGAAGGACGTCCGCATAGTTCTGTGGTCCGTAAGTTCCTGGTGCTGGGGGAGGCAGAGGGGGCTAAGAGAGAGAGGTATAGAGGATATGAGAGAGAGAGAGGCAGAGGGGAGATGAGAGACAGAGGCAGATAGCACTCATTGCAGTCCAGTGGGTCTCGCGATGACTTCCTGTGGCGCTCATCGTGAGGCCTGCAGTGAGCGCCTTTGGCTCAGCAACCAACGCCACAAACGTGATCTGCAGCCTTGGTCCACAACTATATATGTGAAATATCACATGCTAGGATGCAATGGGCAGCCATCAGCAACAGAAAGAGTATTTGCACAAAGGTACATACAATATTGTAATTACAAATGGCTAGTGTACTTTTTCTTTCATGTATTTTTGCACCAAAACACCTGACTTTAATATTAATTTTTTTACTCTTGCAGTTGATTCATATCTTGCCAATTCACTTCTAATCCTTGTTCTTTATCATGTTTTTTCTAGTATTCACTTTTCTCCATCTAACTTTCTAACTCCCCTCTCAGCATTCAGCTTTTTGCTCTTCACCTATTTTCCTTCCGATCTTCTTTTCCCACATCACCAATATTCCACCTGCCCTCACACTCACTATTCCCCTGGGAAAGTACCAAGAAGTGATTTAAAATTGGTGGGAAGTGATGAGGAATACTGTGTTCTGCAGTGGTATGTTAGTTATGCATTGATATGATAAAGAGGTGGGGGGAAGCCAGTGTGATGCAGTGATATGATAGTGAGTAGTGAAGAAGCCTGTGTGATGCACTGATATGATAGTATGAAGGGAAGAAACCTGAGTTATGCACTGATATGATAGTGAGGTGGGAGAAAGCCTGAGTGATGCATCTCTTGCTCTCTTCTCTTCCTCTTAACCCTACTGTCTACCTCTTCCTTTCCCCACCTCTTTTAAGTAGGAGTCAACATGGATTTACGGTCATGTCAAACAAATCTAGTTAGTTTCTATGAGGAGGTTAGGAGGAACAGGGATAAAGGCAACTCAATAGATGTAGTCTTTTAGGATTTTGCAAAGGCTTTTGATACAGTGCCACATGGAAGACTACTGTGCAAACTATAAGATACAGGAATAGCAGAAAATATCTGTGCGTGGATTGAGATTGAGAAGCAAAGTTTTGTGGTAAATGGAACATACTAAGATTGGACAAATGTGGTAAGTGGGGTTCCTCAGGGTTCAGTATTAGGTCCTCCCCTTTTTAACATATGTATTAATGACTTAGAATTGGGACTGGAAAGTATAGTCTCCATTTTTTCTGATGACACAAAGTTGTGCAAGGTAATTAAGTCAGATAGTGATGTGCTTTCCCTCAAAGAGATTTACATAAATTAGAGGAATAGGCAATTAAATGACAGATGGGATTTAATATGAATAAATGTAAAGTTATGCATCTGGGAAGGAAAAATAGCCATGCAATTTATAATCTTAATGGAGCGAATATAGGAGTATCAGATATTGAAAGGGATTTGTGAGTACTTGTGGACAATCACTTAGGTAACAGTGCTCAAAGCCAAGCAGCAGCTGCAAAGGCAAAACAAATATTAGCATGTATTAAGAAGGGTATAGAAGCAAGGGAAGCAAATGTAATTCTGCCACTATACAAATCTCTGGTACACCCTCATTTGCAATATGGAGTACAATTTTGGGTACCACTTCATAAAAAGGACATTTTAGAGCTGGAAAAAGTATGAATAAAGAAATTAAACGTATTTTCTCTAGAAAAAAGGCGTCTAGGAGGAGATATGATTACATAATATAAATACATCCAAGGTCAGTATAAAGCTTTGTCAAGTGAGCCTTTTGTGCCAAGAGGTTTTCATGTGACAAGAGGACATCCCTTGAGGTTAGAAGTAAAAAGATTCCACCTTAAAGAAAGAAAAGGGCTCTTCACCGTAAGAGTGGTTAATCCTTGGAATTCTCTACCAAAGGAGGTGGTGACAGCGGATTCAATAGATAACTTTCAAAAGGGACTATTTTTAACACACTGCTAAAGCAACACTTGAGGGGTTTAAGGTGTTGGAATGGCCTTGTCACAGCCTAGACCTCAATCCAATAGAAAACCTGTGATCAGACTTAAAGATTGCTGTTCACATGTGCAAACCATCCAACTTGAACGAGCTGGAGCAGTTTTGCAAGGAGGAATGGGCAAAAATCCCAGTGGTAAGATGTGGCAAGCTCATAGAGACTTATCCAAAGCGACTTGGAGCTGTGATTACTGCAAAAGGTGGCTCTACAAAGTATTGACTTTAGGGGGTGAATAGTTATACACATTTACTTTTCTGTTATTGTGTCCTATTTGTTGTTTGCTTCACAATAAAAAAAAAAAAACATCTTCAAAGTTGTGGGCATGTTCTGTAAATTAAATTATGCAAATCCTCAAAAAATCCATGTTAATTCCAGGTTGTGAGGCAACAAAAAACGAAAAATGCCATGGGGTGAATACTTTTGCAAGCCACTATAACTATGTAACCATTATTTCAAATTATTTGAATCTGCAAATTAATGGCCCAGTATATAGATTAACCGCACAATGTGCTTCATTAATTTGGGTGAGATAACCTACATGCCAAAAATGCATTATAACTAGGTGGTGAATCATTTTAATTTCTACATAAACTAATTTGGCAGCTGTGCCTCTAATTAGTGAACTAATTAGCTTATTGTACCACACTGAGAAAAGGTTATATAACCTAGCAATAATTGAGTTGAGGAACAAATGGCTACTGCAATACTTAATACATTTTAATACATTTACCATATAAAATAACAAAAACCACAAATGTGATAGAAATATGATGAAGAGGATATGGGTAAAGTTAAGTAAAATTCAAAATCTCCACTTTCCAGAATTTTTTAGTAAATGGTGAAACATTTTATTATAGATATATTGTCAATTTACAAATTAATAGTTATATTATATGTATAGTTTATGGTTAAAATATATGTAATTATTTTAATATATGTATTTTAGAATTTAAAATGATAAAATGTTTTGAATACAATAATTTTAAATTATTAGCATTATGGACTACAAAGAGAATAAAGTGAGTTGCCAGTAAAATCTCAAGTTTCCAGAATTTTACAGTAAAAATTAAAATTTCAGTTATATTTATTATTTTTGTTGAAAAAAACATCATCTGTACTGAAATTTTGAGAACATATATCATCAATACTGTGAAATGCTAGGAAGTTAGGCATTTGTATAAAGCAATATTACATTAATATAATGGTGGACTAAGTAAGAAGATTAACAAATATAATTTTATGATAAAAAGTGAATTCATTCATAAATTACTAAATTCATTTATATCATGTGTCTTTCATTTTTGAAAATATTTGTTGTCTGTGATAAAAAAATTATAATTTTTGTATCTGAAATTCAGAAAAGATATATCATTAATTAAACCCTTGTATAAATATTTGTCATTATTTCTATACTACGGCCCTCATTCAATTGCAATTTGGCCAATTTAATAGGGCTCTAAATAAGCACATAACATATATTTTTTAAAGAAGTTTTTAGTTAGCGAGCATCTATCCAAAAGCAAGGTTTTCACTAACTAAAAACTTCTTTAAAAAAAATATGCTATGTGCTTATATAGAGCCCTATTCAGTTGGCCAAATCGCAATTGAATGAGGGCCTATGTATTTTAGTATATTTTAATAGGGAATTGGGAATAGGCATCATATTAAATAATATAGTATAGGAATATAGACATAATAAAAAAAATATTCACAGAATTTCATTTCATGGTTAAAACTGGAGTTTGCATTACATTTAAATCTCAAATTAGAAGATAATGAGCCTGATTCAATTGAGCAATTGTAAATTACAGAAACACGTAATGGAGGCCATAAGTTATTTTGCTATTCAATTGGTGTCTTTTTGCGGGCTACAAACGGGTTACGGCCTTGAAATCCTTGCGGTTGCTAAATCCAGAACTTACAGCCCATCGAAGCCTTTGATCTTTCACGTCCGCAAGACTTCTGAGCGATAAAATTGCAAATTGCTATTCAGTTGCTACAATTCCGCAAGCCCGCAAATGTTTTCACACCTGTAAACGGCAAATGTAGGAGAAAATCCTACGAATAAAAGAGAGGACCCGAAAGGGGGTTTAACCCATGTCCATAGCACTGTAAATGCAAATAAAATATCAATACTGTAAATAACGGGGAAAGTGATCATAGACATTAGAATAAATTGCACAAAAGTCTCGAGCTTGCAAATTGGCAATAAAAAATATATTTTTTATGTTTCATATTGAGCTTATATCGATCTCAGGAATCAATAAATTAATAGATATCAGACCATCCACATGGACTAGAACAGTATTTTGTATTTTGCGGTTTTGCAAGTCCGATCGCATATCGGACCCCCAAACGCTAACTGATTGACATGTAACCTCCATGTTTTACTGACCTAATGATGACGGTCTCATTTTCTATTGGCAGTTTCTAAATGGGTAGTTGCGGCCTTGCTTAATTGATCATGTTCCCGCCCTGATCTGCTATGTACGAGTGCATGATTTACTGTTTTGGCCTTCGGCCCGTAACTTGTGGGCTTGTTCAACTGAATAGCACCAGAATTGTAGCAGAATTCAAGCCCGACAAACGGCCTGTATAACGCGAGATGCAGGCTTCGAATTGAATCAGGCTCAATATTTGTATTACCAGTATGTCTCTTATTTTCACAAAAATACAGAATATATAATAATTAAAAAAGGTAAAAGTATATATCATCATCTTTATATTTTCGTTTTATTACTTGCAACTTTTATGAAATGTTTGAAAATTAGATTGTATGACATAGATTATTTTTTTATAACGAAGGCAATATATACAGAATCAAACTAATTGTAAGTATAATCTCCAGCAATAAAGATCAAAAATATATCTAATAAGTAATTTTAAATTCATATAATGATGGAAATATTCCCTTGAAAAGAAAAAAGAGAAATAATAAAATCTACATAAATAAAAAAGACTTAAAATATATGTAAATATAGTATATAGAGTTATACTTTAAACCAATGAAATGCTTGGAGGTTCAGAATTATATTAAGTATTTTACATGAATGTAATTATCTATATATGGATAGAATCAAGTAAACTGCAAAAAAATCTACATGAATAAAAATAATTAAAATATATGTAATTATTTTAAACTATGAGAGTTATTATATTTTAATCCTATGAAATGCTTGGAGATCTGGAGTTATATAAAGTAGTTTTAAATTGATTTAATGATGTGAATATGGATGGAATCAAGTAAACTGCAAATAAAATCTCCAGTTTCCAAAATGTTATAGTAGACAATTAAATATTTATTGAGGCTTTAATCTTCACAACAAAGCTTTTCAGGTCCTAATTGAAATCCTATCTGCAGACAGTAGGTATCAGTTCTCGTGAATGCTCCATCTATGTCTCAGCCTCACACTGTGCAAGACAAATCCAACTCTTTGACATATGTCTCCATGTAGCTTCCCATTTATCTGCAGGCCTAGATCTAAGGGTGAAGTCTCCTTTTATTATTTTGGTATGTGGTAATGCCAATTATATCCCAGGGATGCCAATTTCAAAGCCCTGCAGCCCAACCCAGGATTGAAGTCTCAGTAAATGCAAAAATAATCTGTGACCTCCGACCCTCTCAGTTCTGCCCGCCATTACCGAGTTAAAGGGGGTGAAAGGGGAAGGTGAGCGTCGAATTTCAGATGATCATTGGCAAATATTGTAGCAGATGGAAGAAATCTAGATGCAAAACCAAGCCAATATGGAGCACATTACTTAAGATGAAAGACACGATGTCAAGAATCCTCTTTGGTTGTCTCTTACAGAAAACTTACCCTCAAAATATCTTTCTGGTAGGAGGTCGGGTGATTTTTTTGTAGTAAATGAAAGCATTTGAACGAAGCAAAGTTTGACTATGGTACATTATTCTATGATTTTAGTGATTAACATGGTTTGAAAAATGTCAACGCCTTGATTTGAACTGTGAAAGATATTGTAGACTGTAATAGAGCTATTACAAGCCAAGATGTAAAGATGTAGGAATGAGAATAGACATTGGGAAGGACACCCAAAACGTAGCCAATTTACAATCCACGGAGCACTTGCACGAATAGAAGCACATAGAGCCTGGCACACAGAGAGCCCCAGCACAGTGGCACACAGAGCCTGGTACCCAGAGAGCCCCAGCACAGTGGCACACAGAGCTTGGCACCCCGAGAGCCCCAGCACAGTGGCACACAGAGCCTGGCACCCAAAGAGCCCCAGCAAAGTGGCACACAGAGCCTAGCACCCAGATGGCCCCAGCACAGTGCCACACAGCCTGGCATCCAGAGAGCCCCAGCACAGTGGCACACAGAGCCTGGCATCCAGAGAGCCCCAGCACAGTGGCACACAGAGCCTGGTACCCAGAGAGCCCCATGATAGGGTAACATAGAGCCTGGTACCTAGAGAGCCCCAGCACAGTGGCACACAGAGCCTGGCACCCAGAGAGCCCCAGCACAATGGCACACAGAGCCTGGTACCTAGAGAGCCCCAGCACAATGGCACACAGAGCCTGGCATCCAGAGATCCCAGCACAGTGGCACACAGTGCCTGGCATCCAGAGACCCCCTCAGCACAGTGGCACACAGAGCTTGGCACCCAGAGAGCCCCAGCACAGTGGCACACAGAGCATGGCACCCAGAGAGCACCAGCACAGTGGCACACAAAGCATGGCACACAGAGAGCCCCAGCACAGTGGCACATAGATTCTGGCACCCAGACATTTGCCAGCAAAAACGTTTTTTTGATTAATGGGTTACAAATTTGGGGTGCTCATTACATTCAATGGCGCACTAGATTAGCATAAATACGATATATATATATATATATATATATATATATATATATATATATATATATATACTGTATATTTACTGTATCTGTCTTTCTATGCATTTATTAACTTCAGTGTTTATGTATTTTGCTTTCTCAAAATCCACGCATAGCCATGTTGTCGGGTGGCAGGAGCCCAAGCAGTGCAATCTCTCTTTCTCTTGGTATCCAATCTTTTCCCTTTCATTCTCCATGTCCAACTGACTTCTTACTTTACTTCCAATATATTTTTCCCCTCTTTTTTCACATGGCTTTTCATCTCATACTTATACCTTCACATGTGTTCCTCCTAGTCTCAATTCTCCTTCCACATTCATTCTCTCTTACTTTTCCTCCAAAATATTATTTTTCACATGCCATTCTTTCCCATACATGTCCCCATTGTTTTCCTCTTGTTCACTTATTTTCCTTGTGTCCTGCAATTGTTAAATTATTTAATTTTCCTTGATGTTTCCACTGTCCAACTTCAAATAATGACCTCTTGTCCTGAAAAGTTACTCCCTTTGTAAGATGTATTGAGCTACTTGATTTTTTTTCGATTTCATCCCTTGTGTTTCACTTTGTCATACAAATAAAAACCATGAAGGACTTGCTTATAAGTTCTACCATTTAAACCATGCACCATTTAGTTTTAGTCCACTTTGGACACTTAATAAATTCCATAACTTTTTGTAGTGTTCAAAAATCAGTATTATATATTTTAGGGAATTTATATTGTTATTATGTTTCTAATAAAAGTTAAATTTTATTATTTTTGATAACGGTCCTATACTCTGAATTAGTGTGCTTTTGTTGGCTCTAGTCATAGTCTACATGGAATTAGCACCTAAAAGGTTTATTTCTCTATTGGGCAAACAATTCTGTGTTATTGCATATTTTATTCATATTCTTCTGGAGATATGGTTCCTAGAACTTGATTAATCTAGGTGAGGTATTATTAAGTGATATAAAGTGGCATTAGTTCCTCTGCTGCTAATTCTTCTTCCAATATAACCAAGTATCCTACTGGATGTATGTGCTACCTTGGTGAATCGTATATGGATATGAAAAAGTAACAAAACAAAAAAGATTATCAAAGAATAAAGCAGAATATATAATATCCTTTGATTAGGATAGTTATGGAACTGGTTTATTTTTTGTTCTGTAGCCAGGAAACATGATTTTGGTATTTATGACCCCAAATGAAACCAGCAGGGATGGTGCTGCGTTATATGTTTTTCCTATTTAATTTACTGTTTGTGACTGCATGTTAATTTTTAGTTGCACTACTAACCTTTTCTTATTAAACTGTTATGTTTAATAGCTTCCTGGTGTTGACTGATTAGTCTCACAGCAAGTGAGCTATCCCTGGAATTTGTATGTATTTCATTGACATAAATTGGTGGTAGCTCCCTTGTCCCCTGAAACTGCTCTGAGAGTCAGGATGGACTATAAAGTAGACCTGACATATGAAGGGTCATAGCCTGCGAGGAGTTGCAGGAGACTTACTGAGTGCCTCAAGGGGAAATCCAGTATGTTTATTCACTACTAAAAAGTATATAATAAATATAATAATAAAATAAAAATATTGGTGTATTGTTATAATACTTTAAATGCTCTATCTATCTATCTATCTATCTATCTATCTATCTATCTATCTATCTATCTATCTTGCATTAGTGTAATGTGTAGAAATTGATTAAGGGAGGTGGCACCTCTCGAAAGCTTGTCCATTAGAATACACCGTTAAACAATGTATATTACATTTTTATATATATATATATCACATATAATAGTTGTCGTATTTACGATTGTTGGTCACACAATGTTAATTTTTGCGCCCCAAAGGCGCTCATTGCGCGGCTCGGGAGCCCTGTAAGTGATGGGCTTGACGGAGCTGCAATGAGCACAGAAGGCGCTCATCGCAGGGCCCCGGGCACCAAGTCAAACAGTTAGATGCGACATTGGATGCAACGGCACACTGGGCCCCAGGGACAGGCCGCAGGGGCCGGGGATCCGCCAAATGAGCAGCACAGGCGGGCCGCTTACCGTCACTACGTTTCCCCAGGGGATCGAGAGGCCCGTAATAGCCTTACCCCTGATGGAAAGTCTGCCACACTATCTACATGGAGGAGCCTCTCCTCCCCTCCTTGGCAGCTTCACGCAGCTGCTTTTAATTTGCCTCAACAAGTATAGAGGACAGAGAGGAGGATTATGGCCGACACACGGACAGCCATCTGCAGAGATCTTCCAGTGGGGGAAGAAGTCCCTTTGATGTACAGGGGATGTGGAGGCCCACAATATAGAGCCTAGGAGGTAATAAAGTGGGGGGAACAAATAAATCAAAGACACCGTAAACATATGCACCCTATTATCTATACTGGGCAGATGCTCCCCAATTAACCCTTTACTCTCCTCTTGAAGTTCAAACACCACCCAAGGATCTCTCGCCACCCTTTTTTGGGGTCTAAAATGGAGCCTGCATGCCTGGTGATGCCCACCAGTATTCGGCATAACAGTATATCCAGCCTGCTAAGTTACTATTCTGTGTGACAGGCTTTCAAGGAGCTTAAACAGTAAACTGCAAATGTGAGGGAGAGGGGGGGAGACGGGGGAGGTAGAGGGGGGGGGGCACAGAGGAGGGAGAGTGGGGGAAGAAACACAGGGGAGGGAGAGGGGGCCAAAGAGACACAAGCGGCAGAGGGGGGAAAGAGACACGGGAGGGAGAGGGGGGGAAAAGAGACAGGAGAGGGGGGAAAGAGACACAGGAGAGGGAGGCAAAGAGACACAATAGGGAGTAGGGGGAAAGAGACACAGGGGAAGGAGAGGGGCCAAAGAGACACAAGAGCCAGAGGGGGGGGGGGGAGGAGACACGAGAGGGAGAGGGGGGAAAGAGACACAATAGGGAGTGGGGGGAAGGAGACACAGTGGTGAGATGGGGATAGGGGAAAAAGAGAAACAGAAGGGAGAGGGGAAGAGACACATGGGAGGGAGAGGGGGGAAGAGACAAAGGGGAGGGAGAGGAGGAAGAGACACAGGGGATGGAGAAGGGGGAAAGAGACACAGGAAAGGGGAGGGACAGGGGGGCAAAGAGACACATGAGGGAGAAGGGGAAGAGACACGGGAGGGAGGGGAAAAGAGACACAGGGGATGGACAGCGGGGCAAAGGGACACAGGGGTGAGAGAGGGAAAGGGACAGTGGGGAAAAAGACACAGGGGAGGGATAGGGGGAAAGAGACACAGGGGAGGGAGAGGGGGAAAAGAGACACAGGGGAGGGAGAGTGGGGCAAAGAGAAACAGGGAAGGGAGAGAGGGAAAGAGACACAGGGGAGGGAGAGAGGGAAAGAGACACAGGGGAGGGAGAGGGGGGAAAGATGCACAGGCGAGGGAGAGGGGGAAAGAGACACATGGGAGGGAGAGGGGGGAAAAGACACAAGGGAGTGAGTGATGGAAGAGACACGGGGGGAATGTAATATTATCCTGTCATTTGTGATGGGTGGCCTGCAATGGGCGCCAAGGGTGCTCATTTCGAGGGCTGCAATGAACAGAAGAATGTACGGAGATAGAGAGAAGCCGTGCATAGTGAGGCTCACATTCCCCGGCTTTGCTGCGCATGGTGAGCCTCGCATTGTGTGGCAAACAACAGCATTGCGCGCCTTGTAAATATTATGCCGTAGATTTTTGACGGGCAAGTCGCTAGTATATATATATAATGTTATATCTAACTCATCTACTGAAAACGACAGTATATGCGTGTTTATTTGTATTGCACCATCAATGCGCACTTTACAGAGACAAGGTAGGAACAATTACATGACAATATGAGTGCAATTTTCATAAAGACAATCGGTGGGATACATAGTCCGCGCCCCAAAGAGCTTACAATCTTAGAGACACATTATAGTAAAAGTGTATATGCAAAAGAGAATAGTGCTAAGGGTCTAAAAGTGCATTTAATAAGGATGCTGATGGGAAGTTTCTTTTAAAAGGTGATTTTGAAAAAGATCCTCAAAAGAAATGAAATTAGGGATATTTCTGATGTTCCGGATGCACTACCGCACAACATCATATTTAGCATATAAGTACCATACACTCATCTTTCTTCAGTATGTGATTTTGATTCAAGGCTTTTGTCTTCTAAAATAAACCTATAACAAGTATTTTTGGTACTGTACGTATTGAGCTTGTCTATACTTATAGGATTAATGCGCCAGATAAAGGAACGGACTTGGTAGCGTGTATTGTCATTCGATAGTAATACATCTACTTATCCTGTATGTCATGTATAACACTTTATAATTAATAATTACAAATCAACTGTACAACATATAATGCCAAATAGGTACAATAACCAACTATAGTTGTGTATTTGAACATACTTGTCATGTTAAACCAGGCAATTTCAGAATAGTTGAACTATATGGTCCATATTGGCCATCAAATAGTATATTGCTAATATTGATTGAAAATTATTTAATTGATGGATAATTACACTGTGCTATTGAGTAGATGAAAGAGTTTTCATGGGGAAAAATGTAATGGTGACGTTCTCTCTGGGCTTGCATGAGGCTCCATGTTTGAGCAGGTACAAGGCTGCCATTGAATAATAATTTTTTGGGTTATTGGTAAATCTGGTACATACAAATTTGTAATTACCTCTAAAGAGTTCTCAATCAGACTCATAATTTTAATCCATTTCATTTAAACTGTATTACAAGTGCTACATTAATTAATGAATAATGCTATCTAGGTTGCTGGGTCATTATGAAGAACAGTCTGATTTAGAATGAGTGAAATGTGCTAATTATTATTAAAAATACTAGCGACTTGCCCGTCAAAAAATGACGGCAATAAGATTGTAGGCAGGTAATGGTGTTTGGTTCAGACATTAATTTTGTTGGTGTTCCGAGATGCTTCGGCACTCATTGCGAGCCTTTGGCTCTCATCACGCTCATTGCATGGCTCGGGTGTTGGTTGTTTGTGTGCTATGAGCATTGTTTTAATTTTTTTTTGTATGCTAATGAAATAATTTATAAAATAATAAATGAATATACTTTACCTATTTGAAGTAATATATGCAGGAAGCATTGTGCAGAAGAGCTGACAATCTGTTTTCATGTTCCTGCAGCATCCAATGTAGGTTTGCACTGTTGTGGAGCTGAGGTGTAAGTGTCAGCAATGTGTGCAGTGTGTAGTGTAAATAGTGTGCGTGCGCAAGCCAAATCCGTTGTAGCTGTGTACTTCCGGATTGTGTAAGTTAGTGTTGTAAAATGGTGCCTAATGTGTGGTACGCGGCTGTGGCTGATTTGGCATCCTTGTTCTTGGATCGCGTCCGTCTTTTTCGGAAAATCCATATGTGTTTGGTGGTGTTTTGCGCCTTTAGGGTCCTGTAGCCTCGTTTTCGTTTTTTCCGGCGCCCATTTTTTCTCTGTCTTAGGGGATTTTCGGGTGTCTTAACTCTTGTATTTCAACTTAAATTGAGGTGTAACTTCAGTTTCCGAGGTCCTGGGTGCCCCCCCCCCCCTTGCTGTGGGTAAGCTTTTTATGTATTTCTTGTGTTTTTAATGTTTTCATGTGCGCGGGTTTCGGGGCGGTAAGGTCGTATTTTTGTGAGGTCGTAATGTTTTTTTTTCTAAGTCCTGCGTCTCGCATTTGTTTTTCATAATTACGTAAATTTTGCCAGGTCCGCAGTTGCTGGCAAGGAGCGCCTTTGGCGCTCCTTGCCGGCAACTGCGGCCCTCGCTTTGTGAGGGCCGCAGGCTCGCTATGCATGCCCGCAGCGTTAGCAACAACCCGCATGCTCACAACTATATATGTGATATATTAAATCAAAATCAAACAAATATGTGTTCTATTATAAGATTAGGTACAGAACCAATTCTAGATAAGTCATAGCTCTCTTGATTTATAATGTTAAAAGTTAACTGACAACCTTCTTCTAATTACATTGTGAGTTATGATCCTCATCTTTCCCTCAACTCCCATCACCTAACACGCGGAGGTCTTATAGCATATTTAAGACAAGTGCTAAAACTTTTACCCATATATTTGAACTCTTATAAAAGCAACTTGTGTTAGGTGAAATTTCCTCTTTAAGTTAAGCTTTTCATATAGATTGAGGAGACTACATGGGCTGTCAAATCAAGGTTTTTATTTGTGTGTTTTTAAATGCTTTTAAGATCCATAATATACATTTGAAAACATAGGAAAAATGATCTACTTTATTTAGATAAAGTCTATTTTTTAGCTAATAATTGCTTGTTTAATATAATGTAATGTAAATACTTACTGAGACATTAGAAGTTAATGTATAATTTATGGGACAAAATAACATTTATTTGACGCTTTGTGTCAGACTACTTGGTGCCACCATTACTCAAACAACAAACTTCTGTGCAAACAATATCCTTAAAGACTTATAATAATTATTCATTCTACCCAGTGAGCTGACAGGATGTGCCATCTGGCCCAGCTGGTAGCCTCTTAAAACAGTAGCTTTCCCCAATAATTGAAGCACCCTGTTGATGAGGTTACTTAATATTTTAAATAAACAATTGAAGCCACATAAGGTGGGATCTTTTAAGTTTGTGGCAGCTTAAGTAAACAAGAGGAGCATGTTAGTCAGTAGTCCTTGGCTCATGTTTTTCACTCTTTAAGATAATTAAGATTTACTTATTCATTTTTGGCTACAGTTATCCGGCACCCCGGAAGATTGGTAGATGCCGTATAATTGTAGTTTCTGGTTACTTGAGAGTCACATATAAAAGAAGCCTAGATTGGCTGCACATGGGATGCTCTGCTATATGTATTTGTCAGTGAGGCCTGTTCTAGCAGCAGCAGCTTTCACTCCTCACTTACACACAGGTACGTTCGGCTGGAGGGTGCGGTGCTGACCCCGGGGAATGTAACCACAACACTGCCCTGGCTCAGTCTCTCATGCCCGGGAATGTAACGCCAACACTGCCCTTGCTCAGTCATTCATGCCCAGGGAATGTAACCCCAACACTTCCCTGGCTCAGTCACTCATACCCGGGGAATGTAACACCAACACTGCCCTGGCTCAGTCTCTCATTCCCGGGGAATGTAACCCCAACACTGCCCTGGCTCAGTCACTCATGCCCGGGGAATGTAACACCAACACTGCCCTGGTTCAGTCTCTCATGCCCGGGGAATGTAACCCCAACACTGCCCTTGCTCAGTCACTCATGCCCAGAGAATGTAACCCCCAACACTGCCCTGGCTCAGTCACTCAAACCCGGGGAATGTAACCCCAACACTGCCCTGGCTCAGTCACTCATCCCGGGGAATGTAACCCCAACACTGCCCTGGCTCAGTCACTCATGCCCAGGGGAATGTAACCTCAACACTGCCCTGGCTCAGTGACTCATGCCCGGGAATATAACCCCAACACTGCCCTGGCTCAGACACTCATGCCCAGGGAATGTAACCCCAACACTGCCCTGGCTCAGTCACTCATGCCCGGGGAATGTAACCCCAACACTGCCCTGGCTCAGTCTCTCATGCCCGGGGAATGTAACCCCAACAGTGCCCTGGCTCAGTCACTCATGCCCAGGGAATGTAACCCCGACACTGCCCTGGCTCAGTCACTCAAACCCGGGGAATGTAACCCCAACACTGCCCTGGCTCAGTCACTCATGCCGGGGAATGTAACCCCAACACTGCCCTGGCTCAGTCACTCATGCCCGGGGGAATGTAACCCCAACACTTCCCTGGCTCAGTCACTCATGCCCGGGGAATGTAACACCAACACTGCCCTGGCTCAGTCTCTCATTCCCGGGGAATGTAACACCAACACTGCCCTGGCTCAGTCTCTCATTCCCGGGGAATGTAACCCCAACACTACCCTGGCTCAGTCACTCATGCCCAGGGAATGTAACACCAACACTGCCCTGGCTCAGTCTCACACCATCTACCCATGAACCACACCTGCTGGCAGGTAACCTAATCTTAGATGGCCACCGGCCCACCCAGCCACCCAGATTAATCTCACACCTGGGCTGTATTTACATATTTGACACCCTTACACATAAGCTCCTTAGCCACCCCCTGGGTTGCTACCTAGATTAATATGTGGCAGAAATAAAAATATATGCAGCATTATTCATGCAGAGTCATATTTACACCTGAGGCGTCCCCAGGAAAAGTCTCCTCAGATGCCTCCTATTCCATACACACATAGATAACAGAACAGCTGTCAAACTATGTATATGCCATAAAATATGTCTTGAAGGAAGCCCTTTATAAAGATGTATTAAAATTTGGAATATATATATATATATATGTAAATGGCGTCACTCATTCACGTCTGACTATATGTGACCTCATGGACCATGCTGATCCACTTGGTTTTCATGGCAGAGATACTGGAGTGGGTTGCCAGTTCCTTTTCCAGTGGGCCACATAATACAGCTCCTGGCATTCCCAGGTGGTCTCCCATCTGAGTACTGACCAGTGTGACCTCTTGGCTCCCTAGCTGGATTTCAACCCAGGATGCTGTAGTGAAAGCACCTGCATCCTATCCACTGGGCCACCAGGCAACCCATATAGGAACTTGCCCGTCAAAAATGACGGGATTAAAATTGTAAGGCTGGCAATACTGTTTGCCACACAATGTGAGGGTTTTGCTCCTTTGAGCACCTTCGGCGCTCATTGAGAGTCCCGCGCTATGCGCCTTCGGCGATCATCGCGTGGCTCGCCATGAGAGCCTTTGGTGCTCATTGTAAGCCTTTCCTCTGTATACTTCAACTTTCCTACTTTGCACTGAGCACCTTCGGCACTCATCACGAGCCCCACGCGCCTTCGGTGCCCATCTCGTGGCTCACAATGAGCGCCTTCGGCACTCATTGCGAGCATTTCCTCCCGCCTACTGTACGGTCAGCTCATTGCCGGGGAATGCCATGTGTCTCTTTCCACCATCTCCCCCCTGTCCCTTTCCTGTGTCTTTCTCCTCTGTGTGTTCTGAATAATTGTGTGTTACGCGCTGAAGGCCATTTGTTTTATTTTCAAAGTCCTGCGTGCTAGCATTGTTGGTATAAGTGTGACTGTCTTTGCCGTTGTGTATTTTCTAAGTCCTGCTTGCCTGGCTTTGCTCAGCCTCGTTTTCATCTAGTTTCAGAATTATTTAAATTTTTCGTCTGCCATTTATTTCCTTGCTTAGCCGATTTTAGATTGACGAAAAACCCCAAATATTGCTCACAATCGCTTGTAACCTCACTCCCAGGCTTCCTGGCTCTCCCCCTGTCCTTTCTGTGAGTGTGTTATTATATTTGTTAAAAAAAATTTTGTTAGGGTTTTAGAGTTACACGCTTGGCTCGCAGTTGCGCCCCACACAATGCAGCCTAAGTCCTGCGTGCTTCAACAACTCGCATCGCTTCACGAGGCTTCGCAGATGAGCTCCTTTGGTGTTCTTCCAGCCTAAGTTGTGCACCGTACACTGCTCCCCCACTTTGCGAGGCTTCTCAGATGAGCGCCTTCAGCGCTCATCCAGCCTAAGTCGTGCGCCGTGCACGTCTCGCCTCACTTCTCAGATGAGCTCCTTCAGTGCTCACCCAGCCTGTGTCATGCGCTGTACACGGGTCACCTCCCTTTGTGAGGCTTCGCAGATGAGCGTCTTTGGCGCTCATGCAGCCTAAGTCATGCACCTTACATGGCTCGCCGAGCTTCACGAGGTCGCAACTGCGTGACCAACATCACAAACGTTCTAAACAGCGTTCCTGGTCCACAACTATATATGTGATACTGCTTCATTGCCTATAATGAGGACAAAGCATTTTCAAGGTGTCTTAGTCAGGAGCTATAGTATTTACCATATTTTTTAAATCTTAAAGGTTATGTTCCTATAATCAGAATTCGGACCATAGTAAAAATAACATTGACATGAAACAAGAAGCATCAGTATATTGTCACTATACCAGACCTGGGCATTGAATGGCCCACGGGCCGCATTCAGCCTTTTGGCTGTCCCTGTCCGGCCCGCTACAGTGGCCTACAGTGGGACACAAATTTGTGTCATGGACAAAAAAACACTGCCAATTATAAAAGGGGGCAATTTGTGAGCAGCAGCGATGGAGAGTATTCTGTAGATACTGCTCATGGCACTGAGAAAATAAAATACAATAAAGCTATAAAATTAATATTGAGCAGAATTAAGTTCAGCCTATGGTTTGGCCCTCCACAACAGTCCAAGTTTCTCATGTGGCCCCTTTGGGAGAATTTTTGCTCACTCGTGCACTATACCTGTAAAATGCATAAATGTTAACCACAATAAGCCAAACAGGACACAAAAGTTGGATAAAGGACAGACATGTTTTAAATATGTATTTACCCATTCACAGGCCTTGATTCAATTGAGATATTGTTGTTTACGGGAGCCCGTAATGGAGCCCATTAACTAATTTGCTATTCAATTGGCGTCTTTTTGCGAGCCGCAAATGATCTATGGGTTAAAGGCTGAAAATCCCTGCGGTTGTCAAGATCGTAACTTCCAATCCATCTAAGCTTTTGATCTTTCAAGGCCACAAGAGTTACAATCTCAAATCGCTATACAATTGCTACAATTCCTCAAGCCCATCAATATGTAACATCTGTAAATGTCAAATGTAGAAGAAAATCCTACGGGTACCAGATAGGACTTTCAAAGGGGTTTAACCCCCTGATCGTAGCACTGTAAATGCAAATAAAAAATCAATACTGCACTTTAAAAGACAGGGAAAGCGATGAAAGACATTAGAATTAATTGCACAACAGTTTCAATCTCGCAAATCTGCAATCAAAAATGGCTTGTTTATGCCATTTCGGTGTTATATCAGTCTTGGGAATCAATGAGTTAATACATACCAGGCCACCCTCATGGACTAGAACAGTATCGTCTGATGACATATGGGACCCTTAAACGCTAATAGATTTGCATATAACCTCCATGTTTTACTGAAGTAATGCTTATGGTCTCATTTTCTATTGGCTGTTTCTAAATCGGTAGTTATGGCCTTCGCTTAATTGATTATGTTCACGCTCTGAGATGCTACTTTTGATTAGTTGGTTTACAGTTTAGGCTTTCGGACCGTAACTTGCGGGCTTGTTCAATTGAATCGCTCTGTAATTGTAGCAAATTTCAAGCCCCGAGACATACTGCCTGTATAATGTAATCTGCAGGCTTGCAATTGAATGAGGCCCAGAGACTCTGCTGCTCAATTCAGCTTTTAAAAAGCAGAACTGCTTTCTGTCTTCCACTGGCAGAAATTTGTATTTACCTAACTAGGTGTCGCTGTCTTACTGGGCAAATGTCAGCTCTGTGAGCTCTCTAGAAACCCCCTCTGAGAGCCATGCAGGGAGAATTGTGGATGTGGTTGTTGTTTTTTGTGTAGTTGAGGCTAGACCAAGCATACTTTATAAAAATAAAAAATATATAAAGTAGTGCATTTTACCCACCCCAAGCTATATTTAAAGAACAATGTAGGTTCTAAATCTGTTTAATACATGTTTAAGTGTACACCCCAACCCCCCTTGCAGGGAAGAGCCACTAGGAACTTGCCTATGCTGCTTAATGGTAAAGCAGGTCCTACTCACACCTTTACTCTATTATCTCTTCCCATGGTACACCCATGATTTCAATCCAGACTCTGGCCAGTCCCAAGACCCCAACAACAAACTATATCACACTTTGTGCTCTGTCTTTTGCTTACAGTGCTAATTGCCTATCTGCATTATAATTGTTTGTACTTTTTTTGTAACTTTGTAAATCACAATATAAATGTAAACAAATAAGGCAAACAAGAGCAATAATTGTGTTCTGGGAATTGGAACCTGGTTCAGCCTTTTTGGAAACAATGCTATTACCATTGAGTTTAGAGTTTGTGAATTATAGGATAATATCAATATACACCACAATAGCCCCAGCCAAAAGACTGAGAACATAGTAGGTCATGTGCATGTCACCATTTAATGAATTTAGTCTGGCAAGAAATTAATGCTGAGGTAGACAACGATTGGGATGTAGTGGCTGTTGCTACCTTGGTGGTATTTTCTTAATTCTCATATGAAGCAAAGACGGAATCTATCACAGAAGTATCAGACCACCAAATAGTAAAACCTGTCCAAAATGCTAGGCACATATTCAATTTAATTAATGTATTCAAGTTTAGAAGAAATATATAGAAAAGGAAATTGACTATTAAATCGAGTTGTGCTGCAAATCTCTAACAGCTCAAAGATCGTAAATATTAATCACGAGGGTACTATATATGATTGTTTCTACTATTCACCTATTAGCGCTACATTCTGTGAATTTATTGCTTGAATTTATTTATTTTCACTTTTACGATTTTCTTTTTTTTACCAATTCTGTGTTATTTCACCTTCATTTTTAATCCTAAAGTCATCCAAAATAAAAAAAAATTGATAAATTTAGAAGAACCCTTTTGTTGAGTATATACCAAATGGCTCAATCAGATTTAAATTTTGTCCTTCATTCATTTTTTGTATGTATCACAGAACTCACAGATTTAAAAAAAAGGAACATGGGTAAGAGATGACCCAACCTTTGTGATGCTTTAGGTATTATATGATTTTATGATATCACCTGAATGACATAAGTTACAAATTATATAGCTGAAAACAATATTCAGGGGTCTGACCATGACAGATTTATTTAATTATTTTAACAGTAAGGATCACTATTTTCATTTTTTGGAAAATACCATTATTGTTTAATTGTACATATGTTCCTAAGTGTTTTATACAATTAATATATTTTATATATTATTTTATCATTTGGTATATATAGGGAACTCTACCTAAAGAGATATCAATAAAGGATCATAGAAATAATTTTAAAATAAAAAAATAAAAATTAAATATATAAATAAATAATAGATATTATTCATGAAAATAGTATAAAATAAAAGAAATAAAAACTGATTACACTACACAATAACTTTTTTCACTTACATTTTATTAATATTACTTTTCTTTAAAAACAAAATAAGAACATATTACAAGTATGAAAATATTTCATATAAACGTAGGGAAAAATCGCAAAAACACCCAAACATTGTCTTACAAATGTGAATTTTTAAATTACTTAAAGGAAATAAGAATGTAAAGCAAAAATGTATTTTAAATTAAGTACATTTTTGAACAGAAAAAGTAATACATTATAATAATTGAATTAACTGTTATATTTATAATGAGTTATGCTGTTTTATCTGAACAATTTAGAAATCATTTTTCATGTATGTGTTTAAAACTTGGGCACATTTTTGATTCCAAAGGTTGCAATTGCTCTCCTAGCAGCACAGTTGATGTGAGTAACTAATAGTTTTATACTCTTAGGAATCTATAATTCTGTGGAATTTAATGATGATCACACTGGCGATATATGTTTATGCATTTGTATACATGAGTTATCCAAGAGGTTTATGTGAGCCACAGACCCAGCAAGCTCTGTTTCCAAAGTAGGACTGCAGGGTTTAACTGTTCTGCTATGTTGATTAGCTGCAACTGGGCAACATAATTTAGGACTGCTCCTGGAGTATGGGTGGGCCCCTTCTGGACTGATACTTTGCAGTTTGACTGACCTGGAGAAAGACACACACAGTGAGACTGCAGCCTGCATGTTGTGAACCCTTGGAGCAAAGTGAAGAGCTGGAAATCTGTAGAATACAGGCCATTGATTGTTAAACTGTTGGAATGTTTGTTTTTGCTCCACCCAAGTGTAGCTGGATGAGAGCTGGTTAGTGAAGAAACTGTTTATCAGATAAGGTAGTGCTTCAGTGGAAGCTAGGGATATTATTGTCTATGATATGGATTGTTATTTTTGAATCACTGGCTAAAATTTTAGAAAACTTGGAAAAGAGAACAGCCTGTTGTATTGTACTGCCAGAGGAAATTGGTAACTGGTCACAATGTGTGTATATATATATATATATATATATATATATATATATATATATATATTAATATATATATATATATATATATATATATATATATATATATATACACACATGTACACATATATCGACAAATAGGTCTATTATTTTATTGGCAGATGGTAATTTAATATTTAAAAATTGGATTTACCCTATCCATTTGTATAATTTACTTAAACATAATCTGCAATAAAACTTTTATTTTTCTATGTGGGTTTTAAATTAAAAATGAGTAATAAGTACACACTGGATTCTAGTGGATTCCTCTTGCATGACTCACAATAAAGTCTTGATTTGGATATGGCAATCAGAAAGCTTCTTAAATAAATTGCTGATGCACATTGGGTTTTCTGTAAATTTGAGGTTTAGCTATGACTGGAGTCACTGAACCTCAAAACGTTTCCCATGAGTATGACCTAATATTACTTCAGCATTTTTTGTTATAGTTTGCTTTTTTAGCAATCATGCATGGATGTGGAAACAGAGCCTACAAATATATAGAGGACCATTGTCCAAAAATAATAGCTCGTTCTGTTTATCACATCCTATAAATATCAACCGTCAAAATTTGGAAAGTATATTGAACGCGGCATCTTTACTCTATTATTCTTTACTTTCTGCTGTTTAAAAATTACCTTCCTAAATTGTAGGTTTGTCCTCATAATTGGGGATTTTCTCAGTAATTTTCTTAATTGCAATTTGTTTTCAGCTGCAATTTTCTAAACGATTGAAGTGATTACAATAATTTCCTAGAGCTCTCGTTTTCATTGAGTAATTTCCTGCTTTGATATTATTTTGTTGCCATTTCCTGAACCGCCTGGGATTTTTTTTAAGCAACGTTAAGCATACTGTGAGTTGGATAATAAGTAACCCAAAAAATAAAGCTTTACATAAACTGGTAAAATAAACATTATCACAATTAAACATCGATTGAGGGATACCTGCTAGGTTCATGGCAAGTCAAGTTTGATTTTACTTTCCACTAAACTATGAAAATACATGAAATAATGTAGCTTTATTGCTTATGACCCTGGTAGGCCATTCACATAGTTTATCTCATAAGCTATCTTATCAAGGCTCATTGATGAATATTTATTTAGTATAACTTAAGGTGACTGCACCCATGAAATTAAGACATTTGCTTCTGGGATGGAAAGGTATGGCAAGTCTGGACAAGCTACTAAAAAGTAAAGATATTACATTATCAGTAATGGTCTGCATAATTAGAACTATGGTATTCCAAGTAGTAACATATGGATGTGAGAGCTGGACCATAAAGAAGGCTGAGCGCCGTAGAATTAACACCTTTGAATTGTGGTGTTGGGTAAATCTGCTTAGAGTCTATTGGACTGCAAGAAGATCCAATCAATCAATACTAAATCAAGACAAACTGTTCACTAGAAGGTTTGATCATGTGGCTGAAGCTCAAATATTTTGGCCATATGATGAGAAGACAGGATTCCATAAAGAATAACCTGACCCTGGGATGGATTTAAGGCACAAGAAGAGGGCAAGGAAGAGATGGAGATGGATAGATGAGGTCATTGAAGCAATGAACATGAGCTCAGATGGATAGTGGTTGACAGATGTGCCTGGAGTTTATATATGCACAAAATAAATGTGGAAGATAACATTGCCAGAGCTTTCCACAAGACTAATGAGGAGCTTATTAATCTACAAGGACACCAACTCTTGAGAAAGTAACAGACTCATGTGGAAGAGAAAATGTAATCCTATAGTAAATAATTGCATATAAAAGTTAAAAATGTATTGGTTGTGTTTGTGTTTTTATACTCTTTCTTGACCATTATCAAGTTTAGTAACTCAAAAGACAATACAGACAAAACTTGACCACAATGGTTCTGTAATTCTGCCTGAACAATTAGACAATACGATTATTCTGGTGGGTAAATTATGTCGGTCAGTTTAGTATCTGTATTTGGCTACTTTAAAACCAAGGGAAACAATAGTTCAGGGATAGAAGAGAAGGAAATGTGACACAATATAATGAGGGTTGGTACAAATTAATGGACTGATATAGAGGAATGAAGTCAGATACAAAAGGAAAAATGATACAAAATTAATGGAGTATTATACACAGGGATGGAGAGATATATAAAGCAATGTAGCAATATATAGAGGAAAAGGTGCTGATAAAAAGGAAAGGAGGCTGATGTAGAGGAATGGAGCAAGGGGAATGGAGGGTGATACAAAGGAGTGGAGCTGATGTAGAGGAGTGGAGCTAGGGGAATGGAGGGTGATACAAAGGAAAGGAGTCTGATATAGAGGAGTGGAGCTGATGTAGAGGAGTGGAGTTAGGGGAATGGAGGGTGATACAAAGGAAAGGAGTCTGATATAGAGGAGTGGAGCTGATGTAGAGGAATGGAGCTAGGGGAATGGAGGGTGATACAAAGGAAAGGAGTCTGATATAGAGGAGTGGAGCTGATGTAGAGGAGTGGAGCTAGTGGAATGGAGGGTGATACAAAGGAATGGAGTCTGATATAGAGGAGTGGAGCTGATATAGAGGAGTGGAGCTGATGTAGAGTAGTGGAGCTGATGTAGAGGAATCAAGCTGATCTAGGGGAATATAGGGTGATAAAAATGAATGGAGCTTGATACAAAGGAAAGGAGTTTGATACAGATGAATGGAGGCTGATACAAAGGAAAGGAGGCTGATGTAGAGGAATGGATCTGATATAGGGAATGGAAGGTGATACCAATAAATGGAGCTTGTTACAAAGATTGATACAGATGAAAGGAGGTTGATAGAGAGGAAAGGAGGCTGATGTAGAGGAAAGGAGCTGATATAGGGGATTGGAAGGTGATACCAATAAATGGAGCTTGACACAAAGGAAAGAAAATTGATACAGAGGAATGGAGGCTGATACAAATGGATGGAGGATGATACAGAGGAATAGACACTAATACAAAGGAAATGAGGCTGATCCTGAGGAATGGAGTATGATACAGATGAATTGAGGATAATACAAAGGAAATGAGCATGATATAGTGGAATTGAGTATAATATAAGTCAAATGGGACTGATATAAATGAAAGGAGGTTGATGCAGAGCAATGGAAGCTGGTACAAAGGAATGGAGCATGATACAGATGGATTGAGGCGAATACAAAGGAAATTAGGCTGATATAGAGGAATGGAGGCTGATACAAAGAAAAGGAGCATGATATAGAGGAACTGAGGATATACAAGGCAAATGGGATTGATACAAAGGAAAGGAGGTTGATGCAGAAAAACGGAGGCTGGTACAAAGGAATGGATCATGATACAAATTTATTGAGGCTAATACAAAGGACATGAGGCTGATATGGAGGAATGGAGGCTGAAAAAAGGAAAGAGGCTAATACAAATGATGGAACATGATACAGAGGAAATTAGGATCATACTAGGCCAATGAGAATGATACAAAGGAGAGGAGACTGATGCATGAATGGAGGTTGGTATAAAGGAATGGAGCATGATCCAGAGGAAATGATCTGATACAGAGGAATGGAAGCCTATACAAAGGAAAGCAGACTGTTACAAACAAAAAGAGAGCAATGTAAATGAATAGAGCATGATATAGAGGAAAGGAAACTGGTACAAAGAGAAAGAAAA
Organism: Discoglossus pictus; assembly: GCA_027410445.1. Classification (NCBI taxonomy): domain Eukaryota; kingdom Metazoa; phylum Chordata; class Amphibia; order Anura; family Alytidae; genus Discoglossus; species Discoglossus pictus. The sequence continues at coordinate 459,788,304 of CM050164.1, forward strand.
TCGTACAATGGAATGGAGGAACAGAGGCTCATACAAAGGAAGAGATGTCGGTGCATTTAGGTTTTATGCTGCTCTATCCCCTGCCTTCCTTATTTCTCAATCCTGAGATTACCATATGCATACAGTATATGTAAAATACATGTGTATGTGTATTTATCTATATATCCAATATGTAAAAATGTGTCAAATGTGTCCACTACACTGCTCCATCAACTGAATAATTTACATATATACAAAGTAATTAAGGTTGAAAAACCACTTTTAGTCCATCGAGTTCAATCTTTTTAGATTTCCTCTGATCCTCTCATCCTTTAATATATGGATTATTTTTTCATTTATCCAAAAAAGACATACATATAAAGAAATGTAAACATTCCCAGTGAGAAAAAATCCTTCCTGACCCCAGATATTGGCAACTGGATTCCATCATGGATCAATACTCCTTGTTATCGAGGATAACCCTGAATGTCCTTTTTAATCAAGAATATATCCAACCACTTTTTTAAAGTTATATGTGCTGCACTAGACCTGGGCCTCACTGCTATAGGCAGAAATACACCACTGATCACCAGAGTATGACATGTATTGGTCAGTATGGTTAATACAAAGTGCACAACCATACACAGAGGTTTCATTATGAATATTATCAAAGCATCTGCCAGACACATGTCTCCTGTCCAGCTATTAATCGGGATTCACTGCTGTTCATAGTACACAATTAACAGCTGGAGACTGATAGAACTGAGCCTTTCACCGAGTAAGTTATAGCCCATCCAGCAGAGAAGTCAGACTTACAACAGTATTCAGGTGTCTGCAACAGGATATCAAATTATTTATGTATTTTTATAGAGGCCTATATCAGCTTCAGGAAATCAGCCAATGCCAATGAGTCTTCCATGAGACATATTTAATGTATTACTTGCAAAATGCCACCTATAGTGGTTCTAGATTGACTAACATGACACAGATGTGTAGTTGTGAGTCTCTTGTTGGGTATACCAGGCTGTGCTTGACCCATTGCTTGTGTCACCAATATACTTATCCATAGCCAGGTCATCTATAACAATGACCTGCCCATTCTACGCACCTTTTCTCTACTGTGTCCATTTTCTTGTACTTCCTAAAGGTTAGGGTACCTGGGGCGTTTTGAACAATTAAGACACCCTTTGATTCTATGCATTTGCTAGCATATAAGACACACCAGAATATAAGATAAACAAATATATTTGTCTAAACTCTAGAAAAATGGTTTTGTCAAGGCCAACCAGTCAAAGGCCTAGGGTAGAAAATATCCAGGGGGCTGCATGGATCTAAGTGTCTATATGGATAGACATGTCTCTATTTGGTGAAGTGTATCTATATGCATATCAGTTGTCAGCACCACACCCTCCAGCCGAACGTACCTGTGTGTAAGTGAGGAGTGAAAGCAGCTGCTGCTAGAACAGCCTTCACTGACAAATATACTTAGCAGAGCATCCTATGTGCAGCTAATCCAGGCCTCTTTTATATATAACTCTCAAGCAACCAGAAACTACATTTATCCGGCATCTACCAATCCCTGTAGGTGCCGGATAACTGAGAGTCTACTGTATTATAAAAAAGGAAGAAGATTGATTGGTGTGGGGCAGGGTACGAAACTTTACATATTCAATAATACCAGTCAGAAATGGTACATATCTCAACAATTATATTATTTAGAAAGAAAAACAGCATATATCCAGGTTGTTGTGCTCGTTAAACCCTTGATATTCATAATGTTTTTTTAATACACTACAATATAGTAATTCAAGAAAGATTTATTTTTAAATTAATATGTTACTATTAAGTAAGGTGTTAGCCATAGAACAGGATTAGATTGTAAGCTCTTTGTTTGAAATCAAATCATAGTCAGTTAGCCATAAAAAAAAAAGCATCATCTCCACTAAAACTATGTTTCACTGTTAATAATTCAACCTTTTTTCATTCTTTCATTGAAGCCTAATTAAAAAACAGAATTATATAAAAAGATGAAGCAGACAATCTCGTAGGTTGTTGGCTTCAAGCTCCTCCCACTTCCTGAGAATATTTAGTTACATAGTTACATAGTAATTGAGGTTGAAAAAATAGTTTTAGTCCAAGTTCAACCTTTTTAAATCTCTTCTGATTGGCAATATGTGGATTAGTTATTAATTGATCCACAGGAAGGGAAACGAGGGGAAAAAGGGAAAAAGACCAGAGAAACTTGGCTAATCAACCTGGATCAATACTCCTTCTCTAGTGATCCAGGATAAACCTAAATGCCCTTTTTATTCTATCTATCGAATCCGCTGTCACCACCCCCTTTGGTAGAGAATTCCACAGATTAACCACCCTTACTGTGAAGAACCATTTTCTTTCTTTAAGGTGGAATCTTTTTACTAACCTCAAGGGATGTCCTCTTGTCAGTTGAAAACCTCTTGGCACAAAAAGTTCACTTGACAAAGCTTTATATTGACCCTGGATTGATTTATATAAGGTAATCATATCCTCTCTTAGACGCCTTTTTTTTCTTCTAGAGAAAATAAGCTTAATTTGGTTAGTCTTTCTTCATAACTTAGCCCCTCCATTCCCTTATTAGTTTTGTTGCCCTCCTCTGTACTTTTTCCAGCTCTAAAATGTTAATTTTATGAGGTGGTGCCCAAAACTGTACTCCATATTCCAAATGAGGGCGTACTAGAGATTTGTATAGTGGCAGAATTATATCTGTCTCCCTTGCTTCTATACCCTTCTTAATACATGCTAATAGTTTATGTGCATTTGCAGCTGCTGCTTGGCATTAAGCCCTATTACCTAGGTGGTTGTCCACAAGCACTCCCAAATCCCTTTCTATATCTAATACCCCTAGATTTGCTCCATTAAGATTATAAATTGTATGGCTATTTTTCCTTCCCAGATGCATAACTTTACATTTATTCGTATTAAATCTTATCTGCCATTTAGTTGCCCATTTCTCTAATGTATGCAAATCCCTTTGGAGGGAAAGTACATAATTATCTGATTTAATTACCTTGCACAACTTAGTGTCATCAGCAAAAATAGAGACAATATTTTCCAATCCTACTTCTAAGTCATTAATACATATGTTACAAAGTAGAGGATCTAATACAAAGTCCAGAGTAACCCCACTTACCACATTAGTCCAATCTGAGTATGTTCCAGTTTCAACAACCCTTTGCTTCCTGTCTTTTAGCCAGCTCTCGATCCATGAGCAGATATTTACTGCAATTCATGTATCCTTTAGTTTGTACAATAGTCTTCCATGTGGCACTGTATCAAAAGCCTTTGCAAAATCCAAAAAGACTACATCTACCAAGTTCTTACTAACCTCCTCATAAAAACTTATTAGATTCATTTTACATGACCTATCCCTCATAAATCCATGTTAACTCCTACTTATAATTATTTTCAAATAGACATATTCTTGTATACTATCCCATATTAACCCTTCTAAAAGCTTTCCAACTATAGAAGTGAGGCTTACAGCTCTATAATTCCCCGTATTTGCTCTTGCCCTTCTTAAATATAGGTATCACCTCTGCCTTTCTCCAGTCATCTAGTAGAGACCCTGTGATGAGTGACACACCTGGGGCTTTATTGACATTTCTTTTTTCAACCTCTTTTGGATTTATTCCTGCGTTAACTAATTATTTTGTGAAGGTAGTGTAGCCCCATTATGTTGCGTTGTCCCAGCCACTGGTACCTCCCTTGTGTATACCAAAGAAAATAAATACAATGCAGAAAAAATTGGTGGCTCTAGGTAAAAGGGAAATCTGGGAAATACACAAGGGGTGCTCCTTGAGGATATAAATGACTTGATAACAGAATAAGCGAAGGGAAAGAGAAAGTATCCTTTGGAATTGAAGTGCACACCCTCTGCCCTAATAACAATATAGAACAGCAAAATGAATAAAACTTAACGTTTAATAATATATATTAAAATTGTTATTAAAATCCTGAAAATACTGACGAGATCCAATGAGTAGTGCAATCTGAAATTATTATATGGACTTCCTTATATTTTGAGAAAAATTGATATACTGGGAATAAACACTAAATCCTCCTATATAAAGTGCTAAGTGATAACAAAGTGCGAAATCATAAGTGGAATACTATAGAATAGCAGAAACATAGGTCCAAATTCAGAGGCCTTTGTGTTTGCTTATTACGTATTCCATATACATAAAGTGACTAGTGCTAATGGTATTAATAATTGTGACGTAACTAGTAAATATTGCACCTTCATAAAGCTATCATATAGCATGTAAATATTTTATTATAAAGTGCCTAGTGCCAATATCATTGAATGAATAAGTATGATAGTGGGTACAATATAAAGTGCCAGTGCTTGCTGAGGATGTGGTGAGATAACACAGTGCAGCTTGATAGAGGAAAGTCCAATATTATGTATATTGTAAGTAATATGAGTCACTACACGAACTTAGGAGCTGTGGTCTATTTGATTCCACCTTTGCATAATATTTAAGTATATATTGTGAATTAGAAGCAAGTAGGAATCATTTTTTGCGATCGTTTATACATTAGATAGTATATCTATGTTTGTTGGCGCAGCTCCTGAGTCTCTAAACTATCTGCGCGTGGCCTAGGCGTCTGCGTGTGACGTCATAGCGCAACGACGCAGCGTAGAACGTGCAACCCGACGCACGTTTCTGAATATTTCATCAGGGGTTACCGGAGGAGTCTCTTGAGGAGCTATTTAAGCTCCATGGTTGTCATAGCAACCACAGGGACATAGTAAAATCATATAGATTAAAGGAAATATACAATTATTAAAATAACTGTTAATATGATGAGATATAAGCAAAACCAATGTGATGTTGATACATTGTAGTGCTATTACAATAAAAAGCAAAATAATGATCATGGCAGAAAATCAAAATAGGACATTGTCCTTCATGTAATTTAACTTTATTTAGAATCTGACAATTGTATATTTGATATAGGTATTGATATATTGGTGTTGATGCCCTACAATTGAAGTATTATGTGGCTCTGAAATGAGCCTAACATGTAGATGGGGCAATTATTATTGAGGAATGAAAATAATTATTGTCTAATCCGATATTAGTTAATATACAACCACATATATAAATTTAATGTTCACCATTTTCTATTATGAAATATATAGAAAATATGCTATGTTATTCTATGTATTGTTTATCATATAAAGAGCACATTTGTCTACAATGGTTACCCCCTTGTTTGTTTTCCTTATTTCCTTCACGGTTATTGTACAGGAAACATAGAGGGGGAAGTTTATAATACCTTTGTGGCATATTAATTAAAATTCATCTAGTATAGTATTATATTGAAAATATCGGGTATTATGAATATTCCATAGAGGCCCTAAATAAATGGTGTGAAAGTAAATCCATCATTTAGGCCCCACGGTTTTTTGGTCTTAAGTGTGAAGATCCAATAAGCCTCCTTTTTTAATAATTCCCTATCAATATTGCCTCTTCTAATATTATGTTTCACACCATCAATGGCTATAAAGGATATATACCTTAAATCTCCATTGTGTTGAGAATTGACATGATTTGCCACTGGTGTGTCATATTCTTTGGTGATACTGTATACATGTTCTAAGATTCTGCGTCTCAGTTCTCTACAGGTTTTTCCTACATAATTCATACCACATTTGCAAAGCATGAGATATATTACCCCTGCAGTTTTGCATGTTATTAACTGTTGGATCTTGAAATTATCTTTTCCATCTTTTGAGGGGAATGTTTTAGTAGTATTTACATATTTACATGCTTTGCACGATAAGCATTTAAAGCAGCCCTTTGTTCTGTTAAGCCAGGTATTATTTCTAGCACATTCTAGATGGCTTCTGGTTAGCATATCTCTCAGGTTAGTTGATCTTCTACTAGTGATTTGAGCTTGGTTGCTTAAAAATGGCCTTAAATCATCATCATCTAGTAGTATTTTCCAATGGTCACTGAATATTTTCCTAATTTCATGCCATTTTCCATTGTAGGTTCCTATACATCTAACCACTTCATCTTGATCTTTATTTTTGTTGGACAGTAGTAGTTCTCTGTCTACTGCTTGTGCTCTTTGATATGCTCTTTTTAGGGGTTTATTTTTATACCCTCTCTCTTTAAAGCGTTGCTGTAACTCTCTGGCTTCCATCTCAAAATTGATTTGACTGGAGCAATTTCTTTTGATTCTTAAATATTGCCCCACTGGTATCCCTTCAATCAATTTAAATTTATATATGTGGTTGTATATTAACTAATATCGGATTAGACAATAATTATTTTCATTCCTCAATAATAATTGCCCCATCTACATGTTAGGCTCATTTCAGAGCCACATAATACTTCAATTGTAGGGCATCAACACCAATATATCAATACCTATATCAAATATACAATTGTCAGATTCTAAATAAAGTTAAATTACATGAAGGACAATGTCCTATTTTGATTTTCTGCCATGATCATTATTTTGCTTTTTATTGTAATAGCACTACAATGTATCAACATCACATTGGTTTTGCTTATATCTCATCATATTAACAGTTATTTTAATAATTGTATATTTCCTTTAATCTATATGATTTTACTATGTCCCTGTGGTTGCTATGACAACCATGGAGCTTAAATAGCTTCTCAAGAGACTCCTCCGGTAACCCCTGATGAAATATTCAGAAACGTGCGTCGGGTTGCACGTTCTACGCTGCGTCGTTGCGCTATGACGTCACACGCAGACGCCTAGGCCACGCGCAGATAGTTTAGAGACTCAGGAGCTGCGCCAACAAACATAGATATACTATCTAATGTATAAACGATCGCAAAAAATGATTCCTACTTGCTTCTAATTCACAATATATACTTAAATATTATGCAAAGGTGGAATCAAATAGACCACAGCTCCTAAGTTCGTGTAGTGACTCATATTACTTACAATATACATAATATTGGACTTTCCTCTATCAAGCTGCACTGTGTTATCTCACCACATCCTCAGCAAGCACTGGCACTTTATATTGTACCCACTATCATACTTATTCATTCAATGATATTGGCACTAGGCACTTTATAATAAAATATTTACATGCTATATGATAGCTTTATGAAGGTGCAATATTTACTAGTTACGTCACAATTATTAATACCATTAGCACTAGTCCACTTTATGTATATGGAATACGTAATAAGCAAACACAAAGGCCTCTGAATTTGGACCTATGTTTCTGCTATTCTATAGTATTTCCACTTATGATTTCGCACTTTGTTATCACTTAGCACTTTATATAGGAGGATTTAGTGTTTATTCCCAGTATATCAATTTTTCTCAAAATATAAGGAAGTCCATATAATAATTTCAGATTGCACTACTCATTGGATCTCGTCAGTATTTTCAGGATTTTAATAACAATTTTAATATATATTATTAAACGTTAAGTTTTATTCATTTTGCTGTTCTATATTGTTATTAGGGCAGAGGGTGTGCACTTCAATTCCAAAGGATACTTTCTCTTCCCCTTCGCTTATTCTGTTATCATACCAAAGAAAATAACCTATTTAGCTCATCTGCCTTTTCCTGGTCACTAATTATCAGACGGCCTGATTCACATTGTAATGTTCCTATAGCTTCCTTCCTAGAGAGGTGTTAGCCAATAATTTTTGTGGCATAATATAGCAATACTCTGGGCTGCTTCTTAGGCATAGAAGCAGGAATAAAGTGGGCAGAAGTTGAAGCTAACAGACTACTCTTAGGAATAAATTAAAAAAAATAATAATTTATGGTAAAAGAGCTTAAAAGGGAATATATTATTATTTTTAGAAAATTAAAACTGAAAATGTAGGGTCTACAAAGACCACAACTTTGTTGACAAGTGAACTTTAAATGTAAAAACAGTATTTAGTATCTAGACATTCAACCGATTTCACAGTATCATAGTTTAAAGTGAAGCCCCTATGTGGGAAAGCTGATAGAATCTGCACATTTTACTAAATATGTGTTCCTTAGCCAAACCTCTAAATCATTTTAGGGCTAAAAGTATCTAATTTTACTATTGCTCTCTGTGTGTAATATAGCACTGAATCTATTTCTCAAATAAATGTCTTACAAGAAAGGGAACAATGCAAGTATTATAGGACTCTGGCAAACGTTCTACAAGTGTATGAGAGAATCAAATTGTGACTGAGTCTTAGATGTATTATATACACTATCCCAAGATGTGTCAGAAAGAATTACTTAGAAATATTAGAAATTAAGAATGTAAAACGTAATTTTTGGATAGAGCAATAGGAGAGATATTTTATGACTAGATTAGTTTTGCATGCCATTTCCCATAATTCCTTTCTGTTTATTAAAAATTAACAGACTACTTTGGTCACATTTTTTATTTATTTTTTAAATAACATTATTATTATTACTCTTTTTTGTTGCAGCTTCTGCCTCAATAGGGTGTGTCCTTTTAAACCATTCAGCCTCCATTAAACCTAATAAATACCCTGGCAGTTGTATATGCCAAATTCTCCTTATGCAGATACAAATTTCTGTGTATAAAAAGTTTACTCATTGGAAACTAAGAGCTTTGTTCTATTTGAGCCAAGTAAACTATTGACAAATATAAATTTGGCTGCAGGAGCTTTTTGCAGCAATGTTACACATTTATGCAATGCAGTTCACTCGCAATATTACGGATTTCACATGACAATATTGCACCAACCCAGGCATTTCACTTAAATTACTGATGAGACACAGCTCTTGGAACCAATGAGAACGTCATGGTTATTATAAAATAAGCCACTTTAAATGCGAGAAACCATTAGTTAAATATATTTGCTAATATGGGTTAGCACTTAATAAGACAATACATTAGAGCATCTGTTTCATGTGGGCTTCCTGATATGTATTAACCACTTGAGTAATGGGTTCTGTGTTACCTTGGATGTTGATTTATTAGAAACATTTTCATAATAAATATATTATATTAATAAATTTCCCATATGTGCCTATGTGAAAGTGTTAAGCGTCAAATCCTGATGAACTTCCATGTTTTATTATTATTTTGTATTGCTTTAGTGTCACTTGAACTGCTGTGGCCTTTTATTTCAATGCATTTGATGTTCCTATATTTATGATGAATCAAACATGATAATCAAAAATAATTTGTTGTTAATTTAACATATGTGACTATGAGAATGTACAGCATTATTTCATGCTTTTTTTTATTGTTTTTTAGTGCTAAACTGTCTTTTTAACTGGTGTGGCCAGTGTGCTACAATGCACCTGACTTTCCTATTTGTATGACGAGTCACACATGTAAACTGATAAATTGTTTTTAAATGCACATATGTGCCTATTGTAATGTACAACATTAATTTCTGATTATATTGTATGCTTTTGTATGTTTTTGAGTGATTTCCGGTCTCTTTATGTGCTACTCCAGCTCTTAGAAATGGTTTTTGCGAGTGGTGTTTAGTACCCTGTAAATTTTTATATTAGGGTTGGACGTGTGGCATGGCGTCACACGCCGGCGTCGTCTAGAGACGGAGCAGGCAAGGGGAAGTTTATGAGCAAGGGAGGGGTGACCCAAAACAAGGGGTTAAAGTTTTTTGCATGGGAGTATTGGAGAACATATATATCTCATCACTGGATTCCTGAATATATAAGGACCTAAGGTCCATATAGGTAAATAGCCTAGTTTTGCACATCATGTGTACTTCAATATTTGAAGCTGTAAATAGAAGTGCATACATCAAATTAGTGGGGATTTTAATCCCACATGTATAAATAACCAAAACCTATTTACCATATGGAATCTAGCCTCTAAACGCCACGTAAAACAAGGGCACATACTAATTAATGAAGAATCTTAGTCTTATGTATATAAATAAGCCCTTATTCACAAAATTCTGGGATAAATAATGTGTATTAATGAAGAAACTCACATGGGTAAAGATACTCCCTAAGGAACTTACACTCTTGTAACCCAGTAGTGATAATAAAGAAGGGTGCCTTTTATTTGATTAAAGGAATCTAAATAAGAAAGTAATCCATAAGATATTTCAAACTTTATGGAAATCAAACTATACCCTGAAAAGATAAAGGATTGTATCCACACTCCTAATTATACTCCCCCCCCCCCTCCTAGGTATTTCTAAACTCTCCTTAAAATTCCAGGCCTAAGTCTCTTGACACTATACCATAAACAATAGGAAAATAGACATCAAATTGCATTGTAATTAAAAGACTCACAGAGTCACGTGCAATTAAGAAAGTCTGCATTAATATTAATATTTAAAGAAATGATGAGGGGTCGTTTTTATCTCATTTTTTCTTTTAATTGTTTTAGATGTTCAAGTGTGCGCCGTTCCATTCTGGATTAATGTAAATAAAATGTAAATAAAAACACTATATACATTGAATACTAATTTCCCCACTTCCTTTTTCTATTTTTATATTAGGGGTCTGCCAAAATTTGCGAGTGGTCAGTAAAGTCTCAATTGCATAGGGTTTTGGTGTAAGTGTAAGAAGTCACTCGTATTATTTTGGCACTGAATATATTAATGGAAAAGATTTGTCATAATTGCGGCTCTGTTTTGTCGCAAGCAGTACCTCTCTCGCAATAATGCTGTGATATTTAGCTCTTTTTAATGGTGTAACTTTGTGATTTAGGGAATAGAATAGGGCTCATAAATGGCAGACTCCACTTTAGCATAATTACTAAAAGTTAATAAATTGGAAGCTATAAAATATTTCACAATTTGAACATATTTTCTCTATTCTCAAATTAGGTTCTTCAAAAAAGTTTATTTTACTTGTACAGTGGCCCTTTAAGTGCATTTTCGGGAATGCGTCATATCCAGTCATGGATATTTTATCTTTTCTATCCTTGCTTTGATGCTCACTGTAGGAGTCCAACTCCAGTTTCCATCATGCTAGTTGCAGAGAATAATAAAAAAAAATACAGATGTCAACAGTTCAGTATGTTAAGCACAAATGTTAAAGAGATATACGGTGTTTATCATTTTTGACCCTTAATGTCACCACCTGGAGATTTTTTACACTCCATACAAATTCTTTAACACTCTGATACACAGACCTTGCTCAGTAGACACTCTAATAGAGTCATCTGTCCCAAAATGTATTTTCTAGTTGATTGGATACAAATAATGATATGATATTGGGTTAAATTGAGCAACTCCCTTTATATTTTATATAATTACATCAATATTGTACTTTGTAAAAGAATAAAGAAGTAGAAGTGTATGTAAATGTAAATATATCTTCCTTTGGCTGTAAATGAAGGAACATTTGATCTATAAAGATTTGAAAATGTGGATGTTTAGAAGCTATTGGTTATCCAATATATTTAAATACTTTAAGTTCATTGAGAATTTTCACTGATAATGTGTGGTGTTTAATGACATGGTTTTCTTTTATTTTTTATAGTTTATTTTTAGATTTTGAAGAGTACAGTGCAATAATATGAAAGATAAAATAGTACATATTACTAGTACAATACAGTACTCTTTTTTTACACTGTACAAATGATAAAAAAGTAATACCAGCAATTAGGGGGAGTAAGAAGGGTAAGGTAGGAGGGAAAGGAGGGTACATTTGTGCTCTCTTAGTAGAATACATTTCTAGTTACCTGATATTATGACAATCCAATAGTCTCTTTATATTTTAACATACAGGATCTCCACGGACCCCCATGGTATACTTATCTATAACCATGGGGGTCCGTATATGAACACCCATGGCAATCTAAAAATATCCGCCCGCCATGGAGGTCTTTAACGGACCCCTATGGCAGTTAAAATTAGGCTCTGTGCCTCATAGGTCCTTAAAGGACCACTTGTAAATACTCTAGCAGCTTCAGTAGTGAGCAGATGGCACAGTAGCTAAGGCTACAGATGTGGTATAAAAGGTCTGGTTCAATTCCACATAAAGACTCTTATCTTTTTCTTTACTGCTTAAAAAATCTGAAATATGTTCTTTCAATTATATAAAAAAGCATATGTCAATATGAGATAACTGTCCTGTTTTGTGTTTATTTTTAAACATTTCTTGAATAATTATGTGAACTACTTATTAAAAAAGTATATACTGTATACATACACATGCCACTCTCTCTCTCTCTCTCTATCTCTCTATCTATCTATCTATATATATATATATATATATATATATATATATATATATATATATATATATATAGTCGTGCTCAAAAGTTTGCCTACCCTGGCATTTATTTTGAAAAAATGAGCGATCATGCAAAAAAAATAAGAAGTTTATTGAAAGATAGTTATCATATGAAGCCATTTATTATCACATAGTTGTTTGGCTCCTTTTTAAATCATAATTATGACAGAAATCACACAAATGGCACTGATCAGAAGTTTACATACCCTTGAATGCTTGCCTTGTTACAGACACACAAGGTGACACACAAAGTTAAAATGGCAATTAAAGGTTAATTTCCCACACCTGTGGTTTTTTAAATTGCAATTAGTGCCTGTATATAAATAATCAATGAGTTTGTAGCTCTCATGTGGGTGCACTGTCTCACTGTCAAAAGACCTGCGTAACAAGGTAATGGAACTTCATAAAGATGGAAAAGGATATAAACAGATACCCAAAGCCTTGAAAATGCCAGTCAGTACTGTTCAATCACTTATTAATAAGTGGAAAATTCGGGATCTCTTGATACCAAAGCCAAGGTCAGGTAGACCAAGAAAAATGTCAGCCACAACTGCCAGAAGAATTGTTCGGAATACAAAGAAAAACCCCACAGGTAACCTCAGGAGAAATACAAGCTGCTCTGGAAAAAGATGGTGTGTTGTTTCAAAGAGCACAATACGACGATACTTGAACAAAATAAGCAGCACAGGTCGAGATTCCAGAAAGAAGCCTTTACTGCGCCAATGCCACAAAAAAAGCCCGGTTGAAATATGCCCGACAACACCTTGACATGCCTCACAGCTTCTGGCACACTGTAATTTAGAGTGACAAGACCAAATCAGAGCTTTATGGTCACAACCATAAGCGCTTTGTTTGGAGAGGGGTCAACAAGGTCTATAGTGAAAAGAATACCATCCCCACTGTGAAGCATGGTGGGGGCTCATCTATGTTTGTTTTTTTGGAGGTCGGGGTGAGCTCTAAAGGTACAGGGAATCTATGACAACTAATGGCAAGATGAATGCAGCATGTTATCAGAAAATACCGGCAGACAATTTTGCATTCTTCTGCACGAAGGGCTGCGCACTGGGACGCTCTTGGACTTTCCAGCATGTCAATGACCCTAAGCACAAGTCCAAGTTGACCCTCCAGTGGTTACAGCAGAAAAAGGTGATGGTTCTGGAGTGGCCATCAGTCTCCTGACCTCAATATCATCGAGACACTCTGGGAGATCTCAATATAAGAGCAATATGATTAGATAAAAAGTAAATAATCACCCATAGGCTGTCCCTGGAGCAAAAGCTCATTATACTATTTTAACGAAGCAACTTTACAGTCAATGGAAAGCACTGTGTTGATATAAGTTACATTTTTTACTGTCTGCTAGACAAAGCTGGCCGCCGATTGACCTTAGGTGACTACAGCTCCTGAGTTTTATATTGAATATTGCTTTTTTAATGATTGGATATGAATAGCATTAATGATCAATGTCTAATTAAAAAATCTGCTTTTTGTTGTTAGACATTACAGAGGCCCTTTAAGTACAAGATGGACTATTTGGTAGCTCTGGGTTTCTTTAATGTCTTTCCAGCTGATTATAGCCCAATAATCAGGTTCCAGGCAAAGAATATGTACATTCTCATACAGAAAACACAGATATGTATATTAATGCACAGGCTGAAATAATAAACCCATGTGGCTTTAATAACACATACATGGTATTTATGACACAGTACTAATAAATACATATACGCAATATGTCACAATATGTCATAATTCGTCACTTGGTGCCTCATGAGATTCAGACAGCTTGCAAAGCCTTGTTTAAGACTCCTCTGAAGATCTTGGCCATGACGGCCCGGCTGCTATAAAAATACTTCATTCATTTTAGACTGCAGTTATTTTAATGAACTGTGAATTTATATGGCTTGTGGTTCAGCGTGTTATGAAGAGAGGTGAAATTGACCTTTTTAACACAGAAATTCATATATCCTAAACCACATTTTTTCCATGATCAGGTTTGTATTTCTTCATTTCCCATTTCTGGTTGTATTTGGACTTGTATAGCAATACATATTTCTGTGTGTCTATTTATATATATCTGCATATGACCATGTATCCAATTATATAAACTTACAGGGACAATGTACAATGAATGTATATAAGAAATTCTCTCTACCCTATATTTCTCTATCTTCCTCTGTCCTCTAACTCTCATTCCACTTTATCTGCCCTCTCTCTGTGTTCTCTCTCTGTGTGTCCTGTCTCTCTCTTTCTCTTTCCTGACTGCGTCTCTCTCTGTACTCTCTCTTTCTTATCTCTCTCTGTGTCCCCTCCCTCTCTGTCCAGTCTCTGTGTCCCGTCTCACTCTTTGTCCTGTCTCTCTATGTCCTTTCTTTGTCTCTATTTGCCCTCTCTCTCTCTCTGTCCTCTCTGTCCTGTCTCTCTCTCTGTATCCCCTCTCTCTTTGTCCTGTCTCTCTCTCTACCTGGTCTCTCTCTCTGTCCTGTCTTTGACTTATCTGCCCTCTCTCTCTTTGTCCTGTCTCTCTGTCTCTCTCTGTGTATCCTTTCTCTCTCTGTGTGTGTGTGTCTCTCTCTCTATCCAATCTCTCTCTGTGTCCTGCCTCTCTCTGTGTCATATCTCTCTCTTTGTACTCTCTCTTTCCTGTCTCTCTCTCTGTCCCCTCCCTCTCTGTCCTGTCTCTCTCTGTGTTGTCTCTCTCTGTCCTGTCTCTCTCTCTGTCCTCTCACTCTCTGTCCTCTTTCTCTGCCCTCTCTCTGTGTTCTCTCTCTGTGTGTCCTGTCTCTCGTTCTTTCCTGTCTGTCTCTCTCTGTCCTTTCTCTCTCTGTCCTCTCTCCCTTGCTCTCTCTGTCCCCTCTCTCTCTGTCCTATCTCTCACTCTATGGCCAAACTATCTCTGTGTCCTGCCTCTCTCTGTGTCATCTCTATCTCTCTCTGTACTCCGTCTTTCCTGTCTCTCTATCTGCCCTCTCTCTCTGTCCTCTCTCTGTCCTCTCTCTCTCTCTGCATCCTGTCTTTCTCTCTCTCTGTCTATGTCCTCTCTCTCTCTGTACTCTCTCTTTGTCCTGTCTTAGTCTTATCTGCCCTCTCTCTCTTTGTCCTGACTCTCTCTCTCTGTGTATCCTGTTTCTCTCTCTCTGTCCATTCACTCTCTGTGCCCTGCCTCTCTCTCTCTCTCTCTCTCTCTCTCTCTCTCTCTCTCTCTCTGTCTCGCTGTGTACTCTCTCTTTCCTGTCTCTCTCTGTCCCCTCTTTCTCTCTGTCCTGTATCTGTGTCCTGTCTCTCTCTGTGTCCTATCTCTCTCTGTCCTTTCTTTATCTCTAGCTGCCCTCTCTCTCTCTGTCCCGTCTCTCTCTCTGTGTCCTGTCTCTGTCTATGTCCTCTCTCTATCTGGCCTGTCTCTCTCTGTCCTGTCTCTCTCTCTCTGTGTGTATCCTGTCTCTCTGAGTGTCTCTCTCTCTCTATGTGTGTGTCTTGTGTCTCTCTCTCTGTGTATCCTTTCTCTCTCTCTCTCTCCTGTTTCTCTCACTCCCTCTCTGTCTTATCTCACTCTCTCTATACAGTATCTCTCTCTCTCTCTGTCCTGTCTCTCTCTGTCATGTCTCTCTGTCCTGTGTTTCTCTCTCTCTCTCTAGCATATCTCTCTCGCCTCTTTCTCTCTCTGTCTTTATGCGTCCTGTCTCTCTCTTTGTATCCTGTCCTCTCTCTCAGTATCCTGTACCTCGCTGTTCTCTCTCTCTCTCTCTATGCAGTCTCCCTCTCTCTCTCTCTGCCCTATCTCTCTGTATCCTGTCTCTCTCTGGGTCCTCTCTCTCTATGTGTGTGTGTGTCCTGTCTCTCTCTGTATCTCGTCTCTCTCTCCCTCTCTGTCCCCTCTCTCTCTGTCCTGTATCTGTGTCCTGTCTCTCTCTGTGTCCTGTCTCTCTCTGTCCTTTCTTTATCTCTAGCTGCCCTCTCTCTCTCTGTCCCGTCTCTCTCTGTGTCCTGTCTCTGTCTATGTCCTCTCTCTATCTGGCCTGTCTCTCTCTGTCCTGTCTCTCTCTCTCTGTATCCTGTCTCTCTGTGTGTCTCTCTCTCTCTATGTGTGTGTGTCTTGTCTCTCTCTCTGTGTATCCTTTCTCTCTCTCTCTCTCTCTCTCTCTCTCCTGTTTCTCTCACTCCCTCTCTGTCTTATCTCACTCTCTCTATACAGTATCTCTCTCTCTCTCTGTCCTGTCTCTCTCTGTCATGTCTCTCTTTCCTGTGTTTCTTTCTCTCTCTAGCCTATCTCTCTCGCCTCTTTCTCTCTCTTTTCTTTATGTGTCTGTCTCTCTCTTTGTATCCTGTCTCTCTCGCTCAGTATCCTGTACCTCGCTGTTCTCTCCTCTCTCTATGCAGTCTCCTCTCTCTCTCTGCCCTCTCTCTCTGTATCCTGTCTCTCTCTGGGTCCTCTCTCTCTATATGTGTGTGTGCTGTTTCTCTCTGTATCTCGTCTCTCTCTCCCTCTCTGTCCTGTCTCTCTCTGTATCTCGTCTCTCTCTCCCTCTCTGTCCTGTCTCTCTTTCTCTCTGTCCTGTCTCTCTCTCCATTTTGTTTATCTCTCTCTCTGTGTCTTACCTCTCTCTCTTTCTCTCTGTGGCCTGTCTCTCTCTTTCTCTGTGTCCTCTCTCTCTGTCTGTCCTTTGGTGCTCATTGCAGCCCCATCAAGCCAGTCACGTACGGGCCCCGCCATGAGCGCCTTCCAAGCTCATTGCGCATAGCGCAAGCCCATAACTTTTAACATTGCATGACGACAACTAGCAAGTACCACAACTATTATATGTGACTAGCGTCCTTGCTAATGGTGTATGTTGCAGGTCGTACGTGTTTTGTAAAAGTTGTATTTGCTTTGTGTAATTTAGCGGCTTTAGGGGTCGTGTAGCCTCGTTTTCGTTTTTTCGACAGCCATTTTTTCTCTCGCTTAAGAGATTTTCGAGTGGCTAAACTTTGTAAATTTGACAGAATTTGAGGTTTAAGCAGTGTTGTAGAGGTCCTGGGGTGTCCCCCCTTGGTGTGGGTAAGGTTTTTATGTTTTTTTGTGTGTATTTTTTTTTTTTTTTTATGTTTGCCGCTAGTGCGCGGTTTGTCCGTTTAAGGTTGTATTTTTGCAAGTCCGTAATAGGTTCTAAGTCCCACGGCTCGTATATTTTTGTGTAAGTCCGTAGTTAGTCATTGCATGTTTATGTGTTTTTTTCGAAGTCTCAGTTGTGTGGTCGTTTTGTAGCCGTTTGTGAGGCGCTGTAGGGCTCCACCTCCGCAAATGAGGCCCCTCGCTTCGCGGGGGTCCGCATTTGCAATCCGAAAGTCGTAGGGGGTCGTAAGGATGAACGCCTATGGCACTCATCTCCACAGCGCAAGGAGCGCCTTTGACGCTCCTTCGACAGCAACTGCGGCCCTCGCCCTTAGCAAGTGTTATCAACAACCCGCATGCTAACAACTGCGGCTCATTGCAGTCGACGTGGAAGCCTGCAACTCCGCAATTGCGGCCCCTCACTTCTCCTACGGCGCTCATCTCCACCAGCGCAAGGATTGCCTTCGCCGCTCCTTGCCAGGCATTGCGAGGGCCGCAGTATGCAGCAGGCTCACTATGCGCGAGCCCGCAAGCATTAGCAACAACCCACATGCTGACAACTATATATGTGATATTTATATATATATATACTTCCACATGAATTGTCACGCCTATCTGATGGTGCATATGGTGGCTCCAGCTTCCCTTTAACCTGGTTTTGACCTGTGCTGGCATCAGGTTTATCTCATATTATATCATCTCTTCAGTAACCCAATAGTCTGAATGATAATATTACTATTTAATTGAATGGAATGTGTTCTCTACTGGAGCCAGGTCTCAGGGCCTATGTTTGTTAGGCTTTCCCAGTGACCCCGGGTTATACATATTAATGGACCTACTACCGGTTCCTAGATATAATGATCAGGCAGCTGTAAGAAGGTGGTCTATTTGGTCTAGTAACTATTTCCTCAGCTGTCATTAGAGACACCCCTCCCAGCCATGCCAGGGCGTCCTGTTGTGCTCGGAGCGCCGGGGGTTGTAAACGCTATTCCCCTGTCTTAAATCAACATGACCATCTTATTAAAACAAATGATAATGGCAGAGTCTTTGCTTTGCTATGGTTTAATTTATCTTGGCCCGAATTCTTGTTAAAATCAAGTTTAAAGTGACACAGAAAAGGGTCCCATTTATTGAAAAAATTAAAAGTACACATAAGCAACATTGTTGTAATTAAAGGGACTCTGTCACCTTAACAAGAAGTTGAGTTAATTTTAAAGCGCATTAAAAACTGGCTATACATTTGTAGTAGCAATTTGTCTCTACATTAAATCATTTCTGAAATATTTAGAATTGTATTTGTGGCCCCTGCATGCTATTTGGAGGCTCAGTATGCTAGCGTGCTGCTCAGTATGCTAATGTATGGCTCAATATGGTAATGTGCGGATCAGTATGCTAATGTGCAGATGAATATGCTAATGTTTGGCTTAATATGCTAATGTGCAGATCAGTGTGCTAATGTGCGGCTCAATATGGTAATGTGCGGATCAGTATGCTAATGTGCAGATGAATATGCTAATGTTTGGCTTAATATGCTAATGTGCAGATCAGTGTGCTAATGTGCGGCTCAATATGCTAATGTGCGGATCAGTATGCTAATGTGTGGCTTAATATGCAAATGTGAGGCTAAGTATGCTAATGTGCTAATGTGCAGATCAGTGTGCTAATGTGCGGCTCAATATTCTAATGTGCGGAGATCAGTATGATAATGTGCAGATCAGTATGCTAATGTGCGGCTCAATATGCTAATGCGAGGCTCAGTGTGCTAATGTGCGGCTGAGTATACTGTAAGATTGGGGGTTTTATTTTAGCAATTACAAAGCACCCCTGTAATCCTAATTAGCACTGCAAAGCAGCTAATTAATATGAATGCACTGCTCATTTACATTTAAATGCAACAATTACATGGGATTTCTCAGGATTGATTAATTTTAGTTGTTTTTTGGGGGGTGGCAGAATCCATTTAAAGGTACACAATGGAGGTTTAAAAATACTAAAATGTCTCTTTAAAAGTCCTAACTAAGAGTGCTTTAAAATAGGTAAAGACCTTATGTATAAATTAACTGAAATATCCATTGTCTGGGTAATGAACCTTTCAACTGCAAGTAATTAGATAGCAATGGTGGGTAATAAAGATGATAAGCATGACCGGGTGTGAGAAAATGGTAATAGTGACTGTGCAATTTCAAAATGAAATGTCATTTTCTCATTGGTAAGTATCTCTGTCACTATTACTGTTTTGTCAGTTGGGCATTCTTATCTTGCCCCCACTCCTAATCTTAATTAATTGCTGGTGATAAGGTCATTACCTTTGAGGATGGATGTTTCAGCTAATTCATACATTACTTAGATTTCCTACCAGTTTAAGGCACTTTCAATTTTTAATTACAAGCAATTATGATTATGTTATTATGTGTACTTTTCATTATTGGGGTCTCTATAATAATCTTCTGGAGGAAAAAAGCTAATATTATTAGACCAAACAAATTTGTTAACTTCAAGGGACTGGTAACATGAGTAAGATATTACTAATATATACTCATTATAATATACTAGTGACTTTCCCCCTCTTCCTCCCCTGTGTCTCTTTGCCCCCGCTGCCTCCCCTGTGTCCCTTCCCCCTTATCCCTCCCTGTGTCTCTTTTCCCCTCTCTCCCACCCCTGTCTTTTTTTCTCCCTTCTCCCTCCCTTGTGTCTCATTTCCCCTCTCCCTCCCCTGTGTCTCTTTCCCCCTCACTTCATCCCCTGTGTCTCTTTGCCCCCTCTCCCTCCCCTGTGTCTCTTCCCCCCCTCTCTCCTTCCCCTGTATCTTTTTTCCCCTCTCCCTCTCCTGTGTCTCTTTTACCCCTCGCTTCCACTCCTGTGTCTCTTTGTCCCCTCTTCTCCCCTGTCTCTCTTTTCCCCCCTCTCCTTCCCTAGAGTCTCCTTCTCCCACTCCCTCCTTGTGACTCTTCCCCCTCTCCTCTGTGTCTCTACCCCCTCTCCCTCCCCAAGAATCTCTTTCCCCCCTCTCCCTCCCCTGTGTCTCTTTCCCCCCTCTCCCTCCCCCTGTGTCTCTTTCCCCACTCCCTCCCCTGTGTCTCTTTCCCCTCTATCCCTCCCCTGTGTCTCTTTCCCCCTCTCCCTTCCCTCTCTGATTTGAGGGCTTGGCGGCGTTTTAAACCTGTAATGGCTGGCGAGTTACGGCCTGAAAAAAAATGGCAGCGTTAAACCTGTAACTTTTTTTCAAGCCCCAGGACTTGAAGCTTAAATCGGCATTGCTCCAAGCCTTGCGGGCTTAAAAAAAAAAGTGTTACAGGTTTAACGCTGCCATTTTTCAAGGCCGTAACTCGCCAGCCGTTGCGAGGACGCCAATTGAATAGCAAATTAAGAAGGAGGCAGGGAACCGTAAGGGAATCGTGAGGTTGGTAGCTAATTTTTTATTCAATTGGCGTTTTTTTGGCAAGCCTCCCAAAGGCTTCCGAGTTACGTGTGTGAAAAAAAAAAATGGTTGTCTTTTATTTTTTTCAAGCCTTTGGCGCTCATCGCAAGACCCACAATGAGCGCCTTTTAACCCATAACTTTAAACATTACATTACTGACAAACTCGCATATACAACAACTATTAAATCACATATTATAATTGTCAAACTGCGAGATGTCGTCACGATTTGCGTGGTGCGTACAACTTAGGCGATGAGCATGGCGAGGCGAGCAGTTAACTTGCACCACTTAGGCGATGAGTGCCAAAGGCACCCATCACCTGCAAGCCAATTAAAGAAAAATCCTCTCCCTCCCCTCTGTCTCTTCCCCTACTCCTCATCCTTACCCTGTGTCTCTCCTCCCTTCCTCCTCTCCCTCCCCTGTGTCTCTTCTTCTTCTCACTCTCCCTCCCCTATGTCTCCCTTCCCCTCCTCTTCTCCTTACCCTGTGTCTCTCTTCCCCACTCCTCTCCTTACCCTGTGTCTCTCTTCTCCTCCTCCTCTCCTTACCCCTGTGTCTCTACTCCCTTCCTCCTCTCCCTCCCCTGTGTCTCTCTTCTTCTTCTCCTCTCCCTCCCCTATGTCTCCCTTCCCCTCCTCTTCTCCTTACCCTGTGTCTCTCTTCCCCTCCTCCTCTCCTTATCCTATGTCTCTCTTCCCCTCCTCCTCTCCTTACCCTGTGTCTCTCTTCCCCTCCTCCTCTTTTTCTCTCTCTCCTCCTCCTCTCCTTACCCTGTGTCTCTCTTCCCCTCCTCCTCTCCCTCCCCTGTGTCTCTCTTCCCCTCCTCCTCTCCTTACCCAGTGTCTCTCTTCCCCTCTTCCTCTCCTTCCCCTGTGTCTCTCTTCCCCTTATCCTCTCCTTACCCTGTGTCTCTCTTCCCTTCCTCCTCTCCACCTACCCTGTGTCTCTCTTCCCTCCTCCTCTCCCTCCCCTGTGTCTCTCTTCCCCCCCTCGTCTCTCTCCCCCGTGTCTCTCTTCCCCTCCTCCTCTCCTTACCCTGTGTCTCTCTTCCCCTTCTCTTCTCTTACCCTGTGTCTCTCTTCCCCTCCTCCTCTCCCTCCTCTACGTCTCTCTTCCCCTCCTCCTCTCCTTACCCTGTGTCTCTCTTCCCCCTCCTCTCCTTACCCTGTGTCTCTCTTCCCCTCCTCCTCTCCTTACCCTGTGTCTCTCTTACCCTCCTCCTCTCCCTCCCCTGTGTCTCTCTTACCCTCCTCCTCTCCCTCATTGCCTGCGACCCGATTACGAGCCGCGGGACTTAGAAAAAAAAATACCAGAGGTCAACAAACAACGCAGTAACCGCCTGACCCACGCAAACCCCAAAACACGGAAAACACACACAAAAACACATTAATAAAAAAAAAATACACTCACACACAGCACGGGTGGACAGCCAGGACGTCTGGAAGTAAGGTTGCACGCAAATTTAACCTCTATTTGCCCAGTTACGGCATTCGAAAATCAGCTAAGCAAGAAAAAAAATGGCGGCTGAAAGAAATGAAAACGAGGCTCCATGACCGCGGACAGCGCAAAACACTGCCAGCCGCGTACAACTTTGACAAACCCCCACATTAAGAGATCCGAGATAAGTTCGGGACCCTACATTAATCCCTTGCTGCAAAGGTCCGACAGGACCCCCGAAGTATGCCCACATTAAGCCCATGCTGGGGGTCCCCTTGGGGGACCCCCGCAATGTCCCGACATTAACCCTTGCAGTGGGGGTCACGATCGTGTCCCCGATTGCATTTAAAAGGTCTAAATTTCCTGCCGCGTGTCCTTAAAAGGGCCCGCGGCACACAAACAGTTAAGCACAGCAGCGGGGGTACTGTAAGTACCCCCACTGGCACCTAATATTAACCCCCCAATGCTGGGGTTCACCATTGGGACCCACATTATCCCTCACAGTGGGGGTCCCCGATCGCTCGCGTTCAGTAACACCTCTGCAAACAAAATTAGAATTTCCCGCCTTGCAGGTCCCTAAAGGAAAGTAAAGATCCTTAAAGGACTTGTGCTAAATAAAAATTAACCCTATCACTCATGGGGGTCAATACAGACCCCCATAATCCCTTAATTAACCCTGTCACTCATGGGGGTCTATACAGACCCCCACAATCCCTTAATTACCCCTGACACTCATGGGGGTCAATACAGACCCCCATAATTCTTTAATTAACCATATCACTCATGGGGGTCAATACCCTGTAACTCATGGGGGTCAATACAGCCCCCCATAATCCCTTCATAAAACCTTTCACTCATGGGGGTCAATCCGGCCCCCCTATAAACCCTTAATTAACCCTGTCACTCAGGGGGGTCAATACAGACCCACATAATCCCTTAATTAACCCTGTCACTCATGGGGGTCAATACAGACCCCATAATCCCTTAATTTACCCTGTAACTCAAGGGGGTCAATACAGACCCCCATCAGCCCCTTACTAACTTCATCAGTCTAATAAGGGTCTATATAGACCACTATAGGACACGAATTAACCCATGTAATAACACTATAAGTGCTATGAGGCTCATCCAGGACCCTCATGACACAAAGTGTAAGCACTACACTATTAACCCTAACTATACCCCAATAACCCAACCCTGGGCCTATTTCATCCTAACAGTACACATTTAACCCTAGCAGTACCTATCTAGCCCTATCTGGACCTATTTAACCCTAACTGGGCCTATTTGACAACATCTAAGCCTATTTAACCCTGTCTCTTATGGGGGTCTATACAGGCTCTAATAAGCCTCTATTTTACCCCATCAGTCCCATAAGGGTATATAAAGACCTTCATGGGACAGTTAGAACCCTAACATTAACCACAAAAGGGCCATGAGGGTCCTCAAGGACCCACATGACACTAAGTACAAACACTACACTTCACTATACCCCCCCAATAAACCATTAAATCTAAACTAACCCCCCTCTACACTAACCTATTAACACCTACAATACCTACCTACACTACCTACCCCCTAATAACCCCCCTACCTCACTAATTACAGAAAAATAATAAAACCTAAGTCACAGAAAATAAAAAAGCTACATTACAGAAAAACTATAAAATACATTACAAAAAATAAAAAAGCTACATTACAACCCCCCTCACTACAGAAAATACAAAAATATTACACACTTGAAAAGGAAATACATACAAAATATATACATAACATTCCAATACAATACAAATAAATTACAATACCAGCTATCTAAATGCATACATACCCCCTATCTAAAATACAATACCCCCTATCTAATCTACATACCGCTATCTAACATACATTAAATCCTATCTACATACACAAACCCTAAATCTAACCTAAAATATAATAATTAAGACCACTTACCTTTGCAGATGTCCCTTCAGATCGCCACCCTAGAAAAAATTAGTACAAAACAGTACATAGTAAAAATAAACATTCCAAACTCACCTTTCCAGCATGTCCCCCTCCTTCTTATTTTCTTCTCTGGCGCAGCCCCTGTTAAAAATAAACATTAGATTAGTACAACATATACACACAAAAAATAAAATATAATAAACATAATATACATTCAACTTACCTCGGCGTGATGTCCCTGTGCTCCTCCTCTTCTGCTCCGGCTGGGCCCTGGAAGAATCTGCGCTTTAACGAAAAAAAAAAAAACACTAACGGAGCTCGCACTCACGGAGCTCCCCGACGCTAATGAGGCCTCAAGAGCCTTTTCCGCAAGAAAATTGGCAATGGCGCCTTCTGATTGGCTGAAAAGACTGTCAATTAAATTTCTGCCAATCAAAAGGTGCCAAGGTGTGAGACAATCAGAATGGGATACCCCCCATATCCAATTCTGATTGGCTAAGGCACCTGTCAATCTTTTTCAAACCAATCAGAAGGCTCTATTGCCTTCAGCCAATAACAATGGGTACACCCCCACGGGGTGATTGGCTGAACTCATCTGCGCCTTCTGATAGGCAGAAGTCTAATTGACATTGTGTGACAACAGCCAATGAGCCCTGCGGCGCTCATTGCCAAAGTACTACAGTTTAACGACTCGCCTCGCTGCGAGCCGGGCAATGATCGCCTGCAGCGCTCATCGCTCAGCCCGCTAAAGTACTACGGTTTAACAGTAAATATGGTCAAACGGTCAAATGACGGTCACTAAAAATTAAATCTAGTGAAATGTGTTTGCCACACAACATGACGCTACATTTGTCCCTTTTTTTTCTTCAAATAAATACAATTTTTTTATTTTTTATTTATTTTTTGTAACTTCCAACTTATATTTCACATCAAATGCGTTGGTTTAGGCGGGAAATCCGATGTTGCGCTAGACAAAGTCGTTAAATCTGTGTTAATGCGTAAATCTGTAATTGTGTTTCGTAAAATGTACTCTCTACTGTCTTTTTACTCATTGCGCGGTTAATCCGCATCCTTTATCTCATTGTTTTTCAAAGACATACGTCCTTATCTCGTTGTTTTTCAAAGACATACGTCTGTGACTGTGTTTTACGCAGTTCGTAGTAGTATAGCCTCGTTTTCATTTTTTTCGGCAGCCATTTTTTTCTTGCTTAGCCGATTTTCGATCTTTGTAACTCGGCTAAATCGATCTAAATTGCAGTTCCAACTCACTTCCAGACGTCCTGCCTGGTTCCCCATGCTGTAAGTGACCTTTGTTTTATTTTTTAGTGTGTATTTAGTGTTTTTTTTTACTGTTTTTGTTCAGCCGCTTATCTCGTAATTTTTTTCACCTCGTATTTTTTTCCGAAGTGCTACGGTTTAACGGCTCGCCTCGCTATGCGAGGCTCGCCTGCAATGAGCGCCTGTGGCGCTCATTGCCAAAGTGCTACGATTTAACGGCTCGCCTCGCTATGCGAGGCTCGCCTGCAATGAGCGCCTGCGGCGCTCATTGCCAAAGTGCTACGATTTAACAGCTCGCCTCGCTGTGCGAGGCTCGCCTGCAATGAGCGCCTGCGGCGCTCATTGCCAAAGTGCTACGATTTGACTGCGGCGCTCATCGCTAAGTCGTCGCAATACGCAACGCAGCGTGACGACGAATCGTAGTTAGACAATTATAATATGTGATACTAACACAAGTAGAGGCACACTACATATTATATATATTTATGATACCTAGAAACATTACTGATCCACCCTCTTAATGAGAGATGAATAAGAGAGTCCCCTTGAGATAATTCCTAGAGTAGTTCTTGGAATATTTAAATGGAAATGGAATGTTCCTGGGTGTTACTAGGTATATAATATCCCAGGGTATCTATTTACTTTTATGTACTGTATTTTATTAAGTGCTTATAAGCCCTGTTTTTACTGCCTAAAATAAAACAAATAGTCCATGTATGGGTCTGCCCACTGCAGCATATATAGACACAGATTATGTAGGGCTGGAGGTGGAGCGTAGTGTCCTAGCCTATCAGGGACCACGTATCAGAAGCATGTTGCTGAGAGATGGTCACTGATTGGTTAGTATGAGACAGTACAGCACGTACAGCAGAGTTTGTATCTTCATGAGCTGCAGAGGACAGACCCATGCAGGCAGTAAAAACAGAGCTCATAAGCACTTCTTAATAAAATAAAGTACATAAAAGTAAATATATACACAGGGATATAATATACCTAGTAAAATCCAGAATGTGTGGGGTGTGATTTCTCACTTCAGAAAAAGAGGCCACAGGAAAAGCTTTTGATGGCCACAAGGGGCCTAGGGGCAGAACTACCACAGGTGCACCAGGGCCTTTCTCTCGGTGCTACCCCCCCCCCCCCCCCCCCCCCCCGACATGGGGGTCCTGTATTTGACTAGGTATATAATATCCCTGAGTATTTAAGTTCTGTTTTTGCTGCCTTAAATCATGGGTCTGCCCACTGCATCTCATGAAGATACAGACTCTGCTGTACTTGCTATGCTGTGTCTCATACTAACCAATCAGTGACCATCTCTCAGCAGCATTCTGCTGAGACGAAATCCGTAATAGGCTAGGACACTACACTGCACATCAAGCCCTACAGAGTCTTTGTCTGCATAAGCTGCAGTGGGCAGACCCGTACAGGGACTATTTGTTTGAGTAAAAACAGAGTTTAGAAGCACTTCTTAATAAAACAAAGTCTATAAAAGTAAATAGATACCCAGGGATATTATATAACTAGTAACATTCAGGAACTGCCCGTGTCCCTTTAATATTAGCAACTGTAAAAGCCATGGGCATATATTTTTTTTTCGAAAATCTGACTCGTTTTGTGTTTTTTACATCAAAGCCTCAGAGCTGGATGGTGGCTGTGGGATTGTGGAGGGGAGGAGGGAACAGAGCCATTGTTTGATCACTAGATATGATTTAATTTGGCACCACACCTCTCCCCATATTGGGTGCATTATTTAGAGCTCTTTCTCTATTGGGTGCATTACTAAGGGCTCTTTCTCTATTGGGTGTATTATTTAGAGCGCTTTCTCTATTGGGTGCATTATGTAGGGCAATTCCCCTATTGAGTGCATTACTAAGAGCTCATCCCCTATTGGGTGCATTATAAAGAACTCTTTCTCTATTGGGTGTATTACTAAGGGCTCCTATTGGGTGCATTGTTAAGGGCTCTTCTCCTATTGGTGAAAGAGGATATATATGCATACTGCACACCTACTTAATCACCACACCATATGGTATCTGTAGATCACTAGTATATGGACTATATGCCATGGAACATATATTTTGACAGCAGATAAGAACCTGAAGCCCCATCTAGTCTGCCCATTCTCCTATCTACATAAAAAGCTTGGGCTTGGTTCCTGACGACGACTATTTACTGTCATTGAGAGCTGTTTCAGACAGAGACTGCTTTATGGGAGAGAATGTGTTCAGTTCCCCATGTGAAGGAATCCTTCTGAGCATGTGCAGAGGGATGGATTGCACTACAGCTACCTGAGACCATTACACCTGAGCTACATCTACCCATAGGAGCAGATGCAATCAGGTAATGAGTCTCTTATACACAATCTTACATCTTATGGCTTGTAAGGTCATATAACTGGCCCTTGGAAGGTTCCTGGATGTTACTAGGCATATAATATACCGGGGTATCTTTTTACTATTATGTACTTTATTTTATTAATGCTGGATTTTACTAAATTCAAACCAATAGTCCCTGTATGAGTCTGCCCTCTGCAGAGTATGCAGACACACTTTTTAGGGTTGGATGTGCATGGTAGTGTCCTAGCCTATCGGGCACCTTGTCTCAGCAGCATGTTGCTGATAGATCCTCACGGATTGGTTAGTATGAGACAGAGCACAGCAAGTACTACAGAGTCTGTGTCTGCATGCACCGCAGTGGGCAGACCCATACTGGGACTATTTGTATGAAACTGAGCTTATAAGCACTTCTTAATAAAATAATGTCCAGAAAAGTAGATGCCCAGATATAATATTGTGTAAACCCAGAAACCTTCCATACCTCTTTAAACCGCTATTCTTTCTCCGTATAGTTTTTTGTATGTCCCAGAACTTGTGTGTGACCGATTCTGCCTGTACCTAGCGCCTCTTCAGTAGGGCAGAGCTCTAACAAATTACCCACAATTACACCGGTTTGTAATCTGGCTAATTTGGGCCTGGTCTAACAAGAAGTTTAGAGACCTGTAATTTTGGTTTGCTCAGGGTTTCTTAGAGAATGGTTCTGGAACTTGCCCGGTTTGTCAGTTACTACCACATGTGCATGAAGAGCAGAAGCTCAAAAGTTCAAGAGTCAGCTCAATCAGACTGTAGCTGAGGGCTTGTATGTGAAAGGTAGAGCCATGTTATGTTGGCAGCTCACAGCACCTAATATACAGATAATGTGTAGCAATAAAAGGCAAGGGCTAAGACTTCTACATAGAAGAGCAATTTGTGTCTAAGTGAAACTTTCCCTTTAACAATGTGTACCATTTGAAACCAGCATACAAACAGATAAATACCTGTATCTTTCATAAAAAAATAGCACACCCTCCATGTGTAGTATGGGAGCAACTGATGTACTCCTCACACCCTACTGGTTATCCATAAGATTAAACCTGGTGGAAATTACCAGACAATTGAGATACTATGTTTTATAATATGGTGGGCAAAAGAGATAGAAGCCTCCACAGTAAATAAATAGTCCATTTGAATTTCTAAAACAAGTTAAAAAAACAACAACCTGTTTCCTGCTCAGAATTCAGAGAAATAGTTATTAGACTGCATTCTGGGAAGCTGAGCCGGGACATGCAAATGTGCAATATATAAATGCAAATATATTGATAACATTGGGTGGGGTGTGTTTAGAAAAATAAGCACATTTTTTGCAAATGTATGTGCAATGATATTTTTCCTGCAGTCATTTTGTTTTCTCAGCTGCTGCAGTCTCTTACTTTCTTTGGGTAGGTGTGTCCTTGTAAACGAATGAGTTTCTTTTAGTGTTTTTGTGAGCAGTTTATCTGATGAAACTAAAATGTTAGATTCCACAGCAGCTTAATTAAAAAAAAAATAATAATAATAATAATAAAATATGACCACTGTGGTCTTTAAGACATGGTTGGGTATTTCCTGTTTTGTCCCTGCCAACTGTGGTGTGTAGTGGTTACTGTCTCCCTCCTCCCATTCACATTTTATTACGTACCCCATGCCACGGGCAATAGTGCGCCCTGACCTCTCCGCTTGGCATCTGTGAGCTCCCGGGGTGTTACTGCTCCTCACCAGGCCATTAGACTGGGTAATGCGGTAAGTAATAAATGTGGATGGGAGGAGAGAGACAGAGGAGAGAACAGGCAGGGGTACAGTCAAGGGACAGAGGGTTTAGTATAGGCAGTATAGGGGTTTAAGGGGTCTTCCTAATAGAGCTGCCAGTTACAGATACAGGGGGAGAGAGAAGGGAAGCCGGTAGAGGCGCGCTATTGCGAGTGAGCGCTTCTAGCTCAGTGCACATTTTTGTGCTACCCAATTGTTGGAGCCCATACGTCAGCGCGACTTCAACACACGCACTGAAGATGGCGTGCCGGGCTGGCAAGAAGTTACAGTTTATTATGGTTTGGATTTCTTGGTGCTTATGGTTAAAATATGATTACACTGTTGTACTGTATGTTGGTTTATGTATTGTTTCATGTTATAGGAATTATTGTGAAAAAAATATCAGATATTCTGCAGGCTTTGCATTAGCCAAACTCCCAATACCATAATCCTTGTACACAAACTTCAAGATTACAGCAAATGGTTATCGTTAATATAATCACCAGGATGAGATTAAGACTTGAGCTCATCAGATATTGCAGTGTTATCTGGTGATAACTCAGCCCACCTAAATATAATCGCCAGGATGAGATTAAACGCCTGAGCTCATGGGTGATGCAGGTTTACCTAGTAAGCAGGGGGCAGCCTATCTAGGGATGGAGCTTACTGTGATTGGCCAGCCTGTGTGCCAGAAAATTGTATAAAATGTGACAATTAATAAAGGTATGTCAGTGGTATCTGTACTTAAATAAACACGGTGTAATTGTCAGTCTGTGAATTAATCCTAATTCTAAGCGATTTTATATGGTGGTTCGTGTGTTTGGTACATCTTCTGCTATCAGAGGTGTAAAAGGACCGCATGATCCTGCTGGATAGGTTTGAACCGGGTTCTTGCCAAGTCCAATTGACAGCACTGACCAGTTAACCCATAACTGACCTGTTTAAGTGATTCCAGCATTCCATGCTCTGCACAGATAGATTAAGGGTTACCTTTTTTTTTTTTTTTTTGCTCACTACATGGAGCTGGCGCTACAGGTCTTGCAGTGGGCATTCAGCAACAAATGTCAACACAGATTTTACTTTATTTGATTTCTCTGTGAAAAATGCATGCATTTCAACATGCTCTTACAAGATCTTTACTGTGATGTGGTCCAAATCGAGCTTAATTAAGTAGCCCTTTAAGTTGGTAGAATAACTGCAAAAATTCCACTGTACATAAAAACAAGAAATATGTTTAACGGTTAGACTCTTTTGTTTTTTTTCTTCTTTTGCATGTCTCTTCCTACTTCCACTAAGTTTTGTTGTTAGACTTTTTTTTAGATGTGCTTTTAATGGTGCCACCCCCAAATGTGTATATACAATCACATACGAATGTTTCCAGTCTTTCAAAATAGGTATGTAATATTCACCTGAATTTCATTGGATTGCTACCAGATACATAGCCTTAATATACCTCCTTAAATCCATATCTTGGTATTTTGTTATCTCTAATCTGTCTTCCCTACACATTCTGTTTGAACACTCAAATCTACCTCTCGGCAACAGAACTATCCCCCTCTCTTCTAGCACAAGTTGCCATCTGCCTCTCTAGCATATCCTCTTGTCCGCTTGTCAACTCAAGCTCAACATGTCAAAGACTGATTTCCTAATCTTCCAACCCTCTACTACATATTCCACTCCTCAAATATCTAACTGACAATGCCATCATCACTTCAACCTCACAAGCCATTGTCTTGGGGTTCCACTTTCACCTAATAAACATCTCTAAAATAAGTTGCGATCTTAGACAAGACACAACTAAAATTCTAATCCATTCTCTCATCATATCTCTCCTCAACTACTGCAACTTGCTCCTTGCTGACCTCCCAATCACCAGTCTGTCTCCACTCCAATCCATAATGAACACCTCAAATAGACTCCTCTACCATACTCCGCGCTCAGAGGCCACAGCATCAAAATGCGTAAGTACATGACCAATCCAATAATCAATAAGATGTGAGAAAATGGACAGTGGTCTAGTCTGCAAGGTAGCTTTATGGAATGTTGTGATAGTCTGAGAAGAGGGGGCTTTGGGGACCTACTGTTTTTTCTGATGCACCTCTCTAAATGAGGTGCATTGAGCAAGGTGCACAAGTTTGGCAAAAAGTCATGATGGGTTTTTGTGAAGTTCAATAAGCAGTGACTTGCAGTAGTCTAGACAGGATATGAGTGAATGTAGTCCGTTTTGTAATACCATGCTTCATTCTGCACCACAATTGCATTTTTGCCTCCCCTCCATATTTTGTGTGTCATTGTAAAAATACATAGTAATAATTTTTGTTCTCTAATACTCTATTATATCTAGACCTAATGATTCCTGTCCTCTTTAGGTAAAATCCACGAATATGGACTTCATGGATGCCGGATCCAGCGCAAGCAACAGAAGTTTTGGCTTTTTTTTTTTTTTTTTACGTTAAGTGTTCATCTTCCAAAATCAACTTCCAAATAATCAGTTGGACCACAGAGCACACATGATGGTTAGTTTATTCCTAATATACTGATAAAGTACTAAACTATAAATGTTTTTACCAACTCCCAGAACCTCACTATTTGGTTCAGATGACTTTATTGGATTGAGATAATGAGCTCTACTGGATCCTTCTTTTATTCCTCACATACAATCGATAACAAAATCATGTCAAATTCACCTAAAAACATCTCTGAAATACATCACTAACTTACGCAAGACACTACTAAACAAGATGTTCTACCCATTGGAGAGCTGTACTGGAGAGATGCACAAACATGCAATTTTTTACCTGGATTTTAGATCTTATAAACAGTCTGTGGGCTTTGCAAAGTTACTTGGGAATAACAACAATGTGAATTGTGGATGTCTCTTATACCAAGGAACAGATCCTAACTGAAGAAAGCAAAATAGAATATACATTAAATTACAAAATAAGGGTTGGTTGCTTTACCTGAAGAACATCACAAATTAAATTGGTGTTGAAGCTATAAGACCCTTTGCTGATGATTTTTTTTTTTTAAATATCCTGTTGATGCTTGTATTGCATCATAATGTTTACTAGTTATGTAAATCATGTTGTCCTGCTAGTCTTACAAGATGACTTGCATTTCAGTCACACTCCTGGTACTTTGTCTGTGCAGAACCTCTGGTGTTCTCCTTTGTTTAGTCTCACTGGTTTGTTCTCTCAGTAGGAGTTCTCCTCTCCCTATACCTTAGCTTGATGGCTTTCCCCTTTTTGGTCCTAACATCCACATGAGCAGACTCTGTTCCATATTGAAACCTCATTCTGAAACATTTATGGCAATTCCATCAACCTTGTTTTCTAGTGTAGGTTAAATGGTGTTTATGAGAAATAAAACTTGCTGCACCCTCCCCTGACATGACTAGCAAATGCCCACAAGCATGTAGAACTGTTAGCCCATGGAAACATTCAGTTCATTAGAATGCAACTACACTGTATCTTAAAGGGATGTGGAAGGTTCCTTGATTTTACTAGATACATAATATACCTAATTTTATGTACAATATTCTATTAAGTGCTTTATAAGCTGTTTTTACAGCCTAAAAAAACCATGTGAGCTGCAGGGGGCAGGCCCAAGCAGGTACTAACACAAGCTCTGTAGTACTGGGGGTGCAGTGTTCCCTACTAACCAATCAGTGACCGTCTCAGTAACATTCTGCAACATGCTGCTGAGATGTGGTGCCTTGTACGCTAGGACACTGAACATCCAGCCCTACAAAGTCTGTGTCTGTAGACCCATACAGGACTGTTTGTATGTTTTTGTTTTTTCGACCATAAGTAACCCCATGGCCATACACAGTTAAGGATTGGTGGGTGGGGGGTATGACATTGCTAGGAATAGGATGGGAAGTAGGAATAAATAAGGTTAATTTGTGAAACCAGCTCCTCTTCCCCACTGTCCCTCCCTGTATTTTACATTGGAGTAAATGCGGGTGTTTTTGTCACAGCTAGTTGGTTGGTGGGGCTGCTTGCCCACAGTGGGTATGAACATCCATATCAGCTCTTTGTGGTATCAGGACTCATGGGGCACAAGGTTCCCTTGAGTCTGTTATGGGCGGGCAAGCACCTCTCCTTGTTATGGGGGGGGGGGGGGGAGATTTTCAATAAAAGCTTTGGCCGTTTAAAATCCCAACTATGTGTAAGTGTATTTTATTGTGTGGTGTCCTTTTTATTGGGAATCCATATTGATTATGCGACGGTCAAAAACAGTGCTTATAAACACATCTTAATAAAGTAAACAGATACACAGGGATATTATATTCATGGTAAAATCCAAGAACCTTCCATATCTCTCTTTTTTTTGTCAAACCTGGACAAAACTGCTTAGACCATATTTGCAATTTTCTTAATCAAAAGGTTTGGATTTTTGGACAGGACCACCACACATAGAGCACTTGAGACCTATCTCATCCTGTATACTTTTAGTGGTATATAATACCATTTGAGAAGAGTCTTATAAGATTGTTTTCTAAAAACAATTGAACATAAGGAGATGGAAGGGATTTAATTGGTAAAGTTTATTTTGTTAGATTGACAAAGCATATATTTCTATATCTGAACAATCATGAGGGTTGAAAGGCAATGATATACTTATTTAAGTATGTTATCTTGTGATTTTTTTTTTTTTTTTTTAATGTATTAGGTTATACTTTATTTTTTTTCTGGGATGTCATTAAAGGTTACGTTTTTACATTGTTTTGTTTGTTGTTTCAACATGGTCTGCTTATGCATCATCCTTATCCCACATAATACATCAGTGGAATAACTTTACCAATGCTCTACAGGATAAACAATATACTTATATGCTTCTGGTTAAGTTTAGATACCCACAATGAGGATCTAGAATTTAAGACATTGTCTATCTTATTAAATTGCAATTCTACCAATTGAATAGGGCTCTATATAAGCACAGAGAGTATTTTCTTTACAGAAGTTTTTAGTCTGGAAAGACCTTTCTTTTGGATAGAAGTTCACAAACTAAAAACTTCTGTGTTAAAAAAAAAAAAAAAAAAAAAAAATGCTCTGTGCTTATATAGAGCCCTATACAATTGGCCAAATCACAATTTAATAAGGCTGGAAGTAAGTTATTCCTGTGCTTAATACTGTAACTTCACATGTAACCCATGGGATGAACATAATTAGTTTTGGAAATTAAGTTAATACTTACTAGTGAGTTTTGATACTTCATCATAAAGCAGGTAATTCTTGTGTATTTAGACTTCCCAGAGTTGGTGACTCAGCCCCATACTTGAATACGATGCCCCATACTTGAATACGATGGCTTTTATAAGAATTCTTAAAATGTTAACAAAACTGAAGATGCTGGTGAGTTTAGAAATGATTTGGATGATATAAGGGGATATTTTATGATTGTTTTGGGATGAAAGAACAAGATATCTGAGTAATATAATGGGTTTAAAAAATATATGAAAATACATTTTATTTTCTTAATCCTGTGTGACACCTTTATAACAAGGTTATAGGTTCAACTTCAACTATATTCAAAATATTTAAGAATCAAAAATGTAAAAACAACTAGTTAGTTAACAATCATCCTATTAAACCACTATTAAGCCCAAACATTTCAGCCATTATAGTAATATTGAAATGATAAACATGTTTTAACAATCAAGAACACAAATATATTTATAAATTCTTATTTCGTGGATAATAATGTAGACCTTGATCAGAATGGTGAGAGTGATAAGGGTCAGTCCATGGGTCCATCTTGCTGGTAGAATCCAGACTTAGAGTTGCAGGTTTTATTTCTGAAGTCATTGTGTCTATAGAAGGAGAGGTTATCTCAACATATTATTTTTATTAGTGTTCTATTAATTGCAATTGAAATGTTGGAGATTCTTTCAACAGTCTCAGAAGTTCAAGTTATTTATTTAAGAGGTCTTGATAAAGATTCCCTTCCTTGTTCTGTGGACCTGAGTAAGGAAAGTTCTTTCCTGTTTGAAGAATCAGTTTGGTCATCATTGAAAGCAAGAAGGTAGAATGGGTGCCACATGCATATCTGATACCATTTCCTCGAAGGGCATCAGTAATGTCTTTGCACTGAAGTGTCCTTCCCAAAAGGAACCTGGAAGTGTCCTACATTGAAGTGTCCTTTACCAAAGAACCTGGAAGATTTATAAAGTGGAATATTTGAACTATTTCTTGAACCCTTCCTTTTTTAGTCAACTATCATATCACCACCAGACTCATTTTTGTACTTGACTATTCCTCCTTTGCAGCCCACCATATCAATATTTCCATAGATCATTCAGTGTTGTATAGAAATACACATATACATACAAGTGAACATTTTATCATTCAACCCCCCTTCAACTTTCAATCCGTTTTTGATTCTTTTATGAGAGTCATCTACTTCACCCATTATTCATTTGTTGATGCTCTGATGGTTCCTTTTATTGACTTCCCTTATTAGAATCACATTCAGAATTCTAGCCCTTACAAAAAAAAGCCCCAATAACCATGTGCCTCTCTGCACTAGCATCCTAAAGATACCCAGACCTCTTTTTTTTTTTTTTTTTTTTTTTTTCCTTTTTTTTTTTTTTTTTTTTTTTTTTTTTTTTTTTTAATCCTTTTCCTATTTCATTATGCCCACCAGAAACACCCACCTTTTGTTCTAAAAGCCACAATCCTATTGTGCTAGTCACTGAAAGAACTATTGATAAAGTATATGTGTTTAGTATTTTATATTTCTATTTAAAACTTCAAAAGAAAATGGTGTCATTAGTTTTAATTGTATTTGTTTATTATATTGACAGGTTATATGAAGTGCTAGTCTTAATCTAGTAAACAAATACGCCATAACTGTTAAAGTTATAATATGTTAAATAGTATAAAATGCATTTTGTATCCACTTCACCTTGAGTGCAGCTGAAGTCTTTACACCCAGACCTGGGGCAAAATGGAAGCTAAATATTAAATAATCCAATTTAATACACAATACAGGGATCAGAAAAAACATAAATGGATGAACTTGATGGACTTTGTTTTTTTTCTTAACCTCAATTACTATGCTACCATTATATTCTCCATTAATTGATGCTTAATCTGAAAGTAGGATAAAACTGTGGAATTTGGCTCACCTTCTGATATATACCAACAGAAAGACAGTGCTACCCAGATGACCAGCAATTGTTTCTTTCGATGGCGCGTGCTGGAGAACATTGCACCATCATCAGGGTGCCGAGAACTGCGCTCTGATGACACTCTGCTCTCCAGCCGGGGATCCCATCTGCCACACAGGCTTCTCCTCTCATATTTACTGGACCTGCTTGCTAGGGGCTGCCAAGGCCAAGTTTAGGGGCTGACCGTGTGCCATGTGGGACTGGCATGTCTCACTAGGAGCATATTGTATGTAATGTTACTGTCGTGTGCATGTGTCTTTAGGAGCATGTTGTATTGCATGTTTATCACTACATGTCACTGTCATTATTTGCATGTGTAATAAACATGCAATGCAACATGCTCCTAGTGACTCATGAAACAATGCCTGGCCCATATTGCACACTGTCAGACCCTTGCCAAGCAGGTCCAGTAAATATGAGATGGGGACATGAGAAGCCTCTATGGCAGATGGGATGCCGGCTGGAGCACAGAGCGTCATCAGGGCGCATTTCTCGGCGCCCTGGTGATGGCTCGCTGTTCTACAGCTCGCAAAGTTTGGGTGCCATTTCTTTCAATGTGAGAAGACTCTTAAAGGGATAATGATGGTATCTGTATATTACTAGGTATATAATATCCCTGTGTATCTACTTACCTTTTATTCTCTTTATTTTATTAAGAAGTGCTTAAAATCTTTGTTTTTACAAATAGTCACTGGGCCTCATTCAATAAGGGGTTTGCAACGCCATCGCAGACAGCCGATTGTCTGCTATTTGAGTTGCGTGCCCAAGTAGTTCTACTCTTCCAATGCGATTCTATGATGTGGGCCCGCAAGTTATGGCCCGATCCTGACAATCGGAAACCATGCAGTTGAAAGTAGCAGTTAAGGGCTTGAACATCAAGCCCGTAACTCCCGCAATCGAAATAGCTAATGGAAAAAGAGATCATCATCATGACATCACTGAATCCAAGCTCCAAGCCCTATAATTCAAAGCAACAATACTGGCCAATGCTTTAACATGGATGGGCAACCGGTGGCCCATGGGCCGTATGTGATGCTTAGAGGTTGAGCTGCTTTGTAACCTACAAACTTGTATTTTGTTGTTGTGAGAACAGAGTTACCATTTATTTAATTAATACTCTGGCATGTTAGGTAGGCTTGTCCTTAACAATCCTTTTTGAATAGTCGTGTTAAGGAGCAATAACCACTTGAGGAATGTACAGTCTTACAAAAGCCTTTCAGGATGAATCGGAAACAGAACTCAGACTCTCATATTATGCCATTCCTTTTTACAGGAAGAAATGCCGTTCTTTATGCAATTAGCTGCTACTCATTTGTAAAACAATCTGCACTAATCCTAAATGATTACCTGACCTCTGTCTGCAGTGAATGGATGTATTAAAACATGGGAACAGGATGTTTGTACCAACTATAGTTCTAATAATGCAAACTGTTTTATATCACTTAAAGGGACTAAGCAGTTTCTATTAAAAGATTTTAATGGTAGAGGGCCTTACTTTAATTTTAAGTGGCACTTGCCCTTAAGTTACTTTAAATTTAAAGGGGAAGGTTCATCTAAGCTGCTCTTATATGAAATAATTGATTTATTGAAGTTAAGTATATGTGTAAAAGTTTTAGCTTTTATTGCTTCATGACCTATATATAGCATGTGGTGGGAGCTGCCGAGGAACACAAAGCATGACACATTAACTGCTTATAACTCTCTTGCAGTCTGATTGGCTAATGATCTGGCTTCCACTTTACACAAACATGGAGGAGAAACTGGCAACATTGACAAGTTTAATAACTTCTACTTAGATAAGAAATGTTATTGTAGGTCAAACTTGATGTAGTTTATTCTTATATATATATATATATATATATTATATATATATATATATATATATATATGTATATACCGGCATATAACACGCACCTCATTTTAAAAAGGAAATTTCAGGGGAATTTTTTTTTTCAAATAAAGAACTTTGAAGCAAAATCCTCAACCTCAACCTCCCTCCTCATCCTCCCTACTCAACCCCCTCCTCAAACCCCCCATCCTCAACCCCCTCCTCAAACCCCCATCCTCAACCCCGTCCTCCACCCCCCGATCCTCACCCTCCTTCCTCAACCCCCCTCCTCAACCTCAACCCCCATCCTCAATCTCCCTCCTCATCCTCAACCCCCCTCCTCATCCTCAACCCCCTCCTCATCCTCAACCCCCCTCCTCATCCTCAACCTCCCTCCTCTTCCTCAACCTCCCTCCTCAACCTCCCTCCTCATCCTCCCTCCTCAACCCCCCATCCTCAACCCCCTCCTCAACCTCCCTCCTCAAACCCCCATCCTCATCCTCCTTCCTCAACCCCCCCCCTCAACCTCCCTCCTCATCCTCAACCCTCCTCCTCATCCTCAACCCCTCCTCATCCTCAACCCCCTCCTCATCCTCAACCCCCCTCCTCATCCTCAACCCCCCTCCTCATCCTCAACCCCCCTCCTCATCCTCAACCTCCCTCCTCATCCTCAACCCCCTCCTCAACCTCCCTCCTTAACCCCCCATCCTCAACCCCCTCCTCAACCTCCCTCCTCAAACCCCCATCCTTAACCCCCCTCAACCCCCACATCCTCATCCTCCTTCCTCCTTCCTTCCTCCTTCTAGAATATTAGCCCAGACTATTGCAGACCTTGGCATAATAGATAATCCTATTACAGAGACTCCTCATAAGATAAGGAAGTCTATTGTATAAAGTGTTTTCATTCTCAGACATAAGAACAAAGAAGGATGATCTAATCAATGTCTGATTGTATCAAAGTTGCCAGGTAGCCTCAGGGAGGTGTGACCCACCTATTGTCCCTCTATGTGTATTGTGTGGCCAACTATGGGGGATGTGTATTGCCTGTAGGAAGAGATGTGATATATATTTCTGCACATAACAAAATAAAGTCAGTAGTCTTGAACTCCCTATTGTATGTCGTCCAGGAGGTTGGGAATGGTGAGACTGTAGTGCCTCTTGGGTATTTTACCGTATACCAGCGGAGATATTGGATTCATGTTCCAACTCCGTTACAACCCCCATCATCAAACCCCCTCATCCTCATCCTCCTTCCTCAACCCCCCTATTCTCAACCTCAACCCCCCTATCCTCAACCTCAACCTCCCTCCTCATTCTAACTCCCCTCCTCATTCTAAACCCCCCCATCTCATTCTAAACCCCCTCCTCAACCTAAACCCCCCTCCTCAACCTAAACCTCCCTAAATGCCTCCCCCTCACTTACCTGCTTCTGCGCTGGCCTCCGCTCCGCTCCTTGACCCGGCGCGCATGTGACATCACATGCGTGCCACGTCATTAGCATATACCGGGTGCCGGCTTTTATTATATAAAAGTAAAAAAAACCTGCTTCCAGCTCAGAATTCCGAGAAATACAGTTATTACACTGCATTCTGGGAAGCTGAGCAGGGACATGCAAATGTGCCCACAAATGCTTAATTCTTGAATCCATAAACCATTTTAAACATGGCTTCCTTTAAGCTTATGCCCACTGAAAAATAAAAACACTCTTTAGCTGAAGACAGACTCTGCGCTCTATTACATGACTGTTGTAGGTCACACTGGCGAGACTAAAAAACATTTTGTTTTTATATATATATAGTACTAGTAACTTGACGGTATCCTATAATTTTATCTTGAATTGTCTGTGCTGTCTCTCTCTGTCTATGTCCTGTGTCTGTCTCTCTCTCTCTTCTGTTGCACGCTCTCTCTCTATGTTCTGTGTGTGTCTCTCTCTCTCTCTCTCTATGTCCTGTGTCTGTCTGTCTCTCCTGTTTTGCGCTCTGTCTATGTCCTGTGTCTGTCTCTCTCCGGTTTCGCTCCTCTCTCTCTATATGTCCTGTGTCTGTCTCTCTTTCTGTGCGCACACACTCTCTCTGTCTATGTCCTGCATCTGTCTCTCTCTCTCCTGTTGTGCTCTCTATGTCCTGTGTCTGTCTCTCTCTCCTGTCGTGCTCCTCTCTCTCTATGTCCTGTGTCTGTCTCTCTCCTGTCGCACCCTCTCTCTCTATGTTCTGTGTGTGTCTCTCTCTCTCTCTCTCTCTCTCTCCTGTAGTGCTACTCTCTCTCTATGTCCTGTGTCTCTCTCTCTCTCCTGTTTTGCTCTCTCTATGTCCTGTGTCTGTCTCTCTCCTGTTGCGCTCTCTCTCTCTATGTCCTGTGTATGTCTCCCACCTGTCGCTCTTTTTCTTGTGTCGCGGCCTCTCTCTCTGTCTTGTGTCTGTCTCCCTCTCCTGTCACTCTCTCTATGTCCTGTTTCTGTCTCTCTCTCTGTGTCCTGTGTCTGTCTCTCTCTCTCTCTCTCTGTGTGTCCTGTGTCTGTCTCTCTGTGCACACAAGGTCCCTCTGTCTATGTCCTGTGTCTGTCTCTCTCCTGTCACTCGTGCTCTCTCTATGTCCTGTTTCTGTCTGTCTCTCTCTCTCTTTCTCTCCCCTATCGAATTCTCTCTCACTCCCTCTCCATCTCTCTCTCTCTCTATGTCCTGTGTCTGTGTGTCTCTCTCCACGGTCGTTTTCTCTCTCTCTTATCGCTCTTTCTCTCTCGCGCGTGCTCTCTCCCTCCTGTCATTTTCTCTCTCCTTTCGTGCTCTCTCTCGCACCCGCTCTCTCTCCCTCTCTATGTCCTGTGTTTGTGTGTGTCTCGCTCTCTCTCTCCTGTTGTTTTCTCTCTCTCTTTCTCTCTCGCGCTCTCTTTCTCGTGCTCTCTCGCGCTCTCTCTCGCGCGCTCTCTATGTCCTGTGTCTGGGTGTGTGTGTCTCTCTCCTGGCTTTTTCTCCCTATCCCTCTCTCTCCTGTCGCTCTCTCTCCCTCTCTCTCTCTATGTCTTGTCTTTGTGTGTCTCTCTCTCCTGTTGTTTTCTCTCTCCTATCGTGCCCAGACTGTGCCTATGAGCCAGTGTTCCAGGCTTGTGCTTATGAGCCAGTGTTCCAGGCCTGTGCTTATGAGCCAGTGTGCCCAACCTGTGCCTATAAAGTTCCATGCAATAACCTCTCTCCTCCTTCTCCTCCTCTACATTCCCACCATCCCATTGGGCCCTCAAGTCCTCTAAGTACAGGTAAAGTGAAGTTAAATTCTTATTTTTAGTCTTATTCTTAGTTATTTGATGTAATTATTATTGTTTATTAATGTCTGTTTAGTTTTTAAGGTTTTGTATCTAAAAACAAGACCATAAGTTCAAACTAAAATGGGAAAAATCTGGAGACCGGAACGGATTAATTCAATTTAAATGGATTCCTATGGGAAATGCAATCTCGGATTGTCAGTGTAACCTGAGGTACCACTATATATAAACTAGTCATTTCATGGTATAATATTGTCTTAAAAAATGTGTCTTCTGTATGTGCGCCCTTTCTCTTTGTACCCTCTCTCTCTCTGCGTGCCCTCTCTCTCTCTCTGTGCCATCTCTCTCTCTTCGCTCTCTCTCTGCACCCTTTCCATCTCTCTGTGCTCACTCTATCTCTGTCTCTGTGTGCCCTCTCTCTCTCCTTCTATCTATTTCTCTCTCCCTCCCTCCTTCCTTCAATCTCTCTCCCTCCTCTCTCTCCCTCCTCTCTCTCCCTCCTCTCTCTTCCTCCTCTCTCTCCCTCCTCTCTCTTCCTCCTCTCTCTTCCTCCTCTCTCTCTCCCTCCTCTCTCTCCCTCCTTCTCTCTCTGCCTCCTTCTCTCTCTCTCTCTCTCTCCTTCTCCCTCCCTCCTTCCTTCAATCTCTCTACTTCCTTCTCTCTCTGTCTCCTTCTCTCTCTGTCTCCTTCTCTCTCTGTCTCCTTATCTCTCTCTCTCCTTCTCTCACTCTCTCTATCCCTCCTTCTCTCTTTCCCTCCTTCTCTCTCTCTCCCTCCTTCTCTCTCTCTCCCTCCTTCTCTCTCTCTCCCTCCATTTCTCTCTCCCTCCATTTCTCTCTCCCTCCTTTTCTCTCTCTCTCTTCCTCCTTCTCTGTCTCTCTCTCTACCCTCCTTCTCTGTCTCTCTCTCTCCCTCCTTGTCTCTCTCTCTCCCTCCTTCTCTCTCTCTCCCTCCTTCAATCTCTCTCTCCCTCTCTCCCTCCTTCTCCTTCTCTCTCTCCCTCTTTCTCTCTCTCTCCCTCCTTCTCTCTCTCTCTCTCTCTAGTGAATTGCCCATCAAAAAATGACGGCAATAAAATGTGAAGCCTGGCAATGCTATTTGCCA
Source organism: Discoglossus pictus (assembly GCA_027410445.1). Taxonomy (NCBI): domain Eukaryota; kingdom Metazoa; phylum Chordata; class Amphibia; order Anura; family Alytidae; genus Discoglossus; species Discoglossus pictus. Next base: position 459,831,138 of record CM050164.1, read on the forward strand.
CACAATACAATGTTTTGCCCCCTCTGAGCACCTTCGGCGCACATCGCAAGCCCCGCGCTGAGCGCATTCGGCATTTATCGCATGGGCGCACCGAAGGCGCTCATTGCGAGCCTCTCCTCCCGTCTACTTCATTACAGGCCTTGGCAACTTGTAACTTACCATGTCTCTTTCCACCATCTCCCCCCTGTCCCTTACCTGTGTCTTTCTCCTCTGTGTGTGTGCTGAATCTTTGCGTGGCGTGCACTGACTGCTGTTGGTTTTATTTTCTAAGTCCCACGTGCCTGGCGTTGTTCGTCTGTGTCCCGTGTGCCTGGCATTGTTGGTGTAAGCGTTACTGTCTTTTGCGTGGTGTATTTTCTACGTTCTGCGTGCCTGGACTGGCAGAGCCTTGTTTTCATCCTGTTTCAGAAATTTTTAAAAAAAATCGGCCGCCATTTTTTTTTCTTCGATTTTCGATTGTTTAAAAAAGACAAAATATGCCTCAAATTAACTTGCAATGTTTCTCACAGGCCCCCTGTGAATTTGAGGCACATTTGTGTGTTTTCATTGTCTTTTCCATTTCAGTAGTTCGGCCGTTAAAGTCGTATTTTTTGCGAGCTCGTGCCTCAACGGCTCGCCTCGCAAGCGTGACGACAAATCGCAGTTTGACAATTATTGTATGTGATATATTGGCCTTTTGAAGTGTCTCTACCATATAATGTGCAATATATATATCATTTAGTTAATGTAATGAGCTGTGATTATATCGATACATATGCCTTGTAGCACTTTAATAAGGCGGGGGCAATACCCTATGTCCTTATGGCATCCATTGTGTGCAGATCACTTATGGCAATGACATTGTAATATATTGTAAGGACCAATGACAAGGGAAACACTTCCAAGATATAAATATACAATATATGAGTTAAATAAAGCACATGTTAAGCAGACAAACATATTTCTTAAGCTGCTGAACTCCACAAAAGTGATTTGTGGTCTCTACATTTTTAAGTTATTTTGTAAGCTTTGTTGGAAATAAGAAATCTGTTTGTATTCTGTGCAAGGAGTACAGATTATATTACATGGACGTCCTGATTAGACGATGGAGCCAAACACAGCTAAGGATTTACTTCAGGTCTGTAACGCCTGCACAATGAACATATTTCTTCAGAGAGGGATTGTTAAATCATTCTTTATTCTCAGTTAATAACTGACTTTCCTTACCTGTGATGCAATATAACAAACACAAAACTTTAGAACAAAAAATAAGTTTTCTTTCAGCATGTCTATACAGTACACAAAGGCCTGCCTGAGACTACACTGGCCTGTCTGAGCCTCTGCTGCCGCACCTAGCTCTCTGATTAAAGAAGGTGCAGTTAGCCTGGTAGGGAAAGGATGTGTTCAGCAAAGGTGGGACATGATGGACAGGTTATCACTCTCACTGAACCCGCTTTCTGCACTGGCTGTCTCTTTACACCAGTGATGGGTCTATAAACTTCATAACAGGGTCTCATAAACAAAGTGTTGTAGCAGTGGTGTAGCTAGTGAATGGAGGGCCCTTGTGCAAAAAACATTTTATTTAGTGTGGGGCCCCCTTATGGGCTCCTTCAGCTATATATATATATGTATATATATATATATATATGTATATATAATATATATATATATATATGTATATATATAAATATATATATATATATATATATATTCAGCCTTGCCTACAAGAGAAGACATGGCAGCAAGGGAGGACAAACATATGTGGGGACCCTGGTGAGCCAAAGGTGGCCCAAATAGAGGGGGCATGGGCCAGGGTGGGGTTAAAGGCAGAACAATAAAAAATTAGACCACACTGGGCCCCCCCCCCCCCAAAGGAAGGCCCTGGTGCATTGCACCACTGACACCGGAGTTAGCTCTGCCAATGTGCTCTTATAATATTTTTTTATTTTAAAGTGAAAGCAGTATACAGTTTTATTGTTACAGTCAAGGGTGGATGAGTTAGGAGATAGCAATTGCCAGATATACCTGCCAGCACTAAATAATATCTCAACATGGAGCCGGATGCTACTTCCATCTACACTGTCCTCCGTGCAGGAATTATTGAGGGCTTTGAGGACAAAAATGGCAGAGTTTGTCTTTGGCAAAATTACTGGAGTGGTAAAAGAACCACACAAGTGCATTGAGGTCAGTCCCCTTCTGGGGAGAGGTCATCATGGTAGAGATTGTCAATGTGAGAAGTGATATTCGGGACTGAATGTGAGGAGCAGCCAAAGAGCAGGAGAAGTGGAGGTGGGGAGTGCCAGATAATGTCATAAGGTATTTACAATTTAGTATTGCCTCTTAGCCCCAAAAACAGAGCAATCTATAGGTAATGAGCGGCAGAGACTTTTCTGTCATCTAAAGACCAAAGAATTAATATTGCAGCCACTTGGGATATAATAGTGGGTATGGGGGGGGGGGGGGTGGAATAAAACACCCTTCGTCAGGTGCTATCCTAAAACAATAAACATTAGAGACCATAAATAGGTATCATACTACTGCCAAACACTTGGCTCTACCCTGTTTTTAGTGGATTAACTCATTAAATGCCTTACCCAAACTACCACTACTTTGTACAAGAAGAGCAAAATAACATTGTTAAACAATACTAATGCACCCAATACAGACAAAAAATACACATTATCCTTTATTATCATCATTATATTTTATCCCAGAGAACACTGCAAATTAAATTAAATTCCTGGGGCACTAAAGTCCAATATCTCCATTTCCAATAAGCTTCCCCTTCCAACAACAAATGAGAAGAAACAACATAACTGTCCTTAACAGTAATTTATTTTTTGATCTGGCTATTTCAATTCTTGGACCTGATTCCTATATTCTGAAAAGCGATGTTCCCCAATGGAGAATCCTTCAAAACAGGATCAAATGTATGAATGTTATTCACGTTCTGTTAAACTCATTTGTATGGAAGGGATAGATTGGCCTCCCCTACTGGATCGCTACCTTGTCATGATGAAGGGGCTTGTGTATCTCAATGAAGCTGTGAGCTATAGCATGTCGGGTCATGGTATAACATGGTATAACAAAGAGGTCAGACAAATCATGGTCCTCTAGAGAAGGAACTTGGACGCAATTAAACGACAAAGATTAGCCTATATATTCCCTCCCACATGGCCATATCAGAAGAAAAATAAATCCTTTTATGTCACAATTAAAAAAAGTAATTGATATTTTATACCGGAATGCACACCAGAATACTGTAGATACATAATGTTATTAATGTATTATTTCTATACATATTCGGTACCCTGTTCAAAAAATACATCTTCTGGTTAAGACATAGGTGGTAGAACTATGTTCTTTTCCTGAATGCTGGTATTTCCACGCTCTATTTGTGGCTGTTTGATCAGATGGAAGACTACCAAAATACTGCAGTCTGCTCTGCCAAAACATTTCTTATTGACACAAAATGTAATGTACTTATCAATATAATTTAATACAATATGCAACATTTAAAGGCAATTTAGATTCTTGCTGTCTTCTTAATAAGAAATAAAGATGAGGCATGGATAAGATAACCCACTTCCTGCTTTAGAAGATATCTCTCTGGAGGTTGTGGTGGAAGATGGTTTGGTAATAAGTCCACTTGAAGCTGACTGCAGGACATCAAGCATGGGGTTGTCCTTATGTGTTTCAGGGATCTATCACTGCTCGTCAGAAGCGGAGATAAAACCTTGAAATACTTTAGGACTCTCCAGCAAACCTCTCTTCTTGGCATCTTGCAGTGGATTATTACCAAACCAACTTCCACTACAAGGACCTCCAGAGAGACCTATCTTTTCCCAGCATTGAGTATTGAGTCCTGCATTGACCATTTGTGAAAGTGGGTTATCTTATCACTGCCTCATCTATACCCATCTTTTACTTAATGTATTTGCCTTCCCTCAATCCTTCCCCTTCTTCCACTCAAAATATCTTTCCTACCCACCATATTGTTTTTCCTTACACCACATTATATCTACTCCAAGTCTACCCCATTGTTCCTTTTGTCACAGACTTGCCACTGCATGACTATGCTTCTCAACAAGTGTCTTCACATAACGTTTGTATTCCCCCCTTTGCTATCTGAGTATCCACACTATCATGTATTATGGACAATATATAAATAAGCTCTCCTTATTCTCTAACTTCACCTTCTTCCTGGGGGAAGGTGAACAGCCAGTTACTCATTGGTTTTCCTTGCAGGGCATCTCAATCATGAGCTTGGCCAGACTAAAGTGTTGTAACCTCTGTCCTGGTCATTAGAAGATGCTTCATCATTGGTGGCATGGGGGGGGGGGGGGCAGTGGCCCAGTATTCGTCCATCACTCTAATTACTCATAACAGATTCGCTCATATTATTTCATACACATACACATTTTGTGACCCTCTTCTTCTTCTTTATCTTCCTCGCTCTCTATCTCTCTCTTTCTCTCTCTCTCTTTCTCTCTCTCTCTCTATCTTCTCCCTCTCTTTCTCTCTCTTTTTTTCTCCCTCTCTTTCTCTCTCTCCCCCTTTCTTTCTTTTGCTCTCTCTATCTACTTTCTGCCTCTCTCTCTTTCTCTCTCTCTTCCTCTCTCTCTTTAACTCTCTCTCTTTTGCTCTCTCCCCCTCTTCTCTCACTCTCTCTCTCTTCTTCTCTCCCACATCCTCTCTCTCACTATCTCTCTCTCTTTTGCTCTCTAACTCGCTCTCTTTCTCCCCTTTATGCCTCTCTCTCTCTCCCTCTCTTTCTCCACTTCCTTCCTCTCTCTCTCTTTCTCTCTCTCTCTCTCTCTCTCTCTCTCCCTTCCCTCCCTCTTCTCTCTCTATCTTTTCCCTCTCTCTCTCATTTTTCTCCCTCTCTTTCTCTCTCTCTCTCCCTTCCTCTCTTTTGCTCTCTACTTTCTGCCTCTCTCTCTCTCTCTCTTTCTCTCAATCTTCCTCTCTCTACTTTCTGCCTCTCTTTTGCTATCACTTTTGCTCTCTCTCTCCCACTTCTCTCTCTCTCTTCTTCTTCTCTCTCACATTCTCTCTCTCTCACTCTTTTGCTCTATAACTCTCTCTTTCCCCCTCTCTTTCTCCACATTCTTCCTCTCTCTCTTCCTCTTTCTCCCCTCTTCTCTCTCTCTCCGTTCTTCATCTATTTATCTTTCTCTCTCTCCCTCTCTTTCCCTCTCTTTCTCTCTCTCTCTCTCTCTCTATTCTTCTTTCTCTCTTTTGTGCTCTCTCTCTTTACTTTTTGGTCTCTCTCTTTCTCTCTTTTGCTCTCTAACTCTCTCTCTTTCTCCCTTTTCTGCCCCTCTCTCTCCCTCTTCTCCCTCTCTTTCTCTGTCTCTCTCTCTTTCTCTCTCTCCCTCTCTTTCTCCACTTTATTCCTCTCTCTTTTGCTCTTTCTCCCTTTCTTTCTCTCTCTCCCTCTCTTCCTCTCTCTCTCTATTCTTCTTTCTCTCTCTTTTGTGCTCTCTCTCTTTACTTTTTGGTCTCTCTCTTTCTCTCTTTTGCTCTCTAACTCTCTCTCTTTCTCCCATTTCTGCCCCTCTCTCTCCCTCTTCTCCCTCTCTTTCTCTGTCTCTCTCTCTTTCTCCCTTTCTTTCTCTCTCTCCCTCTCTCTCTCTCTTTCTACCTTTCTTTCTCTCTCTCCCTCTCTTCCCCTCTCTCTCTCCCTCTCTCTTTCTCCCTTTCTTTCTTCTCTCTCTCCCTCTCTCTCCCTCTCTTCCACTCTCTTTTCCTCTTTCTCACTCTCTCTATGTCTTCTCTCTCTCTTTCTCTCTCTCCTCTCTCTTATCTCTCTCTCTTCTCTCTCTCTCTTCCCCTCTCTCTCTCTTCCCCTCTCTCTCTCTCTTCCCCTCTCTCTCTCTCCCTCTTCCTCTATTTCTCTTTCTCCCCTTTCTTCCTCTCTCTCTTAAACAAATTGAAATAAAACTGAATATTTAAAAAATTATATAAAAAAAGAAAAACAAAGTTGTCCTCCTCATAAAACAGAACATCATTTTTAATTTCTTTTTTTGGGTGTCTCCGTTGGTCACAGGATGTAGCTGCCTGTACAAACCACATGTCTTATGTTACTATAACTCCTTTCCAGGAGACAATACATAAGGTATCCATAATGACATGTATAAGAACTGTACCTCGGATCAGTGCTTCACAGATTAAACCACAGACATCGGGATTAGTAAGAAAATTGTAATTTACTGTCAAATTCTGTAACATAATTCAAAAGTTGAATGCCATTTTCTGGAAAATGTTATTATTCCAAGCAGTAACTCCACTGTAGTTATTACAGATACTTTACCAAAATTTGGCTTTGTTCTGTCCAGATGTGTTGGCTGCAGATGATCCTGATTTGAACAGGCTTGGAGGGCACTGCTTTATTATTTTTTTTACCTTTTTTTGTTGCCTAGTAATCCAAGTTTTCTCATTTATTTGCGACTCCCTTGATTATTCCAAACCACAGTTGATTCTGTTATTTTTACTTTTAAGACTTATATTTTTAGTTTATTTTTTTTAGAAGTGTAAAAAATAACAATAAAGTTATATTACATTTTAAAGGGACTCAAGACTGCTGTGGTTGTGTTTTTTTTATTGTTTTTGAATAACTAAACAGGATAATGGACAAATGTATAGAAAGCAAATAAATAAATAAATAAACACTTTTTCATTTTGCAAGTTTTATATGCAGTTATTCTTTATTGTATGGCTTTCCTCCCCGCAGCTTTCTCAGGCTGATCTGACTTTGTAATAAACTACTGCTTATTCCCACAGAAAGCATTGGCAGATGTAACTGTCTGTGCTCACTGTGTAGACAGACACTTCCTGTATTATTCAAAGTCTCCTCCCACTACAGGAAGTTGACCTGATGGAGCCAAAATGGTAGATTCCACAGCACCATGATTGTATATAAATGGTAATATTTAAGGCTGTATTTTTTTTTTTTTTTTACATTCTAAAGCCATGTGGCATATTTTTAAGTGTTGTTCTTCACAATACTAAATTTTCTAAATACAAAGTGATCCTTTAGGTCTCATATTTTATTTTCTCCTCTCGACCTCTCTCTCCAGCCTCTCTCTCTCTATCACTCTCTATTCTCTCTCCCCTCCCTCTCTCTCTCTCTCCTTCCTCTCTATCTCCCTCTATCTTCCCTCCTTCTCTCTCCCCCACTCCCCTCCCTCCCTTCCTCCCTCCCTCTCTCTCTCTCTCCTCTCTCTCTCCTCTCTCTTTCCTCTCAGACTCTCCTCTCTCTCTCTCATCTCTTTCTCTCCACTCACTCTCTTCTCTGTCTCTCCTTATTATTACAGCAATACCCCGCACAATGCTACCCTGCGGAGCGAGGATTCGTTATAGCGCTGTTTCCGGGGCCACACCCCGAACAGCACTAATTCTTACGATATCGCTTTGCGGGCCTTTAAATCCCTTTTTTTTTCACCATAGCGCTGTTCATGCGTGGTTTTCGGATAGTGCTCCTGCATGCAGGAATGCATATGCCACGCTAAACGGGGTATGCCTGTATTAATATTATTTGTAAGGCGCCAACATATACCGTAGCCCTTTTACAGGGGTATGTTGAAGTCAAAACAATATTAATACATTGAAGAGAAGATAATGGAGGGCCCTGTCTTTGAGCTTAAAATCAAATGTACACCGAGCTTTCACTAAAGCACATAGTGGATTGAAATCTCGCAGACTTACAATCTAAAGGGTATGGGAGAGGTATAGAAGGATAATAGATGTTTTGTGTACATTAAGGCTTAAGCTGATAAGCTTCTTTAAACAGGTGAGTTTTTAGTGGGTGTTTGAATGATTTGAGGCAGTATGGATAGTCGAGTGGAGCAAGGCAAGGAGTTCCAAAGAATAAGGGCAGCACCAGAAAAGTCCTGAAGACAGGAGTGAGAGGAGAAAAGAAGAAGGTCGTTAGCAGAATGAAGAGGACCGTTGTGGGTGTACTTAGAGATGAGAGCAGAGATATAAGAGGGTACATTTTTGCTGAGGGTGTTATAGGTTTGGGGCATAATCTTACATTTTATTCTGGAGATTATGGGAAGCCAGTGGAGTGACTGACAGAGAGGAGCTGCAGACACTGAGCATGGAGTATGGTAGACGAGTCTAGGGGACTTGTTCATTATGGATTAGCGTGGAGACAGACGGGGAGGCAAGCAAGGAGAGAGTTGCAGTAGTCCAGGCGATATATGATGAGAGAGTGGATAAGGATTTTAGTTGTGTCTTATGTACGATAGTGACATACTGTATTTTGGCAATGTTTTTAAGGTGAAAAAGACAAGATTTTGTTATGATTGTATGTGAGGAGTGAGAGAGAGGTCAGGGTCCAACAGAACCACAAGACAATGGGCCTGGGAGGTGGGAGTGATGACGGCATTATCAACAGTGAGAGATATATGTGGGCTGGAAGCTGTGGTAGAGGATGGGAGGATTACGAGCTCTTTCTTTGACATGTTGAGTTTGAGTTGACTGGTCGACATCTCAGAAGATATACTAGAGAGGCAGTTGGACACTTGTGCTAGGATAGAGGGAGATAGATCAGGTGCAGAGAGGTAGATTTAAGTCAGAGGGCGAGACGAAGAAGAGATGATAGTGAAGGAGACACTAAATGTTCAATCTTCAAGGTAGGATGAGAGCCACGAGAGAACTGTGTAAGAGATCTCTTCTCTCCCTCCTCTCTCTCTTTTCTATCTCTCCCTCTTTCCTCTCACTCTCCTCCCTCCCATCTCTCCCGTTTCTCTCTCTTAACTCCTAATCCCTCTCTGTTCGCCATTGCAGTCGCGCGAATATACTTTGAAACCATTTTGTTATTGTTTACTTGCCTCTTCTAGCGAACGTCCACCATTGCAGGTGAGATATAAAGATAAAACCAATAAAAAGATCACCAGACCATAATTGACCAGTCAACATGCATGGAATCTGACAGTAGCTCACATGCACAAGTGTCTACTGAGCATGCTCATTACATTAAAATTAAACTCTTATTTCTCAAAAATGGCTGAAGCTATCTAAAAATTCCAAAAAAGGCATTTACACTTTTTACACCATTAATATATTGCAAAATTTCAAACAAATCCATTCAGCCACTTTTTTCCTACAAGTGAGCAAGTTTCTATGGAAAAAAAAAATACGTAATCACCCAAAAAATTCAATATAAATATCCTTTTTTTGACCGAATTTCATAATAATTGCCCAACAATTTCAAAATCCCTTCTAAAAAAATCTAGCTGTTTTACAGTGCATGGCCCCTATTTAATTGTCCAAATGGCAATTACTTGAGCACGTAAATGTTACTGATATTGAATTGGCCACTTTTAGCTACTCGCATTCTAATTGCGAGTTTTAGGCTCAAAATCCCTGCTGTTGACAAAAACGTAACTCCGTCCTATCTCCTCTTTTGATGTTTCAAGGCCGCAAATGTTACCAGTGCTAAAGACGCAAAATCCATATTCAATTACAACAATTCAACAAGCCCGCAATTGCCTTCAAACCTGTAAATGACAAATGTATCGAAAAATCCTACGAGTACTAGATAGGACTCGCAAGTGGGTGAAACACCTGTTCGTAACACTGCAAAAGCAAATAAACACACACTACTGTACTTAAAAGTACTTGGAAAGCAATGAAAGATATTAGAATTAATTGCACAATAGTCCCAAGCTCACAAAACTGCAATAAAAAAATATTTTTAAATGTTTTATTTCCGTGTTATATCGATCTCGCGAATCAAGGAGTTAATAAATTCCATGAAACCCACATTGCCTAGAACAGTTGATTTATTGATTTTTATTGATTTCTACATTTCTGGATTGCAAGTCCGATTGTACATTGAACTTCTAAACACCAATTGATTGTAGTTTAAACCATGTTTTACTGACGTCATGGTGACGGTCTCATTTACTATTGGCTCTGTCTAAATTGTAATTTATGGGCTTGCTTAATTGATCATGATCATGCCCTGAAATGCTACTTACAGGTTCATGGTTTGCTTGTTGGGCTGTGAGCATGTAATTGAGAACTTGAGTCAAAATACATCTCTTTATGTAAAAATGTCTAACCCGCACACAAATGGTCAGTATGAAGGTAATTACGGGCTTGGAATTAAATGGGGGCCTATGTATGTTTATGTTAGAAGATCTGACTATATTTTGTTGTGTGTAGCGGTAGTATTTATATAAATATATTGTATGCGGGCACCATCTGTATATATCTGTAACGTTGGGGCACTGTGTGTTATCTTTAGCTATATATTTTATTTTACTGTCTATAACGTAGGAAGCATTGGACATATGTATCTATAGCATGACAGAGCAGAAGCCATATATTTTATCAATAAATTGCCAATATTTTTATTTTTTATTTTAATCATTAAATTGCTATCTATTCTACTAAACTGACATAGCCTCTGATGCTCTTTTTAATCAGATATGTCTCCTTTTTTTGGCGCCGGTCAGTCGTTTGTGACAGTCCGTGACATCATGGACATATAGATGTACCTGGTATTTTACGGTCTATGGTCATGCTGATACACTTGGTTTTCATGGCAGAGATGCTGAAGTGGGCTGCCAGTTCCTTCTCCAGTAGACCACGTCATACAGCTCCTGCTATTCCTATGAGTACTGACTAGGACCAACCCTGCTCGGCTTCAGGGTGGTGTTACCTTTTGGTTAACTAACTGGAATCAAACCCATATTGCAGTGATGAAAGCACCAAATCCTAACCACTGAAGCACCAGGGAACCCCAAAAAATAACTGTTGCTTATAACCCCATATATATCTCAATAATGTTGTTCCAGGAACCGTTGAATGGTTGGTTATAATGCTTTTGCATCTTGTATATGGCATTATGTATTATATGATCTGCTAAAATAAATACAGAATGTTCACGCCGTTGACAAGATACAATGCACGTCTTGACACTGACATGGAAGTGAGTCATTATTACTCTGAGCATGTGTACAGATCTTGGGATGTGTCTCATTTCCCCCCATTGGACCACAGCTTTAATGTTTCTGCCATTACCCACCATTATAAATCCCATTGGATTAAGCCACTGATTTATAACATGTTTCGCCTCCCAACGACGTCTGCATCTATATGACTATTAAGCTCAAAATTTAATACGCATAAGGCGGCGCGTCTGTGAAATGATCGGTGCAGTATGTTCGGCTGGTTCTGGTAATATTTCACAGCTGCGGCTGATATGGCGCAATATTGATGGGAAAACATGTGGTTGCGTTTTTAGAATAAAACATCCAATAAGCTCTTACTGACATATTCACCGTTTTGAAAGGCTTTCACTTTATATTAATAATAATAATTGATTTTGAGGGAAAGGAAACACATACGTTTCTAAACAGAGTATTTAAATATTATAATTTTTTGCTTTGCATAATATAATGTTACTTTAATACCATGGAAATGTAGCTTTGCAACAATGTCAGACTCTCCTTCTGGTGAGTCAGGTACAGCCAATTATTTTAATAAAATTATATTATTTGTTGATCCCAATTAAAGGCTGACTGTAACTGTCCATGACTGTTAAGAAGTAGAGATGAATATTAAAGACTTTTCATTATATTGTAATTAAAGGGATCTCTTTGTCCAACATTTTAAAATTTACTATTTTGAAGGAATAAAATAATACAGTCTGTAATCTATTAGCTTTTGTATGCAAATTATGCTGGGATTTACCTATTTGGTGCCTGGTAATCAACTTTCTGATGATGGAGCAGGCTTTGTTTGCACAGGAAGTCCTATCTATACTATGGGAATGTGGCACCTAAACATGTCAGAGTTTTCCAGAGTTTTCTAAAGCTAGATTAGGAATCATCGTTTTCAAGCAACCTCAAATGACCACTGTACAGTGAAAAAATATATATTTAACAACTGATTAAGAACATAATAACTCAGGGAACTGTCATTTAAGGCATGTCTAAGTTTCCTGGATTATGATGCATCTGATAGAGGAGAATTAATTGTGTATAAAAACATTTTTAAATACCAAAATAAACATTTAAACACTTACCTTGAAGTTAGCAAAATGTATTGTGATTTCTACAAGTTGAAAATTAGGATCAACACCCCCTCCAATGCAAGGCTAAATTAGCATTAATTTTATAATTTGTTTTGGCCAATCAGATTAGCTGAAACATTTGATTTAAACTCTGGAGTTCCTGTTTGTGCTGCAAAGCAGCCTGAGATATGTAGTGTGGCATTATATCAGGTGCTATGGCAGCAAAACAGCACAGACAGGAAGCAGCAGGCGGTCATATATAGATAAATTCACTGCCCCCTGTCTATTCCACTATACCCTTTAATTCATACTACCTTTCTAGAACATATATATATATATATATATATATATATATATATATATATATATATATATACAGGGAGTGCAGAATTATTAGGCAAGTTGTATTTTTGAGGATTAATTTTATTATTGAACAACAACCATGTTCTCAATAGACCCAAAAAACTCATTAATATCAAAGCTGAATATATTTGGAAGTAGTTTTTAGTTTGTTTTTAGTTTTAGCTATTTTAGGGGGATATCTGTGTGTGCAGGTGACTATTACTGTGCATAATTATTAGGCAACTTAACAAAAAAATAATATATACCCATTTCAATTATTTATTTTTACAAGTGAAACCAATATAACATCTCAACATTCACAAATATACATTTCTGACATTCAAAAACAAAACAAAAACAAATCAGTGACCAATATAGCCACCTTTCTTTGCAAGGACACTCAAAAGCCTGCCATCCATGGATTCTGTCAGTGTTTTGATCTGTTCACCATCAACATTGCATGCAGCAGCAACCACAGCCTCCCAGACACTGTTCAGAGAGGTGTACTGTTTTCCCTCCTTGTAAATCTCACATTTGATGATGGACCACAGGTTCTCATTGGGGTTAAGATCAGGTGAACAAGGAGGCCATGTCATTAGATTTTCTTCTTTTATACCCTTTCTTGCCAGCCACGCTGTGGAGTACTTGGACGCGTGTGATGGTGCTTTGTCCTGCATGAAAATCATGTTTTTCTTGAAGGATGCAGACTTCTTCCTGCTTGAAGAAGGTGTCTTCCAGGAACTGGCAGTAGGACTGGGAGTTGAGCTTGACTCCATCCTCAACCCGAAAAGGCCCCACAAGCTCATCTTTGATGATACCAGCCCAAACCAGTACTCCACCTCCACCTTGCTGACGTCTGAGCTGGACTGGAGCGCTCTGCCCTTTACCAATCCAGCCACGGGCCCATCCATCTGGCCCATCAAGACTCACTCTCATTTCATCAGTCCATAAAACCTTAGAAAAATCAGTCTTGAGATATTTCTTGGCCCAGTCTTGACGTTTCAGCTTGTGTGTCTTGTTCAGTGGTGGTCGTCTTTCAGCCTTTCTTACCTTGGCCATGTCTCTGAGTATTGCACACCTTGTGCTTTTGGGCACTCCAGTGATGTTGCAGCTCTGAAATATGGCCAAACTGGTGGCAAGTGGCATCGTGGCAGCTGCACGCTTGACTTTTCTCAGTTCATGGGCAGTTATTTTGCGCCTTGGTTTTTCCACACGCTTCTTGCGACCCTGTTGACTATTTTGAATGAAACGCTTGATTGTTCGATGATCACGCTTCAGAAGCTTTGCAATTTTAAGAGTGCTGCATCCCTCTGCAAGATATCTCACTATTTTTGACTTTTCTGAGCCTGTCAAGTCCTTCTTTTGACCCATTTTGCCAAAGGAAAGGAAGTTGCCTAATAATTATGCACACCTGATATAGGGTGTTGATGTCATTAGACCACACCCCTTCTCATTACAGAGATGCACATCACCTAATATGCTTAATTGGTAGTAGGCTTTCGAGCCTATACAGCTTGGAGTAAGACAACATGCATAAAGAGGATGATGTGGTCAAAATACTCATTTGCCTAATAATTCTGCACTCCCTGTATATATGTATATATATATATATATATATATATATATATATATATATATATACCAATATCTGCCATACTCATTGCTGTGATTATTACTGTGTATATCAATTGCCAGGAATTGGTTTTATTTATAGTTGGACTTATTAACACTGTGTATCCTCTTGATGAACTATACAATCCATATTGTGCATATTTAAGCTTGGTATATTTATGAACATCTTTGTATCTCTACTGTATACTATAAATTATCTTTAATTACCTTACCTATTTCTTTGTACCATATCGATATACAGTATGTAAAGTTAATAATGTACACTGAATTGTAATATTTACTGCTAATTGAGCATAAAACGACCAAACTATATATTGCGGGACAGTAAATTGTTTTTCGTATTTTATTTCAATCATGTATTTTATGTATGTATTAACAAAAGTAACATTTTATTTGACCTGTTTTGTGTACTTTGGTCCCTTACATTCACACTATACACTCTGGATGCTATATTTGAGGATTATCTGAGGTCAGATTTAAGGGTGTACTTTTCTTTCTCTTTCCTACAATTATGATTAGTATCATACACTGCTGACCACAGTTCTGTGCACATTTATATCTTAAAATATTTGCAAATTCTCCAATACAATTGATTAAGGACTTTTTTTCCCTATTGGTTTTATTCACTGAACTCTCCCATTTTTAGATTAACAAACATACCCACATGATCCACATAGATAGAGTCTTTAAAATTCAGATTTTCTGTAGAAATGTTTATCTCGGTGGGTTACACAACTGTTAATGTTGTTACTTTGTTAGATTCTTCACAAGGTGCGGTTTTCTTGGACTACTCTGGTCCTTTAATGCTTCCTCATGAGCACAGCTGAGTGAATCAACATGATTAACTTATTTATACCCCAAGAAGGGGTATCCTTAAGTACTTCATTTGAGTTACTTGGAGCAGAGGTTCTTAACCATTAACATCTTTGAACCCTTATTATATCAGATGTGCACTTATCAATTTAACCAATGGACACGCCCATAGGCAACTTTATTCTTTTAAATCCACACAACAACAGAGTGTAACCTACCTCACTAACACCTCCATATACTATCTCAAGCTCCTAATATTTAATTATGTTCCATTAATTTGGAATACACTATAGTATTCCCAGTAGTAACATATGGATGTGACTGCTGGACCATAAAGAAGTCTGAGCGCCGGAGAATTGATGCCTTTGAATTGTGGTGTTGGAGAAAACTACTTAGAGTTCTTTGGACTGCAAGAAGATCCAATAAGTCAGTACTACAAGAAATCAAGACAAACTGTTCACTGGGAGAAATGATCATGAGACTGAAGCTCACATATTTTGGCCATATCATGAGAAGAAATGATTCCCTAGAGAAGACTCTGATGCTGGGAAAGATTGAAGGCACAAGAAGAAGGGAACGACAGAGGCAGGGATTAATATATGAGGTAATTGAAGCAATGAACATGAGTTTCATGGTGCTCAGAGGCCTGTGACTGACTGATGTGTTTGGTGTGCTGTGGTCCCTAGGGTCACAGAAAGTCGGACACAAATGAACTAATAAACAACAACTATCCAGTTGTTTAGTAATATCTGACTGGCTGAGAAACAATCACATGTGGTGAACGGTCAGGGGCAAGGAGGTGAGTATTTTAAAAAATGTTCCTGCTTATTTTATATACTCTATAAAATGATTGCTTTATTTTTTCTATAAATAGTGATATACATTGTTGTTTTTTTATATAATGCGTTTTGCTCGGGATGACGTCTCTACTTGGGAGGCAGCTTAGCTTTTATTTGATAATCCCACTTTTTCCAATAGTTAAGGTATTAATTTGCTAGATGTGTCCCATTTCCTTGAATGGGCTTGACCTTCACCAAAGGACACTGGTATCCATGTGGTGATCAGTGCTAATCACTTACTTTGCTGCTGAAGTTAATTAGGTATTAAGTTGTGCCCTTCTGCGTTTAAGTACGGATCTCCTAGATAAGGTTCAGCTGACGAAATGCAGCTGTTGACTCAACACCACCAGCTTCAATGCATAAACACCGATGATTGTTTTGACGCATAGCCGCCAATCTCCATTGATTGCTCACAGTTGCTAAGTACACACATACCATTAAAGTTCACTGGTCCATCACTTGTGAGCATTACTCTACAGCTTATATATAAATAACATGGGTGTGATATTCTCAGACAAGGTTGGTATGAGATTGTTAAGAAACATATGACATGCAGTATGGGCAAAGGGCCTTCACTCGGAGAGGACATCTGATGCCAAGCCGGACTTCAAAGACTTGCTAATGATTTATAAGAAATAATTTCTATGGCATATGTGACATTGTAGAAAGGTATGTGTAAACCTGCTCAAGGAATTTAAATAAGGAATCAACAGCCGGGCTCATGTGAGTCTGGTGTCAACACTCATCAGTTGGGTTATGCGCCATTGTGGTATTTTATGGAATCACTTCTTTCCAGGGATTAGGAAAGTCATACAAATAGCCCATATCTATAAATGCACAAGAGGATTTTTAATTAGATTTGTATGCTATAAAATGTTTGTATGTATGTGTATATGTATATGTATATATATATATATATATATATATACATATATGTATATATACACAGACATCTAGACATATGCTATCTCTACTAAGCACCCAGTCCCTCTCAGCATCCACCCACATATAGCTAGCAACCAGTGCTTATCAGCAGCCCTCCACTCGCAGCATCCATCCCCACACTGGCGCTCATTGCGAGCCAAGCAAGGAGACATTAATTTGATTGGTGTTCCGAGATTCTTCGGCGCTCATTGCGAGCCTCGCGATGAGCGCTTAAGGCGCTCAGAGCAAGGCTCACAATGAGCGCCGAAGGATCTCGGAACACCAGCCAAATTAATGTCTCAACCAAACACCATTACCTGCCTTACAATCTTATTGCTGTCATTTTTTGACGGGCAAGCTGCTAGTCCCTACATAGTGTCCAGTCCTTGTCAGCAGCCATCTCCTCTCAGCATTTATCCCCACAATGCACCCAACTGCCCTTAGTATCCATCCCTACATAGTGTCCAATCCTTGTCAGCAGCCATCTCCTCTCAGCATACATCCCCACAATACCCAGCCCTCTCAGCACCCACCTGAGGGTTCTGGTGTATTGCACCACCTGCACCACTGGTAGCTTAGTACTATTGAGGACCATACAGAAAAGTGTTGAATATATATGGACACCCATTCTCTTAAATAACAACATAAATGTTTTCAATTAAATATATTTTAATTTTAAGATTTTATGCCATTAAAATCCTCTGACCCAGGGGTGGATCTACCAGTGGTGCAGGTGGTGCAGTGCCCCAGAGCCCTCCTCTGGGAGGGGCCCAGTGCTATGTCATTTTTCGTTTACATTTTTTTGCATTTCATTTTTTTCTGTAGAAAAGGGGGGCCCCTGGGGCTTCCCACTCAGGCCCATCCCACCACAGACCCCCTGGGCTCCCTATCCATCCTTTGCTGCACACTCCCTGTCTTGGTCTGAAATTGGCGTGTGCCTGGTTAAATAAGACAATTTCTACTGGAGCTCTAAGAAGTGGCAATGTGGGGCAGTTCAGCGTGTTGGGGCTATGAATCAGGGAAGAATGTGAGACAGCAAGGGCTACAAAGTGGCAGCAAAGTATAGGGGGAATTGGTTCTGTGAGGGATGATTAAATGAGATAGGGATGGGTGCTGAGAAGGGTTGGGTGCAAGGATTAATGCTGATAGGGGAAGGCTGCTGACAAGGACTAGGTTGTGATGGATGCTAGGAAGGGTGGGTTCTGTGTGGGGGTGATGTGTGTGTGTGTGTGTATATATATATATATATATATATATATATATATATATATTTAAATTTAAAAGGGGTCTTGCATGGAGCAGCAATGGATAAGGGTCTTGGTAAGGTTTGCTTTTATGGGAAGGAGTCTTTGGGAGGGGAGCAGTAATGGCAATGGGCATGGCGAGGAGCACTGAATGATTTGGTTCTGGTGGGGCACAGCACAAAACATTTTTTGCACCAGGGCCCTCCAATATCAAGCCTTGCCACTGCTCTGACCCATCAGTTGAGAGAGTTACTCTACATCTTATACATCTTATACAATATGCTGTACAATATTCCTTGATAAGTTTAGTATAGGCTTGTTAAGAAACACATGACATACAATATGGGCAAACCACCGTCACTCAGAGAAGACATCTGATGCCACGCTGGACTTCAAAGACTTTTTAATGATTTATAAGAAATAATTTCTACAGCATATGTGACACTGTAGAAAGGTATGTGTAAGCTCGGATAGGGAATGTCACTAAGGAATCAACAGAGAACAGCCGGGGTCATGTAAGCCTGGTGTCAACACGCAACATGTGAGCCGTGTGCCATTACTGTATTATCTGCGTCATAAAACTCACTTTTCCAAAGATTAAGAAAACCATAAAAGTACCTGCATCTAATCTTTTAATACATATTTACAGCCTTATTAAATTGCGTTTAGGCCAATTGAATAGGGCTTTATATAAGCACAGAGCATATTTGTTTTACAGAAGTTTTTAGTTATTGAAGACCTTGCTTTTGGATAGAAGTTCACTAACTAAAAACTTCTGTAAAAAAAATATGCTCTGTGTTTATATAGAGCCCAATTCTATTGGCCGAATCACAATTTAATAAGGCTCTATGTTTTTTTTGGTTTTTTTTATACTATAAAACATAGGTGCATCTTATAGTTTGAACATATTGGGTGTTGCACCTATTCATCCTTATTAAATTGCGATTCGGCCAATTGAATAGGGCTCTATATAAGCGCACAGCATATTTTTTCTTTTTACATAATTTTTTAGTTAGTGAACTATCCAAAAGCAAGGTCTTCACTAATTAAAAACTTCTGTAAAAAATATATGCTCTGTGCTTATATGGAGCCCTATTCAATCGGCCAAATCGTAATTTAATAAGGCTGTATGTTAGCTTTGTTGCATGTTATAGCGAGGAACAGGAACTTTTTGCATATGTATGGACAAGCAATTCCTTTAAATGATTTGTAAATGACTAAAATTAAATATATTTACAAATTTATTTCAAGTCATTATTATTACACACGATTAAAGTTCCCAGACCCGTCACTTGATCCAGCTTATACATAAATAAAATGGGAGTGATATTCCTAGAAAAGGCTGGCGCATAAGCCTGATGTCAACACATAACTGTCGGGTTGTGCGCCATTAGTGCATTTTCTGCAATCATTTCTTTACAAAAATGAGTATAACACGACTGCATCCTAACCTCCTATAAACATTATCAGCCTTATTAAATTGCGATTCGGACAGTTGAATAGGGCTCTATATAAGCACATAGCATACTTTTTCACACAAGTTTTTAGTTAGTGAAGACCTTGCTTTTGGATAGATGTTTATCAACTAAAAACTTCTTTAAAACAAATATGCTATGTGCTTATTTAGAGCCCTATTCAATTGGTCAAATTGCAATTGAATGAGGGCCTTTGTAAATAAATATTTCATGCAATGTTGATACTATGTTATGCAAAGTAGTATAGAATTTGGGTTATGTAGCCAATGTGAGCCAAACAAAAATGTGATTATATCATAAGGTGTTCTCCAATAATCAAACTAGATCATGTTATAGTGTTACGGTCCTCATTTTGCTACCCGAGTTATACCTAATGGTTAGTTTTAACTATTTTAACAAAGGCCCCAGTGCTGAGTACATACCTTAGCATGTGTAAATATCAATGAGATGCATGTCCCTATGAGCTAATGTACATCAACATCATGAATTTCATTCAGTTAGATAGCACACAACTATATGATCTGTGCACAGAGAGGTATTTGTTGTAGGCAAACGTTAAACATGTAATGGTACCCAAATGTTTAAAGGCATATGCACGTTAGCTGGGTTATGAATGCATCTGATAGAGGAGAAATTATAGTGTCTTAATAAAATTGTTTGCATGAAAAAATTCCAAAGTAAACAGTTAAACCTGAAGTTCGCTGAATTTCTTGCATTTGCAAAGAGTTTTCTCTCAATGTTGACACCCCCTGAAATTCCTAGGGATAGTTAGCATAACTTATACAATGTTTCTTTTTGGCCTGGGGATTGTGCAGACATGCTCAGTTAGCAGCTGAAGTCTGCCCTACTGTGGGAAGTCACATGATGTCAGACACTTTCCTTTCCTTTAGCCAATCAGCAGCTTTTATATTAGGTACATATTTTTTGCTAGGTGGGTTATGATGCATTCTACAGGATGCATTCAAAACCCACCTCACTTGGATATGCCTTTAATAAATGATTGCTACTTGTAGACTTACTACATATACATACAAACTCAAGCTTTTGGTTTGAACCACACAAACATCAAACAAGCTGCTTATTAGGAGACTGAGCTCCTAATCATCCCAGCCTCTTATGCAGCTTCAATTAACTTAAATATCTCCCACTGCCATCAACACTCCCACCTCCCTGTCTTGGGGTTCTACTTGTCCCGGCCCTCTCTTTCATTCCTCATACAGTCAATTACAAAATCTTGTCTCTTTCAATAACATCTCCAAAATACATCACTATCTTACACAAAACACATCTAAAATGCTAATCCACTCTCTCTTCATATCTCGACTCGACTACTGCAACTCTCCCCTTGCTGGCCTACCCATCACGCATCTGTCTCCACTCCAATTCATAATGAATGCCTCCACTAGACTCATCTACCACACTCAACTCTCAGTGTCTGCAGCACCTCCCTGTCAGTTACTCCACTGGCTTCCTGTAGCCTCAAGAATAAAAAAAATTAAATCATGATCCTAACATATAAAGCCCTTAACAACAGTTAAGGTGTCTTGTTAAGTCCTGACTGCTATTGTCTTAAAATACTCCCCCACCTGCTCCCTTCACTCTACTAATGACCTTCTTCTTTCCTCCTCTCATCACCTCCTCTCAGTCTGCCTTCAGAACTTTTCTTTTGCTGACCCTACTCTATGGAACTCCTTGCCTCGCTCCCCTAGACTATCCTCCTGCCTCAAATCCTTCAAAAACTCACTAAAAACTAATCTGTTTAAAAAAGCTCATCACCTTCAGCCTTCATATGCACAACTGCACACTGTACAGCATAATATTACCCACAATTTATAGAGCAACAGAGCCATTTGCTTGAGCATATTACCTTACACACCGCCATCTTGTATCTATCACCCTCCTGTATCACCCAACCCCTTTATATTATAAGTTTGTGAGTTTTCAATCTTGTGTTGGTGCTTTGGAACAAGCTCTATGTACGTTAGATTTTAAGCTCAAAGACATGTACTTGACCCCTGTAAAGAACTTGGAAATATGTTGGCATGTTACAAATAAGGGATAATAATAATAATCACAGGAGCCATTACTACAATCAAATATAAATAATGTTTTAAAAATCTAAAACACTTTCTTTAACGAACGACTCAACACTTACTCAGATTCTAGATATTTTTTTAAAGGAAATTGAAGGTTAATTGTGTATCCAAGCAAGGTGCTTAATCAATTCTCAAAAGGAAGCAGCCTTTCTTAATGGTTATGCTTCTACAAGTCTTTGAAAAGTTTAATTTGCATTGGACATCTTGGGAAAAGCTGAAACAAGTCCATTATAACTCGAAATAGTAATACCAACATATAGATGTCAGCAGCCATGTAACATGATATTTAGCTAAAGTAGAATAATTTATCCTGTGTGTATGACTTACTTATTGGAAGAACTCTATAAATCCTAATTTTAAGAACACTTTTTATTTTCTTTGTCTTTTTTTTTATTTTTATAATATTACAAAAATATATCAAAATGTTAAAAAAAATACTTAGTGAAAGTGTTTGTTTGCAAGTAATTCTGATGATCTTGGTTTCTTCTCAGGGGACATTAGCACTAGTAGCTAATTCTTGTTATGACGCCTTCTGGCTGGGGTTCAGATGGAATAACTCTGGAAGTTTTGTTTTGAGGGAAACAAGTCAAAACAAAAGAAGCCCTGGATGAGATTTGGTTGCTTATTTTTTGCAGCTGTGAACAGAGAAGTTTTTTTCTAACCCAGAACATTCTGTACATACAGTGATTGCATTTGGGCCTTTTCAGTTATCCATGAAACCTTCAAAAATAATTGCCCAAAATGCCTTGATAGCCTAACATGACCCGGCCTGCTTTAGCGTGCCGGCTCTCAGTGTCAGACGTGCTCGTCTTGCTCTTTCGGGGGAATTCCAAGAGTTAGTATCAGGTTCTTAGTATCATTATTATTTGAGTGGCAAGGTGTTGTTTAGGAGGATGTCCTTGGCATGGCTTGATACATTTTGATGGTACCATGTCCTTGGCATGGGTTGATACATTTTGATGGTACCATGTTCTTGGCATGGGTTGATACATTTTGATGGTACTTTTTAATAAAATTATTTTTACGGATCATATTATGTCTTGTTTATAATTAATCCTCTTTTTCTCTTTATGATGCTCTATATATTAAAATGTGATCAGATATCAATGAGTTCTGAAATAGCACCGTGCAGCAATGTATTTTTTAAAAACAGTTTTGAATTTCAACATTATCAGCCTTATTAAATGGTGATTAAATTGAAATTAATTCTAAAGTGCTCCATATAAGCACAGAGCATATTTTTTTACAGAAGTTTTTAGTTAGTAAACGTCTATCCAAAAGCAAGGTCTTCACTAACTAAAAACTTCTGTAAAAAAAATATGCTCTTTGCTTATTTAGAGCCGTTTAGAATTGTCCGAATCGCAATTTAATAAGGCTGCATGCGTCTAAAATGGGCTTAATCAGCCATATATCAATTATATTGATCCAGGCACCAAGTTTACACATTTCCTTTAGCAAACAATGTCTTTAGTTGTAGAAACCAAACACACATCTCCATCCCTTCTCTATCTTTCAGCCATGAAAAGAAAAACGATTCTCATAAATTAGGACAGAAAAGCAAGAGACCCAGCCAGACTATAATGACCCTGTGGTTTTACTGATGCCTCCAGTTTCTTTCCAGCAAGTAACTCAGAGCGGTGGCAGCTGGAAGTGATTTACGTGTTTTTGATGGGTTGAGACCTTTCACGTTGGCTCGTGTGTAATTTGCACAATGTCAATTGATAGAAACTTTGGATCTGAAAGAAACATGTCCTGTCATTTCAGAATTAAATTTTCTCCATTGTCGTAAGAAAGTTTTGTCCTGTCAAAACATTAGAAATTTGCAGTGTAATGTTCATCGACTCTACCCAACCGCAATCCTACTTTTGTCATTTTTTTTCATGTCCGTAGTTTTTGATTTCAGTGTCGAGGCAACTTGCCTCGGACACTGATTTTTTTTTTTTCCAAAACAGGCTCCGGGCCAAACAAGTTTGGTTTGTAATATTACTGTAGGCTGCTGACATGTGCTAAGAACTAAAATACCATAAGCATCACGGTTACATCGAAGGCAGCCAGCGGCTAGACAAGGTCTGGTCACACATAATCAGAAATATCATTCAGTACTGGTTTTTGAATTGCATGGAATCCTCTTAAAATGCGGTCTAACGATGGATACCCGCTGTTTAGAAGAGCAAAAGTTTACAAAAGTGAATGGGTTTTTATAGGAAGTGAATATTTATTGCATTAGTGCTGCATGGGAAGATCATGATTCACTAAAAGTGTTCTGGAAATCATGATTTGTGACATATTTCAGGATAATGTAATGGTAATATGTATCGTGGTGTTAAAGTAATACATTAAAGTAAAACAAAACACTAAAAAAACAACTTAATATATCATGAAAAATCGTGAAGCATCCAAAGAATCAATGCAATAGATTGTCCAAAATGATGAGAATAATTAATAACCCTCTGTGTCTTTTTGAAACTTAGGATGAGAAAGGGGTGGTAAATAGGGCAGAGGAGACATTGTTTATGGTTTGGCTCATGGTCACCAGGTGAGCTCAGTCCACTATATAAAAGTACTAGATTAATTGAGCATACCTGAATCCAACTTATATATTATATGGACTTGAGCCTTCAGTACAAGGGTTTGTTTTTGTTTTCAATGTCCAGTTTCAGTTTCATATGATAGATTGTCTTAGATTCCTGTTTTGTCCCACCTACTTTGACCAAGACTCCCAAAAAACAGCATTCAACACAGACCAGGGGTAGCCTTTAGGCGACCATGGTTCCAAATTAAAATCCCTTATAGACTTCCTCTGCTTCATTAAATTATATATGCATAAGTACTTGATGAAATGGCTTCCACAAGAACTCCCATACGTTTGCCTAGGATCTACAAGATTTCTTATTAGAGAACTTACTGAGCTATTACATTGGTCCAGCAGGCTAACCATGTAGGAACTTAAATTGACTTAGTCATGGTGTTTGCCACTTATGAGTGTTAATTTTTATATTTAGAAAGTGCTTTTTCCCAAAGCACTTTACAAGCTTGAATACATGCAAACTTACAATCTGAAGGGAATAGAAGAGGCACATAAATTGGCAGGAATAACAGATATGTTAGGATGGGTCAGGTTGAGGTGAAAGTTTAGGTAGGAAAGTGTGCAAAGTTAGAAGGTTTTCATTTGGTAGGAGAGGGAAGGGATCTGATATAAAGTCACTGTGAGGTGAATGGCTCTAGAATATAGTATTCTACATTCTTCGCCTAGTGGTCAGATAATATAACCTGGTGTAATTTGACTGTTTATAACGTTACAACAATTATAGGAGGGTTGGAGTGAAGTGGTCTCTGAGGTTGGGAATGAGAATGGGGAGAGGATGGGATGTCAGGGAGGGGTTTGCCTTTCTGAGAGGGGGAGGGTACGTTTTTGACATAGCAGAGGTTCTATATTCGAAAACATGGAATATACACAGCTTAAACAAATTGCAGAGGAAATATAACAAAATATGCATGGTTGATTTAAGTAAGATTATCTCTCTTCTTAAAGGGATGGTTGCAAGAGTCAGAAGGAGTCAGGAGATGTATGATGGTCTCTTCATTTTGGGAAGGAAAGAACAATTCCAAAGACAGACTGCCTCTCAATCCACCACTCCATAGGAAAGGCCCCCTAAGATGCCCCTCCCTGAAAAAGTTTTTTTACAGTGGGTTCATGTCCAAGCAGTGCTACCAGATACTCTAAATGAACCATATACAGAGCACAATAACAACATAAACGTTTATAACCAGATCTGATCTTTGAACACATCTCACATTTTTTAGAATCCATGCAGGAGTCATCTTGCAACTAAATATGACCTAACTCATGTCATAGCTTCCAATGATTGTCACTGCAGCAAAGTCATAATATCTGCCTGATGTAGCCATGTCATGCTTCTTCTAGGTGATATTCATTCTGGTGTACTGACCAGAGGAACAACACATGTAAGTAAATTCAGTTCCTGGAGAATCGCTTCTCTAAAGGTATAGTTGTTCTGGTGCATTGACCAGATATAGCTGATATGTAAGTTCTATGCATCTACTTTGAACATCATTTATTTTATTTTATAATTTTTTTTGTGTATGTGTGACAGGCTAACACCTAACAGCTTATATTGTGATTATTTTCACTACTCATACCTGGTGGTGTAACAAACATTGAAAACAACCATTTTTTTCCTGTAATCTAATTTCAGTTGCATGCCTGTGTCAGGCTCACAGCTTATATTGTGCTCAGTGACATAAAACAACACTTTTTTTTGACTGTAATAGATTGAATAGCAATTGCCTGCCTACAGGCGTGTGTGTGAAGCCTATTGCATCTACTCTGCCAACTTTTGCCAGTGCACAGTGACACTCATATCTGGTGGCACCTTAGATTGCACGTGCAGTGCCCCAAATTTGAAGTGGGAGGACCGACCAAGCATCTTTTTCCATCTCCCGCTTCCAAAAATCCATGCCATATACACGTCCCCTGATAGTGGACGTAACAGGGATTAAACCGATAGGAATAGTACTACTTAACAGTACACACCTTATAATAACGCAGGCAGAGGCAACGCGTATAATCTTCCATGCTGTGCAGTGGAAGCCCCCAGACTCTGACCTGTGTATAATCTTCCATGCTGTGCAGTGGAAGCCCCCAGACTCTGACCTGTGTATAATCTTCCATGCTGTGCAGTGGAAGCCCCCAGACTCTGACCTGTGTATAATCTTCCATGCTGTGCAGTGGAAGCCCCCAGACTCTGACCTGTGTATAATCTTCCATGCTGGGCAGTGGAAGCTCCGAGACTCTGACCTGTGTATAATCTTCCATGCTGGGCAGTGGAAGCCCCCAGACTCTGACCTGTGTATAATCTTCCATGCTGGGCAGTGGAAGCCCCCAGACTCTGGGAGTCTGAAGAAGAGGAGTCAGAGGAGGAAGGTGGCTTTGAGGAGGTGGAAGACAAAACACAGCAGGCGTCCCAGGGGGCTTGTTGTCACCTTTCGGGGACCCTGGGTGGCTGGGTGGAGGAAGAGACCTTCAATGACATCAGTGAGGACAAGGAACGTGACATGGATAGCTTGGTATCCAACCTTGTGCAAATGGGGAGTTTGCGGTTGTGCAAAGGGACTGTTTGCGGTTGTTTGCGGTGCATTAAACGTGGAGTTTGGTCTGTTACTGTGAAGCGAGTGTAACCCTTACACTACCTGATCGATACAACATCATACCTGATGTATTAAAGCATGTTATTCCAAACAATTTAGGAATGTTAGGTGATTTATGCCCTTTATGGCTTAAAACCAGACTCTGCATCAACTATGTAATTTTCCGTGGGAGTTTTGCCATGGATCCCCCTCCAGCATGCCACAGTCCAGGTGTTAGTCCCCTTGAAACAACTTTCCCATCACTATTGTGGCCAGAAAGAGTCCCTGTGGGTTTTGAAATTCGCCTGCCCATTGAAGTCTATGGCGGTTCGCCAGGTTCGCCCGTTGGCGAACATTTGATAGAAGTTCGGGTCCGCTGTTCGCGAACCGAAAATTTGATGTTCGCGACATCACTAGTTATGGCTATTACATTGGCCTCTTTCAGCTACCTGCAAGCGATCTGCGGGTTACAGACGGAAAAACCCTACGGAACGTCATAATCTGAACTCTGTCCCAGCTAAGCCTTTGATCTGTAAAGCCTGTAAATGTTACAATCTCAAATCGCTATTAAATTGCAATGAATCCCCAAAGACGCACTGGCGTTTAAACCCGTAAACGGCAAATGGAGCCAAAAATCCCACTAGAGAGGACCCGCAAGGGGGGTTAAAGTCCTGTCCGTAGTACTGTAAAAGCAAATATAAACACAATACTGTATTTTAAATTAAAGGGAAGTTGATGTAAGTTATTCATAATAATACCACATTATTCTCAAGCCCGCAAATTGGCAATAAAAAATAATTTATTTTATTTTAAATTTTGGTGTTATATCGATCTTGCCAATCAATGTGTTAATACATATAATAGAACTTGCATTGACTAGAATATAATATTTATTGATTATTTCCTATTGCGTTATTTCTGGAATGTGGGTCCGATCGCAACTCGGACTTCAAAACCATAAGTGATTGAAATGTAATCTCCATGTTTTATTGATGTAAAGCTGATGACCTCTTTTACTATTGGCTCCATCTAAACCTGTAACCACAGGATTGACAAACTGATCATGTTCACGGCCGCAAATGCAATGTGTGGAAGCATGGTTTACGGAATTTGGTTGTCGGCCACGTATGTTGCAGGCTTGTCTAATTTAATCGCTCTGTAACTCTGCCAGATTTCAAGCCCACAGGCTTTGCGGCTGCACCAGGGCCACTGGGAGCTTCGAATTTAATAGGACCCCAGGATCATTTCCAGACAATATCTACAGATATCTGTAAAAAAAAGTATATCTTAATAATTACCAACTATCAATCAATATGTAATGCAACAATAACCATGGCATTCCTTAAATTGTAGGGAAGGTATGTACCTTATGCATGGTGTCTAGTATCTGGTAGGAGGAACGAGATCACAAAAGGCATCAGTGCTCTGCAATCTCTTCCTCTACCTCCCTTGCAATGCCAAGTAAATCCCACTCACCTCCTGTCCCTTTGGCTGCCGGGGATCACTCTGAAAGCCGAGACACAAAAGATCCCAAGATTATCTTGTGTGATCTTGTGTAACCCGGGTGACAGCATTATCCGGGCAGCCAAAGGCAGGCCAAAGGCAGCCAATCTAAATCCCAGGATATCAAGGTTTAATCTTTTCCTCTCATGTTTGGCCATGTGCAGTTGCCTTGCATAGTTCTAATGTTCCAGGTTCCATTGCTGAATTGCACTTTGCAGCAAAGAACTTGCCTATTCCCTCCAGGCACATCCACAGCTGGATGTCCTCTCATCTTTGGCCCAACCAGTTCATTAGATCTGGTGTGACTTGTACTTACCTTCTGTTCTTCCTCAGTAATGCAGTAAGCACATTTCTGTCCTGAGGGGCTAATCTTTAAGTGCCATATTGTTACGTCTCTGGTTGTGCTCATCCATAAGGTTATCTTGACAGATATACTGGGTTATACTGCAAGTTCCTTCTCTAGTGGACCGCTATTTGCTATGACCTGCCAATCTTGGTTGATCCTACATGTTATAGCTCATAGCTTCATTGAAGTAGCACCTTTTAGCTATGACAATGTGGAAATCCAGAAGGGGAGCATTTCTCTACTCTTCCAGAAGACCAAGAGGCAGCTTTACTTGCCTGGACTTTGCACATTTTTTTTGGTAGAATCAGAATGATTTGCTCCAATTAGAGGAGAAGTCAGGAGCCTCCAATGGAGACAAGAGATGAAGTGGTGCTTGTTATCAGCAAAGACAGATGATAAATTCTGTTTGTATCTAAGAATATAAAATGAATGGAAGTTACGTTAAAAGCTCACTAGTTATCCCTGGATGATTCATTTCAAAGTTATTATATCCTTTTGGCCACTTAATTGTTCTTGAGAGACTCGCGCCTGTGATACAAAATACATCATCTTTAGTTCATGACACCGCGGTTTATAGCCACGATGGGGAAACTCTATTTAGCTCTTACAGATTTTAATAATTGTTAGGGGAACTAAGTGCTAACATGAACACAAGCGTGTTAGGTGATAGTAATCCAAGACTTATAAAATACACATGTAAAACTGTTAGTGTGCAGAGAAAGTATTGACATGTATTTGAAGCCATTAATTCTCATAAAGTTCACAAATCGGTTAAGAGAACAGTTTAGTCTCACATTTACAATATGATAATTGATAATGGCTTAAGGGACCACTGTAATATATATGTTTGAAAACTTTCAGTGTGCCTAAGAGTATAATTAAGCAAGAAAATATCATTACTCTAGTAAGAAAATAAATACATTTAAGCTTTACGGTCTGCTCTACAGAAACCAGTAAGGGCCGGGTAGGATCATGAGGGGCAAAGACGTCAGAGTAAAAGGAATTGTCAGGAGGATGGGGTCCGGGGGAGGCAACGTAGCCTAAAAGTTGTACAGGCTGAAAGTTTGTCAACAGGAATTGCAACAATTGTCTGGTAAAGTTTCACTGGTTGAAGCATACAGCAAATCAGGTACTGGTGGATGGTATAGCAGCACTGATAGAAGGCCCCAAGTGGATCAGGTACCGGTGGATGGTATAGTAACACTAATAGAAGGCACCAAGTGGATCAGGTACCGGTGGATGGTATAGCAGCACTAATAGAAGGCACCAAGTGGATCAGGTACCGGTGGGTGGTATAGCAGCACTGATAGAAGGCACCCAGTGGATCAGGTACTGGTGGATGGTATAGCAGCACTGATAGAAGGCACCCAGTGGATCAGGTACTGGTGGATGGAAAAGCAGCACTGATAGAAGGCACCCAGTGGATCAGGTACTGATGGATGGTATAGCAGCACTGATAGAAGGCACCCTGTGGATCAGGAACTGGTGGATAGTATAGCAGGACTGATAGAAGGCACCCAGTGGATCAGGTACTGGTGGATGGTATAGCAGCACTGATAGAAGGCACCCAGTGGATCAGGTACTGGTGGATGGTATAGCAGCACTGATAGAAGGCACCCTGTGGATCAGGTACTGATGGATGGTATAGCAGCACTAATAGAAGGCCCCAAGTGGATCAGGTACCGGTGGATGGTATAGCAGCATTAATAGAAGGCACCAAGTGGATCAGGTACCGGTGGATGGTATAGCAGCACTGATAGAAGGCACCCCGTGGATCAGGTACTGGTGGATGGTAAAGCAGCACTGATAGAAGGCACCCAGTGGATCAGGTACTGGTGGATGGTATAGCAGCACTGATAGAAGGCACCCTGTGGATCAGGAACTGGTGGATAGTATAGCAGCACTGATAGAAGGCACCCAGTGGATCAGGTACTGGTGGATGGTAAAGCAACACTGATAGAAGGCACCCAGTGGATCAGGTACTGGTGGATGGTATAGCAGCACTGATAGAAGGCACCCTGTGGATCAGGTACTGATGGATGGTATAGCAGCACTAATAGAAGGCACCAAGTGGATCAGGTACCGGTGGATGGTATAGCAGCACTGATAGAAGGCACCCCGTGGATCAGGTACTGGTGGATGGTAAAGCAGCACTGATAGAAGGCACCCAGTGGATTAGGTACCGGTTGATGATAAAGCAACACTGATAGAAGGCACCAAGTGGATCAGGTACTGATGGATGGTATAGCAGTACTGATAGAAGGCACCCAGTGGATTAGGTACTGGTGGATGGTAAAGCAGCACTGATAGAAGGCACCAAGTGGATCAGGTACTGATGGATGGTATATCAGCACTGATAGAAGGCACAGGTGGATCAGGACTTTTGGATGGTAAAGCAGCACTGATAGAAGGCAACCAGTGGATCAGGCACTTTTGGATGGTAAAGCAGCGCTGATAAAAGGCACCCAGTGGATCAGGCACTGATGGATGGTAAAGCAGCACTGATAGAAGGCACCCCGTGGATCAGGCACTGATGGATGGTATAGCAGCACTGATAGAAGGCACCCAATTGATCAGGTACTGATGGAAGGTATAGCAGCACTGATAGAAGGCACCCAGTGCATCAGAAATGGATGAATGATATAGCAGCACTGATAGAAGGCACCAGTGGATCAGGCACTGATGGATGGTATAGCTGCACTGATAGAAGGCACCCAGTGGATCAGGCACTGATGGATGGTATAGCAGCACTGATAAGAGACACCCAGTGGATCAGTCACTGATGGATGGTATAGCAGCACTGATAGAAGGCACCCAGTGGATCAGGCACTGATGGATGGTATAGCAGCACTGATAGCAGGCACCCAATGGATCAGGTACTGATGGATGGTATAGCAGCACTGATAGAAGGCACCCAGTGGATCAGGTACTGATGTATGGTATAGCAACACTGATAGAAGGCACCCAGTGGATCAGGCACTGGTGGATGGTATAGCAGCACTGGTAGAAGGCACCCCATGGATCAGGCACTGATGGATGGTATAGCAGCACTGATAGAAGGCACTCCCTGGATCAGGTGCTGATGGATGGTATAGCAGCACTGATAGAAGACACCCCGTGGATCAGATACTGGTGGATGGTACAGCAGCACTGATAAAAGGCCCCCAGTGGATCAGGTACTGGTGAATGGTATAGCAGCACTGATAGAAGGCACCCAATGGATCAGGTACTGGTGGTGGAAAAGCAGCACTGATAAAAGGCACCCAGTGATTCAGATATTGGTGGATGGTAAAGCAGCACTGATAAAAGGCACCCAGTGGTTAAGGTACTGGTGGAGGGTAAAGCAGCACTGATAGAAGGCACCCAGTGGATCAGGTACTGATGTATGGTATAGCAACACTGATAGAAGGCACCCAGTGGATCAGGTACTGATGGATGGTATAGCAGCACTGATAGAAGGCACCCAGTGGATCAGGTACTGATGTATGGTATAGCAACACTGATAGAAGGCTCCCAGTGGATCAGGCACTGATGGATGGTATAGCAACACTGATAGAAGGCACCCAATGTATCAGGTACTGGTGGTGGAAAAGCAGCACTGATAAAAGGCACCCAGTGGATCAGATACTGGTGGATGGTACAGCAGCACTGATAATAGGCACCCAGTGGATCAGGTATGGATGGATGGTATAGCAGCACTGATAGAAGGAACCCAGTGGATCAGGCACTAGTGGATGGTATAGCAGCACTGATAGAAGGCACCCAATGGATCAGGTACTGGAGGACGGTATAGCAGCACTGATAGAAGGCACCGAGTGGATCAGGCACTGATGGATGGTATGGCAGCACTGATAGAAGGCACCCCATGGATCAGGCACTGATGGATGGTATAGCAGCACTGATAGAAGGCACCAGTGGATCAGGTACTGGTGGATGGTATAGCAGCACTGATAGAAGGCACCAGTGGATCAGGTACTGGTGGATGTTATAGCAGCACTGATAGATGGCACCCAGTGGATCAGGCACTGATGGATGGTATAGCAGCACTGATAGAAGGCACCCAATGGATCAGGTACTGGAGGACGGTATAGCAGCTCTGATAGAAGGCACCGAGTGGATCAGGCACTGATGGATGGTATGGCAGCACTGATAGAAGGCACCCCATGGATCAGGCACTGATGGATGGTATAGCAGCACTGATAGAAGGCACCCAATGGATCAGGTACTGATGGAAGGTATAGCAGCACTGATAGAAGGCACCCAATGGATCAGGTACTGGAGGACGGTATAGCAGCACTGATAGAAGGCACCGAGTGGATCAGGCACTGATGGATGGTATGGCAGCACTGATAGAAGGCACCCCATGGATCAGGCACTGATGGATGGTATAGCAGCACTGATAGAAGGCACCCAATGGATCAGGTACTGATGGAAGATATAGCAGCACTGATAGAAGGCACCCAGTGGATCAGGCACTGATGGATGGTATAGCAGCACTGATAGAAGGCACCCAATGGATCAGGTACTGGAGGACGGTATAGCAGCACTGATAGAAGGCACCGAGTGGATCAGGCACTGATGGATGGTATGGCAGCACTGATAGAAGGCACCCCATGGATCAGGCACTGATGGATGGTATAGCAGCACTGATAGAAGGCACCCAATGGATCAGGTACTGATGGAAGGTATAGCAGCACTGATAGAAGGCACCCAGTGGATCAGGCACTGATGGATGGTATAGCAGCACTGATAGAAGGCACCCAATAGATCAAGTACTGGAGGACGGTATAGCAGTACTGATAGAAGGCATCCAGTGGATCAGGCACTGATGGATGGTATAGCAGCACTGATAGAAGGCACCGAATGAATCAGGCACTAGTGGATAGAAAAGCAGCACTGATGGAAGACACCCAGTGGATCAGGCACTGATGGATGGTATAGCTGCACTGATAGAAGGCACCCAGTGGATCAGGCACTGATGGATGGTATAGCAGCACTGATAGAAGGCACCCAGTGGATCAGGCACTGATGGATGGTATAGCAGCACTGATAGCAGGCACCCAATGGATCAGGTACTGATGTATGGTATAGCAACACTGATAGAAGGCACCCAGTGGATCAGGCACTGGTGGATGGTATAGCAGCACTGGTAGAAGGCACCCAGTCGATCAGGCACTGATGGATGGTATAGCAGCACTGATAGAAGGCACTGAGTGGATCAGGTACTGATGTATGGTATAGCAACACTGATAGAAGGCACCCAGTGGATCAGGCACTGGTGGATGGTATAGCAGCACTGGTAGAAGGCACCCCATGGATCAGGCACTGATGGATGGTATAGCAGCACTGATAGAAGGCACTCCCTGGATCAGATACTGGTGGATGGTACAGCAGCACTGATAGAAGACACCCCGTGGATCAGATACTGGTGGATGGTACAGCAGCACTGATAAAAGGCCCCAGTGGATCAGGTACTGGTGGATGGTATAGCAGCACTGATAGAAGGCACCCAATGGATCAGGTACTGGTGGTGGAAAAGCAGCACTGATAGAAGGCACCCAGTGGTTAAGGTACTGGTGGAGGGTAAAGCAGCACTGATAAAAGGCACCCAGTGGTTAAGGTACTGGTGGAGGGTAAAGCAGCACTGATAAAAGGCACCCAGTGGTTAAGGTACTGGTGGATGGTACAGCAGCACTGATAATAGGCACCCAGTGGATCAGGTATGGATGGATGGTATAGCAGCACTGATAGAAGGCACCCAGTGGATCAGGCACTGATGGATGGTATAGCAGCACTGATAGAAGGCACCCAGTGGATCAGGTACTGGAGGATGGTATAGCAGCACTGATAGAAGGCACCGAGTGGATCAGGCACTGATGGATGGTATGGCAGCACTGATAGAAGGCACCCCATGGATCAGGCACTGATGGATGGTATAGCAGCACTGATAGAAGGCACCCAATGGATCAGGTACTGATGGAAG
Organism: Discoglossus pictus; assembly: GCA_027410445.1. NCBI lineage: Eukaryota > Metazoa > Chordata > Amphibia > Anura > Alytidae > Discoglossus > Discoglossus pictus. The sequence goes on from CM050164.1 coordinate 459,865,496, forward strand.
ATATAGCAGCACTGATAGATGGCACCCAGTGGATCAGGCACTGATGGATGGTATAGCAGCACTGATAGAAGGCACCCAATGGATCAGGTACTGGAGGACGGTATAGCAGCACTGATAGAAGGCACCGAATGGATCAGGTACTGATGGAAGGTATAGCAGCACTGATAGAAGGCACCCAGTGGATCAGGCACTGATGGATGGTATAGCAGCACTGATAGAAGGCACCCAATAGATCAGGTACTGGAGGACGGTATAGCAGTACTGATAGAAGGCATCCAGTGGATCAGGCACTGATGGATGGTATAGCAGCACTGATAGAAGGCACCAGTAGATCAGGTACCGGTGGATGGTATAGCAGCACTGATAGAAGGCACCAGTGGATCAGATTCTGGTGGATGGTAAAGCAGCACTGATAGAAGGCACCAAATGGATCAGGCACTTGTGGATGGGAAAGCAGCACTGCTATAAAGCACCAGTGGATCAGGTACTGGTGGATGGTATAGCAGCAGTGATAGAAGGCACCCAGTGGACCAGGCACTGGTGGATGATATAGCAGCATAGATAGCAGGCACCCAGTGGATCAGGTACTGGTGGATGGTATAGCAGCACTGATAGAAGGCACCCAGTGGATCAGATACTGATGGATGGTAAAGCAGCACTGATAGAAGGCACCAGTGGATCAGGTACTGGTGGATGGTATAGCATCACTGATAGAAGGCACCTGGTGGATCAGGTACTGATGTATGGTATAGCAGCACTGATAGAAGGCACCTGGTGGATCAGGTACTGGTGGATGGTAAAGCAGCACTGATAGAAGGCACCAGTGGATCAGGTACTGGTGGATGGTATAGCTGCACTTATAGAAGGCACCCAGTGGATCAGATACTGGTGGATGGTATAGCAGCACTGAAAGAAGGCACCAGTGGATCAGATACTGGTGGACGGTAAAGCAGCACTGATAGAAGGCACCCAGTGGATCAGGTATGGATGGATGGTATAGCAGCACTGATAGAAGGCACCCAGTGGATCAGGTACTGGTGGATGGTATAGCTGCACTGATAGAGGCCACCGAATGGATCAGGTACTGGTAGATGGTAAAGCAGTACTGATAGAAGGCACCCAATGGATCAGATACTGGTGGTGGAAAAGCCGCAGTGATAGAAGACACCCAGTGGATCAGATACTGGTGGATGGTATAGCTGCACTGATATAGGGCACCGAATGGATCAGGTACTGGTGGATGGTATAGCAGCACTGATAGAAGACACCCAGTGGATCAGGCACTGATGGATGTTATAGCAGCACTGATAGAAGGCACCCAATGGATCAGGTACTGGTGGTGGAAAAGCAGCACTGATAAAAGGCACCCAGTGGATCAGATACTGTTGGATGGTACAGCAGCACTTATAAAAGGCCCCCAGTGGATCAGGTACTGGTGGATGGTATAGCAGCACTGATAGAAGGCACCCAATGGATCAGGTACTGGTGGTGGAAAAGCAGCACTGATAAAAGGCACCCAGTGGTTAAGGTACTGGTGGAGGGTAAAGCAGCACTGATAGAAGGCACCCAGTGGATCAGGCACTGATGGATGGTATAGCAGTACTGATAGAAGGCACCCAGTGGATCAGGCACTGATGGATGGTATAGCAGCACTGATAGAAGGTACCCCGTGGATCAGGTACTGATGGATGGTATAGCAGCACTGATAGAAGGCACCCAGTGGATCAGGCACTGATGGATGGTATAGTAGCACTGATAGAAGGCACCCAATGGATCAGGTACTGGTGCTGGAAAAGCAGCACTAATAAAAGGCACCCAGTGGATCAGACACCGGTGGATGGTACAGCAGCACTGATAAAAGGCACCCAGTGGATCAGGTACTGTGGATGGAAAAGCAGCAATGATAGAAGGCACCCAGTAGATTAAGTACTGGTGGTGGAAAGCAGCACTTATAGAAGGCACAAGTGGATCAGATTCTGGTGGATGGTAAAGCAGCACTGATAGAAGGCACCAAATGGATCAGGCACTTGTGGATGGGAAAGCAGCACTGCTATAAAGCACCAGTGGATCAGGTACTGGTGGATGGTATAGCAGCAGTGATAGAAGGCACCCAGTGGACCAGGCACTGGTGGATGATATAGCAGCATAGATAGCAGGCACCCAGTGGATCAGGTACTGGTGGATGGTATAGCAGCACTGATAGAAGGCACCCAGTGGATCAGGTACTGATGGATGGTAAAGCAGCACTGATAGAAGGCACCAGTGGATCAGGCATTGGTGTATAGTATAGCAGCACTGATAGAAGGCACCCAGTGGATCAGGTACCGGTGGATGGTATAGCAGCACTGATAAAAGGCACCAGTGGATCAGGTACTGGTGGTGGAAAAGCAGCACTGATAAAAGGCACCCAGTGGATCAGATACTGGTGGATGCTACAGCAGCACTGATAAAAGGCACCCAGTGGATCAGGTACTGGTGGATGGTATAGCAGCACTGATAGAAGGCACCCAGTGGATCAGGCACTGATGGATGGTATAGCAGCACTGATAGAAGGCACCCAATGGATCAGGTACTGGTGGTGGAAAAGCAGCACTGATAAAAGGCACCCAGTGGATCAGATACTGGTGGATGGTACAGTAGCACTGATAGAAGGCACCAGTGGATCAGGTACTGGTGGTGGAAAAGCAGCACTGATAGAAGGCACCCAATGGATCAGGTACTGGTGGATGGTATAGCAGCACTGATAAAAGGCACCCAGTGGATCAGATACTGGTGGATGCTACAGCAGCACTGATAAAAGGCACCCAGTGGATCAGGTACTGGTGGATGGTATAGCAGCACTGAAAGAAGGCACCCAGTGGATCAGGTACTGGTGGTGGAAAAGCAGCACTGATAAAAGGCACCCAGTGGATCAGATACTGGTGGATGGTACAGTAGCACTGATAAAAGGCACCCAGTGGTTAAGGTTATGGTGGAGGGTAAAGCAGCACTTATAGAAGGCACCCAGTGGATCGGGTACTGATGGATGGTATAGCAGCACTGATAGAAGGCACCCACTGGATCAGGCACTGATGAATGGTATAGCAGCACTGATAGAAGGCACCCCGTGGATCAGGTACTGATGGATAGTATAGCAGCACTGACAGAAGGCACCCAGTGGATCAGGCACTGATGGATGGTATAGCAGTACTGATAGAAGGCACCCAATGGATCAGGTACTGGTGGTGGAAAAGCCGCACTGATAGAAGGCACCCAGTGGATCAGATACTGGTGGATGGTATGGCAGCACTGATAGAAGGCACCCAGTGCACCAGAAATGGATGGATGATATAGCAGCACTGATAGAAGGCACCAGTGGATCAGATACTGGTGGAAGGTAAAGCAGCACTGATAGAAGGCACACAGTGGATCAGGCACTGATGGATGGTATTGCAGCACTGATAGAAGGCACCAAATGGATCATATACTGGTGGTGGAAAAGCAGCACTGATAGAAGGCACCCAGTGGATCAGATACTGGTGGATGGTATAGCAGCACTGATAGAAGGCACCGAATGGATCACGTACTGGTGGTGGAAAAGCCGCACTGATAGAAGGCACCCAGTGGATCATGTACTGGTGGATGGTATAGCAGCACTGATAGAAGGCACCCAGTGGATCAAGTACTGATGGATGGTATAGCAGCACTGATAGTAGGCACCCAGTGGATCAGGCACTGGTGGATGGTATAGCAGCACTGATAGAAGGCACCCAGTGGATCAGGCACTGGTGTCTGGTATAGCAGCACTGATAGAAGGCACCGAATGGATCACGTACTGGTGGTGGAAAAGCCGCACTGATAGAAGGCACCCAGTGGATCAGGTACTGGTGGATGGTATAGCAGCACTGATAGAAGGCACCCAATGGATCAGGTACTGGTGGATGTTATAGCAGCACTGATAGAAGGCACCCAGTGGATCAGGTATGGATGGATGGTATAGCAGCACTGATAGAAGGCACCCAGTGGATCAGGTACGGATGGATGATATAGCAGCACTGATAGAAGGCACCCAGTGGATCAGGCACTGATGGATTGTATTGCAGCACTGACAGAGGGCACCGAATGGATCAGGTACTGGTGGATGGTAAAGCAACTCTGATAGAAGGCACACAGTGGATCAGGCACTGATGGATGGTATAGCAGCACTGATAGAAGACACCCAGTGGATCAGGCACTGATGGATAGTATAGCAGCACTGATAGAAGACACCCAGTGGATCAGGCACTGATGGATGGTATAGCAGCACTGATAGAAGGCACCCGGTGGATCAGGTACTGGTGGATGGTGTAGCAGCACTGATAGAAGGCACCCAATGGATCAGGCACTGGTGGTGGAAAAGCCGCACTGACAGAGGGCACCGAATGGATCAGGTACTGGTGGATGGTAAAGCAACTCTGATAGAAGGCACACAGTGGATCAGGCACTGATGGATGGTATAGCAGCACTGATAGAAGACACCCAGTGGATCAGGCACTGATGGATGGTATAGCAGCACTGATAGAAGACACCCAGTGGATCAGGCACTGATGGATGGTATAGCAGCACTGATAGAAGGCACCCGGTGGATCAGGTACTGGTGGATGGTGTAGCAGCACTGATAGAAGGCACCCAATGGATCAGGCACTGGTGGTGGAAAAGCCGCACTGATAGAAGGCACCCAGTGGATCAGATACTGGTGGATGGTATAGCTGCACTGATAGAGGGCACCGAATGGATCAGGTACTGGTGGATGGTAAAACAGCACTGATAGAAGGCACACAGTGGATCAGGCACTGATGGATGGTATAGCAGCACTGATAGAAGGCACCAGTGGATCAGGTACTGGTGGTGGAAAAGCAGCACTGATAGAAGGCACCCAGTGGATCATGTACTGGTGGATGGTATAGCAGCACTGATAGAAGGCACCCAGTGGATCAAGTACTGATGGATGGTATAGCAGCACTGATAGAAGGCACCCAGTGGATCAGGCACTGGTGGATGGTATAGCAGCACTGATAGAAGGCACCCAGTGGATCAGGCACTGATGGATGGTATAGCAGCACCGATAGAAGGCACCCAGTGGATCAGGTACTGATGGATGGTATAGCAGCACTGATAGAAGGCACCATTGGATCAGGGTCTGATGTATGGTATAGCAACACTAATATAAGGTACCCAGTGGATCAGGTACTGATGTATTGTATAGCAGCACTGATAGAAGACAACCAATGGATCAGGTATGGATGGATGGTATAGCTGCACTTATAGAAGGCACCCAGTGGATCAGATACTGGTGGATGGTATAGCAGCACTGATAGAAGGCACCCAGTGGATCAGGTATGGATGGATGGTATAGCAGCACTGATAGAAGGCACCCAGTGGATCAGGCACTGATGGATGGTATTGCAGCACTGATAGAAGGCACCCAGTGGATCAGGTACTGGTGGATGGTATAGCTGCACTGATATAGGGCACCGAATGGATCAGGTACTGGTGGATGGTATAGCAGCACTGATAGAAGACACCCAGTGGATCAGGCACTGATGGATGTTATAGCAGCACTGATAGAAGGCACCCAATGGATCAGGTACTGGTTGTGGAAAAGCAGCACTGATAAAAGGCCCCCAGTGGATCAGGTACTGGTGGATGGTATAGCAGCACTGATAGAAGGCACCCAGTGGATCAGGCACTGATGGATGGTATAGCAGTACTGATAGAAGGCACCCAGTGGATCAGGCACTGACGGATGGTATAGCAGCACTGATAGAAGGCACCCCGTGGATCAGGTACTGATGGATAGTATAGCAGCACTGATAGAAGGCACCCAGTGGATCAGGCACTGATGGATGGTATAGTAGCACTGATAGAAGGCACCCAATGGATCAGGTACTGGTGGTGGAAAAGCAGCACTAATAAAAGGCACCCAGTGGATCAGACACCGGTGGATGGTACAGCAGCATTGATAGAAGGTACCCAGTGGATCGGGTACTGATGGATGGTATAGCAGCACTGATAGAAGACACCCAGTGGATCAGGTACTAGTGGATGGAAAAGCAGCACTGAAAGAACGCACCCAGTAGATTAAGTACTGGTGGTGGAAAGCAGCACTTATAGAAGGCACCAGTGGATCAGATTCTGGTGGATGGTAAAGCAGCACTGATAGAAGGCACCAAATGGATCAGGCACTGGTGGATGGGAAAGCAGCACTGCTATAAAGCACCAGTGGATCAGGTACTGGTGGATGGTATAGCAGCAGTGATAGAAGGCACCAGTGGATCAGGCATTGGTGTATAGTATAGCAGCACTGATAGAAGGCACCCAGTGGATCAGGTACTGATGGATGGTATAGCAGCACTGATAGAAGGCACCCAGTGGATCAGCGACTGATGGATGGTATAGCAGCACTGATAGAAGGCACCCAGTGGACCAGGCACTGGTGGATGATATAGCAGCACAGATAGCAGGCACCCAGTGGATCAGGTACTGGTGGATGGTATAGCAGCACTGATAGAAGGCACCAGTGGATCAGGCATTGGTGTATAGTATAGCAGCACTGATAGAAGGCACCCAGTGGATCAGGTACTGATGGATGGTATAGCAGCACTGATAGAAGGCAACAGTGGATCAGGCATTGGTGTATAGTATAGCAGCACTGATAGAAGGCACCCAGTGGATCAGGTACCGGTGGATGGTATAGCAGCACTGATAGATGGCAACAGTGGATCAGGTACCGGTGGATGGTATAGCAGCACTGATAGAAGGCACCAGTGGATCAGGTACTGGTGGTGGAAAAGCAGCACTAATAAAAGGCACCCAGTGGATCAGGTACTGGTGGATGGTATAGCAGCACTGATAGAAGGCACCCAGTGGATCAGGCACTGATGGATGGTATAGCAGCACTGATAAAAGGCACCCAGTGGATCAGATACTGGTGGATGGTACAGTAGCACTGATAGAAGGCACCAGTGGATCAGGTACTGGTGGTGGAAAAGCAGCACTGATAGAAGGCACCCAATGGATCAGGTACTGGTGGATGGTATAGCAGCACTTATAGAAGGCACCCAGTGGATCGGGTACTGATGGATGGTATAGCAGCACTGTAAGAAGGCACCCAGTGGATCAGGTACTGGTGGATGGTACAGTAGCACTGATAAAAGGCACCCAGTGGTTAAGGTTATGGTGGAGGGTAAAGCAGCACTTATAGAAGGCACCCAGTGGATCGGTACTGATGGATGGTATAGCAGCACTGATAGAAGGCACCCAGTGGATCAGGCACTGATGAGTGCTATAGCAGCACTGATAGAAGGCACCCCGTGGATCAGGTACTGATGGATAGTATAGCAGTACTGATAGAAGGCACCCAATGGATCAGGTACTGGTGGTGGAAAAGCCGCACTGATAGAAGGCACCCAGTGGATCAGATACTGGTGGATGGTAAAGCAGCACTGATAGAAGGCACACAGTGGATCAGGCACTGATGGATGGTATTGCAGCACTGATAGAAGGCACCCAATGGATCAGATACTGGTGGTGGAAAAGCCGCACTGATTGAAGGCACCCAGTGGATCAGGCACTGATGGATGGTATAGCAGTACTGATAGAAGGCACCCAATGGATCAGGTACTGGTGGTGGAAAAGCCGCACTGATAGAAGGCACCCAGTGGATCAGATACTAGTGGATGGTATGGCAGCACTGATAGAAGGCACCCAGTGCATCAGAAATGGATGGATGATATAGCAGCACTGATAGAAGGCACCAGTGGATCAGATACTGGTGGATGGTAAAGCAGCACTGATAGAAGGCACACAGTGGATCAGGCACTGATGGATGGTATTGCAGCACTGATAGAAGGCACCCAATGGATCAGATACTGGTGGTGGAAAAGCAGCACTGATAGAAGGCACCCAGTGGATCAGATACTGGTGGATGGTATAGCAGCACTGATAGAAGGCACCAAATGGATCAGGTACTGGTGGTGGAAAAGCCGCACTGCTAGAAGGCACCAGTGGATCAGGTACTGGTGGATGGTATAGCAGCACTGATAGAAGGCACCCAATGGATCAGGTACTGGTGGATGTTATAGCAGCACTGATAGAAGGCACCCAGTGGATCAAGTATGGATGGATGGTATAGCAGCACTGATAGAAGGCACCCAGTGGATCAGGTATGGATGGATGATATAGCAGCACTGATAGAAGGCACCCAGTGGATCAGGCACTGATGGATGGTATTGCAGCACTGACAGAGGGCACCAAATGGATCAGGTACTGGTGGATGGTAAAGCAGCTCTGATAGAAGGCACACAGTGGATCAGGCACTGATGGATGGTATAGCAGCACTGATAGAAGACACCCAGTGGATCAGGCACTGATGGATGGTATAGCAGCACTGATAGAAGACACCCAGTGGATCAGGCACTGATGGATGGTATAGCAGCACTGATAGAAGGCACCCGGTGGATCAGGTACTGGTGGATGGTGTAGCAGCACTGATAGAAGGCACCCAATGGATCAGGCACTGGTGGTGGAAAAGCCGCACTGATAGAAGGCACCCAGTGGATCAGATACTGGTGGATGGTATAGCTGCACTGATAGAGGGCACCGAATGGATCAGGTACTGGTGGATGGTAAAGCAGCACTGATAGAAGGCACACAGTGGATCAGGCACTGATGGATGGTATAGCAGCACTGATAGAAGACACCCAGTGAATCAGGCACTGATGGATGGTATAGCAGCACTGATAGAAGGCACCAGTGGATCAGGTACTGGTGGTGGAAAAGCAGCACTGATAGAAGGCACCCAGTGGATCAGGTACCAGACGGATGATATAGCAGCGCTGATAGAAGGCACCAGTGGATCAGGTACTGGTGGTGGAAAAGCAGCACTGATAGAAGGCACCCAGTGGATCAGGTACCGGTGGATGATATAGCAGCGCTGATAGAAGGCACCAGTGGATCAGGTACTGGTGGATGGTATAGCAGCACTGATAGAAGGCACCCAGTGGATCAGGCACTGGTGGATGGTATAGCAGCACTGATAGAAGGCACCCAGTGGATCAGGCACTGGTTGATGGTATAGCAGCACTGATAGAAGACACCCAGTGGATCAGGTACTGATGGATGGTATAGCAGCACTGATAGAAGACACCCAGTGGATCAGGCACTGATGGATGGTATAGCAGCACTGATAGAAGGCACCAGTGGATCAGGTACTGGTGGATGGTATAGCAGCACTGATAGAAGGCACCAGTGGATCAGGTACTGGTGGATGTTATAGCAGCACTGATAGATGGCACCCAGTGGATCAGGCACTGATAGAAGGCACCCAGTGGATCAGGTACTGATGGATGGTATAGCAGCACTGATAGAAGGCACCATTGGATCAGAGTCTGATGTATAGTATAGCAACACTAATAGAAGGTACCCAGTGGATCAGGTACTGATGGATGGTATAGCAGCACTGATAGAAGGCACCCAGTGGATCAGGCACTGATGGACGGTATTGCAGCTCTGATAGAAGGCACCCAATGGATCAGGCACTGGTGGTGGAAAAGCCGCACTGATAGAAGGCACCCAGCGGATCAGATACTGGTGGATGGTATAGCAGCACTGATAGAGGGCACCGAATGGATCAGGTACTGGTGGATGGTGTAGCAGCACTGATAGAAGGCACACAGTGGATCGGGCACTGGTGGATGTTAAAGCAGCACTGATAGAATGCTCCCAGTGGATCAGGTACTTGTGGATGGTAAAGCAGCACTGATAGAAGGCACCCAGTGGATCGGGTACTGGTGGATGGTATAGCAGCACTGATAGAAGGCACCCCGTGGATCAGGTACTGATGGATAATATAGCAGCACTGATAGAAGGCACCCAGTGGATCAGGTACTGATGGATGGTATAGCAGCACTGATAGAAGGCACCCAATGGATCAGGTACTGGTGGATGGTAAAGCAGCACTGATAGAAGGCACCCAATGCACCGAAGAAGTACATTTGTGTAATTTCTGGCCATTGTGGATTACATGTAAATGTAAGAAATAAATCGGGTTTGCTAAATTTGGTGACAATAGCCATAGCATCATTGTATCTTTCTCTCATATTTCTATGAGATCCTTGAAAGGAAGATGGTAAAATGATGGCTTTGCCAGCTGTCATGTCTCTGCTTGTAGCCACGTCAGCAACATAGTCCATTAGTCCTGAATATTGTTCTACACGTAGTTTATCTTGTTGATATTTTATAAAGTTTAAATTATTGGCCTCAACTTGCAAATACTGTAGGAATCAATAATCCATTGTTGTGTTTGTTTTCTACCACATAAAATTGGATTAAATGTATTTCGAATGGCAATTTGAGCTACTTTAAATTCAAGAATAGAAACATTATTTTGGATTCTGGCTTTTGCATTTGGGTAACTGGGAAGTGTTAATTTTGGTTGCCAACCTGCTTCTCCGTGTGGGAAAAAATGGGATATGTCATTGGATCAAAATTTGGACGTAAGATACTGATATTAATTAATGGTTGCTCCTCATTTCTGGGATATATTCTAATGTCTCTTTGAAATGTTGGTTCTCCTTCATCATTTTGAAACACCATTGCAACCTCATTTGATGTTGGCAAGTTATAACAATGTTTATCAGTATGTCTGTCTCTTTTAAGCACCATATTAACCTTTGAGAATGGTAATTGATGTCTTTGTGCATGAAGCTGTTGTTCATTTTCTACTGCCAATTTTTTATAAGCTTTAGTGTAGGGGTTATTGGCCATAATTTTATCAAGCTCTATAAAAACACTGGGTAAGCATTTTTTATTTTCTTGCAGCTACATACGTTGGTCAACAGCTTCCATTGTATCTAAGACATATAGTTGAGCAAATTCTATCTGTCATAGTGGATTTTTCTGCTATGCTGTTTTTTGTGAAACTCTTTAAAATACTTAAATTGTATTTGTATATTACAGTTATCCTTATTTTTTACTGTAATTATTAATGTTTTTTCCTATTTTGGATATGATTGCAATGTTTTTAGCATTATCCTATTTTGTGTCCCCCAGTTTTGGTATGCTTATTTAGGCTTCTTTGTAAGGCTTATAGGTTCCTAAACAGTAAAAAATAATATTAATTTACTTTTTTATCTGTTTGTGTGATTTTTGGTACAATCCTGTTTTGTGTCCACCATATTTTGCATACTTTATTTGCTTAATTAGTCTTTATGAGGATTAAATGTTGTTGTACAGTAAAAATGAATGTTAATTGCTCTTTCTATATCATGTTGTGTTTTTTTTATCCTGTTTTGTGTTCACCACTTTTTGGTTGCTGCATTTGGCTTGTGGGTGATGGTTGGAGGTTATTTTACAGTAAAGAGGAGGAATACTTTTGCTTTATGTATGTTGCTAATGTTTCGGATGCTATCCTGTTTTGTGGCCACCTCTTTCTTTTCTTTTTTCTCTGAAACTGTCTTTCTTTGTAAATTGTACAGGTCTTTGTAAAGTTTGGTCAACTGTGTTGTTTTGGTCTTTATTAAATTTGTATTGGTTTTTTTTTTTACTTTAAATTTTTATATTGGCGGCCATTAAACATATATATTTCCTTTATTTTTTCTACTTCTTATAATATACCTTGATTGAAGTGTTGTTCTTGTCCGAATGACAGAGGGTCCCCTCCTGCCAATCTTAATCCGACAGTCTTCTTGTAGTGTCTGTTTGAAAAATAAAGTTAAATGGTTAATTGTATATTTCTTCTTTTTGATTTTACAAAGCATGGTCTTTTTCAGCATGTAATGTATTTTTTTATCTTACCTCTTCTTCTTTCTTTGTGTTCTTTAAAAGTGATTCTCTTTGACAGTCCACGGTGCAAATTCTTGAGTGACGCTGTTGATGCAGAGTCTGTTTGAATAGTGAAAAAAGGGCAAACATTCAGCTTCAGGTTACATATGTATTACTGTCATATTATTTTTTGCTATGAGTTGCAGTAAATTAATGCCATTTAAATATACTTGTTTCATTAGTTTGAGTTAACATTAGTTTGTTGTAGGGCCTATACACATAAATGTGCGTGTCACATGTCACAATACTTGAATCACATTTTCATAGTTAAAGTTTGTATTTTTTTTTGTTTTTATTTGCTGTCTTGGTAATAAAATGTAATATATTATCGCTTACCTCTCAGTTGTAATTTGCACAGTGTAAAGTAGGAAATTAGGAAATAATTCTCTTCTCAAGTAACAGCAGCAGTTACCTATCCAGTTACTCCGTTCATCACCTGAGTAGAAATGTAGAATTTTCTGGAAAGTGGGCAGTATTTATAAACTTTGAGGTGCCTCAGACCGTTAGAACGCAATACATTATTTGCGTTCCAGCGTACAATTTGCGTTCCATCCGCCATTTTATGCGTCGTAGTTGTCAAAATGGTGATTAATATCAGTGTGGTACGTGCCGCATAGTATGTGTTACGTACCTCGTAAAGTTGACTGTAGTGTTGTTTCAGTTTTGAGAGTCACTGTAGTATTGTTGCGTCTGTAGCCTCGTTTTCGTTTTGTTCGGTGGCCATTTTATGTGTTCATTGTGTTAATTTATTATGTTTCTGATGTTTTCATGCCCGCCGTTTTCGGACGTTTTTTGCGTGTTCGGAATGGGTCGTAGCACATCACGTATTTTTTGCGAAGGCCGCAGTTGCTGGCATGGAGCGCTTTGCGAGGACCACGGGCTCGCTACACAAGCACGCAAGCGTTAGAAACAACTTGCATGCTCACAACTATATATGTGATATATACATATATGTATAGACACATTATACATACGTGTATATATACTGTATTATATGATATTATATGTACATGTACACTTTTATATATATATATATATATATATATATATATATATATATAGGCACACGTCTATATGTGTCTATATATATATATATATATATATATATATATATATATACTGTATATATATATTTATACATATGTACTGTGTGCATTGATGTTGGAGGGGTCCAGGAAGCGCATAAAAAACTATTGTGCCCGCCCCCTTCTTAGGACAGGGGGTGAGGGGGCCCACATTTTCTTTTTGTACCAGGGCCCCCCATGCACTAGCTGTGCCACTAAGTGGAAAATATGGCAGCACTGATAGGAGACACCAGGTGATTCAGGTACTGGAGGGTGGCATGGACACAGGCTGGTGGAAAACCAACTCAAGCTAGCAAACAGCAAGTCAGGGAAAAGTTACTGGAAAAAAAGGAAACCATGACAGGAACACTAGAACAGGCAAGCATTGAGTGGACGGGCAGTGTGTATAAAACAACATAGGTCTGAGCAGGTTATTGAATATTGGACACTGCCCATTTAAATCTTGTAAGATAGTTTGAGTTAAAACAACAGAAGTCTGTGGAAGCAATGTCCCTCCGGTCCAGGTATGTGGGGTCTGGGGCGGTTCCTGGCAGTAGCTGAAGAAATCATTTTCCTCCTGAGAGGGGATATTGAAATAACATGTGTACCAGCTATTCCATTATAGGAACACTTTTAGTTGTATTTTTCTAAGAAAATAATATAATATGTATTACTAATATAAACAATGCTTGGATTTGAAAAATATTTATAAACTTAAAGGTATATCGAGGGGTTCTGGATTTTACTAAGTATATAATATACCTGTGTATCTATTTACTTATATGTACTCTATTTTTACAGTCTAAAATTAAATTAGTCCCTGTATGGGTCTACCCTCTGCAGTGTCTTCTACTTACTAATCAGTAACCATCTCAGTAACATTCTGCAAACATGCCACTGAAATGTGGTCTGTTACGGTACCCCCACACATAGAAGGGGGCGCCAAGGCCGTTTTAGCCGATCCGCCCGTCCAGTGATATAGGGACAGCTACTGCAGGACACCCAATCCCCCAAGCCTGCAACTGGAACCTCACAAATAGCCGCTAGCAGCTGAACAGGAAAAGCACCCCAAGATGCTTACACTCCTGGCAGTCAGTCTGTAACAGCATCCCATGAATCCCCCCAAGCATGAGACATAAGCTCTGTGTTTGAGGGTCAAGCAGTGAACTCTCTTCTTTATTAAAACAAAGACATATATAAAAACCATTTCCACATACACAGTAGGGGCAGTGACTACCTTTGGTCAACCCCTAATTACCTCTGGCCAATCAGACAGGGTCCCTACGTGGGAACCATGAGACTCCTCCCATGGGCCACCCCCAGGCGTGGCTATTAAGCTCATTCTCACCCAGACTCTCCCCGTGGACACTTCCTGTTTTCCCTCCTGGACTATGCCCCTGGGGAAACCCCATATACTGGCCCTTTGTTCAAGTCCTGGCGACACCCTGTGAGGTTTATCTTGTTCATGATCTTACTCAGCTGCTACCTCAGTGTTTACCTAATGGGGGATGGTCAGAATCTGTAACACATTTCTACACATTTTTCATAACTTTAAAAGTATGCACCACATTCACATAATTCAGAATCAGCATACTCCAAATACAAACATGTGTCAAAATGATACAAATTGGTCCAGTGGTTCAAAAGTTAGATCATAGTCCTTTCTGACCAAATGAAGCATGGCTTCCATGTCTTTGTAGGGGGAAAGTCAACATGGGCCGTAGTCAAACGGCAGAATGTGGGCAACCAAGCTTCTCCAATTCGCAGTGACGAGACTGATCTCGTCACATGGTCCCTGATAGGCTAGAACACTACACTGCACATCCAGTCCTGTGTGTTCTTGAGCTGCAGTGGGCAGACCAGTGGGCAGACCCATACAGGGACTATTTGTGTGATTTTAGGCAGTGGCAACAGAGTTTATAAGCCCTACTTAATATAATAAAGTACATAAAAGTAAACAGATACACAGATATATTATATACCTAGTAACAACTAGGAACCTTCCATGTCCCTTTAAACAGAAGAAGACAACATCCTGGCAATCTGATGTGTTTTATGCTAATGAGACCAAGAACAGAACAACCCAGTGTTAACAAACATCATAGGGGTCTATTTACTTAAGCACTACGCGTAAACATTAGTAAAATACGTATTATATTTGTTTAAGGTTTATTTGCCTAAAACATCCCATTATTAATTAAAACTCTTCAAAAGATCATACTATAAATATGATACTTTACTGTCTATTTCTTTCATAACATTAAATTAGATATACGTTTTCGATCACTTTCCTGCAGCTGCATCATTGATGTAGGCAAATGGGCTTCACACTCTGCCACCGTTTGACCTGACATGCATAAGCCATGAAATCTTGTTTGAAGGCTTTAAGTATACAGTGCCTTGCAAAAGTATTCACCCCCCTTGGCATTTTTTGAGTTTTGTTGCCTCACAACCTGGAATTAACATGGATTGTTTGAGGATTTGCATCATTTACAGAACATGCCCACAACTTTGAAGATGTTTTTTGTTTTTTTAATTGTAAAGCAAACAACAAATAGGACAAAATAACAGAAAAAGTCAATGTGCATAACTATTCACCCCCCTAAAGTCAATACTTTGTAGAGCCACATTTTGCGGCAATCACAGCTCCAAGTCGCTTTGGATAAGTCTCTATGAACTTGCCAAATCTTACCACTGTAATTTTTGCCCATTCCTCCTTGCAAAACTGCTCCAGCTCCTTCAAGTTGGATGGTTTGTGCTTGTGATCAGCAATCTTTAAGTCTGAAAACAGATTTTCTATTGGATTGAGGTCTGGGCTTTGACTAGGCCATTCCAACACATTTACATGTTTCCCCTTAAACCACTCAAGTGTTTGGGGTCATTGTCCTGCTGGAAGGTGAACATCCGTCCTAGCCTCAAATCACGCCCAGAGTGGTAAAGGTTTTGCTGCCACCACCATGTTTCACTGTGGGGATGGTGCTCTTTAGGGGATGTGATGTGTTGGGTTTGCACCAGACATAGCGTTTTCTTTGATGGCCAAAAAGTTCAATTTTAGTCTCATCAGACCAGAGCACCTTCCTCTATATATTTTGGGAGTCTCCCACATGCCTTTTCGAAAACTCAGAATGTGCCATTTTGTTTTTTGGTGAAAGTAATGGCTTTCTTCTGGCCACTCTGTCATTAAGCACCAGCTCTATGGAGCGTATGGCTTATTGTCGTCCTATGTACAGATACTCCAGTCTCTGCTGTGGAACTCTGCAGCTCCTCCAGGGTTACCTTAAGTCTCTGTGCTGCCTCTCTGATTAATGCCCTCCTTGCCTGGTCCATGAGTTTTGGTGGGAGGCCGTCTCTTGGCAGGTTTGCTGTTGTGCCATGTTCTTTCCATTTGGTTATGACAGATTTGATGGAGCTCCTGGGGATCATCAAAGATTTGGATATTTTTTTATAACCTAACCCTGACTTGTACTTCTCAACAACATTGTCCCTTACTTGTTTGGAGAGTTCCTTGGTCTTCATGACAGTGTTTGGCTACTGGTGCCTCTTGCTTAGGTGTTGCAGCCTCTGGGGTCTTTCAAAAAAGGTGTGTATATGTAATGACAG
Organism: Discoglossus pictus; assembly: GCA_027410445.1. NCBI lineage: Eukaryota > Metazoa > Chordata > Amphibia > Anura > Alytidae > Discoglossus > Discoglossus pictus. The sequence goes on from CM050164.1 coordinate 459,882,001, forward strand.
ATCATGTGACACTTAGATTGCACACAGGTGGGCATCATTTCACTAATTATTTGACTTCTGAAGGTAATTGATTGCACCAGAGCTTTTTAAGGGGCTTCATAACAAAGGGGGTGAATACATACGCACATGACAATTTTCTGTTTTCTATTTCTAAAAAATAGTTTTATGTATATATTTTTCTCATTTCACTTCACCAACTTAGACTATTGTGTTCTGATCCATCACATAAAATTCAGATTAACAAAACATAGAACTTAAGGCTGTAATGTAACAAAATAGGTAAAAGTTAAGGGTGGTGAATACTTTTGCAAGGCACTGTAGAATATTGACTTGAGCCTTTACTGAGAGCTCAGACACCAGACTCCTCCTACACAGATGAGGAAGAAGAGGCGATGGAGGGGCGACAGATTGGCTACTTCATTGGAGGTTTTGGCTTAGAAGCAGGAGGCTAATAACAATAGCTGCAAGCCCTTCTACAGTAAAAAATGGAAACACACTTCTCTTACATGCAACCAAGGTGTCACAACCCATGGTAGGGGTCCAACTCAGGCTACAGGAATCCTCCCTAGGACCATGGAGTAAATGGGCTTCTGGTGACCGGCTTCTATTCCAGGCCCATCATGATGCGGAAAAATAATCCCATCCGGCAGGTTGTTATCAAGATGCACAATCCAATCCAATTGTTCAAACCATTTGTCTCTGTTGATGGAATCAGCAGGGACTGGAACTGCTGACCAGGGGAGAGGAACAGCAACTGACTACAACCATTCCTAGGAAGGTGTAAGGTGGTGGTGGTGGGGGGCATTCAGAGCCGCCCACCTCCTAATGCAAATTAGGAAAATTGGAGAGGACATAGTTTTTTCAGGAAGAGGGTTTTAGTGGTGATTGGAAGGCTCCAAGCTGGTCATCACACAAGGTATCATGGATGCCTCTAGGGTCCAGTGGTGGTAGCAGATTATTTCTTTCTTTTTAAGACCTAGATTGAAATGTTGTGCCTACTTATACTGCTAACCAGACATATAGCTGTGTCCGTTAAGTAGAATGCAATGTAGAAATGGCTCCACCGCATCCAAACTCTGTAAAATTCTTCTACAAGTGAACTATATTAACCTACTAAAAACCATACTGCAGTTGGGGTCTTGTAAAAACTAAAAAAAAAGACATATTTTGAAACACAAGAAAAGTAATTCTATAGCAATAACAGATGATAAATCCTGTTTGTATAGTAGGATATAAAATGAATGGAAGTTATGTTAAAAGCTCACTAGAGATCCGTGGATGATCCGTTTCAAAGTTATTATATCCTTTTGGCCACTTGATTGGTCTTGAGGGACTCGCGCCTGTGATACAAAATACATCATCTTTAGTTCATGACACCGCAGGTTATATCCTCAATGGGGAAACTCTATTTAGCTCTCACAGATTTTTATTAATTGTCAGGGGAACTAAGTGCTAACATGAACACAAGCGTGTTAGGTGATAGTAATCCAAGACTTATAAAATAGAAGACTTGTAGAAGAATGTATTGACTTTTAATTGGAAGCCATTAGTTCTCATAAAGTTCACAGATAGGTTAAAGGACCACTTTAGTCTCAACATGAAAACTGATAATGGGCTTAAAATGTAAAATTTAGAAATATAGATATATTTAAATATGTAGTCTAAGAGCATAAGTAAAGGACCATAAATGTTCCCATATGTCCTATGCAACAATATATAGAAGGAGAACAAGCATGGGGAAAAACTGTTTTAATTTTTTTAATTGATGCGGAATACATGGAGTTATGATAAATGGAAGTCAGGCTATTTCAGTGTATTGCCTTTGCCTGAATGAGTAATGAGCTCTGTACTGCGCGGTACATAATGAATATTAATTAGAATCAGGTGTAGCAGCTACTATAACAACTGATCAGATTGTAGGTAATGCTGCAGTCTGTCGTGATGAGGTTATGGGTTCAAATAATGACAGAGACTGATATTTTTCTTTATTGTTTAAAAAATCTGAAAGATGACTTTCCCTTTGTCCCTACCACACAACCTCCTCTACACTCATATGTAGAAATCACACACCCATAATCCAGCTCTCGGCTACAGATGTGACAAAATTTTTACTTTTACTTTAAAAAAACTTTAATAACACTGATTTTCCTAAAATATATTTATTTGTTGTTGTTATTCAGTTGTTTGATTGTGTTTGACTCCCTGTGATCCTATGTACCACAGCACGCCAGGCACATTATTATGCATCCATAAGGTTTTCTTGGCAAGGATATCCCATCTCTAAAACACTGCCAGCCAACTGCTCCGGGTCACTGCTACGAGTGAACCTCACGACAAAGCCGAAAAGCAAGGCATAAATCTCTGAGTTTTGCGCTGAGAATAAATTACGAGTTACTCCCTGACACCCAACCCCTGTGCTAATAAGATTGTACAGGTCACTCGCTAATAAGGGCACTGAAAAAACAGACCACTAACAAGTGGTTCTAAAATCTTTGCTAAGTCTCTCAGAAGCATTAAATGTGACAGTGTAGTACAAATAACACTATAAATTATGATATTTCAACATTATTTGACACTAAACTAAAAAAAAATCTATATTTATTGAGCCTATAAATACAATGGATCTTTCTTTTTATGAGTACCCCAAATCGCTCTGAGCACTGTGAGGGCGTCTGAAGGTTGTCCCACACCACCACCTAGAGTCAAGAATGCGCTACTGTGCTGGTGTATTGGAGCATCAGCAGGCACAGTGTTTGCAATGTGGATAGTGAAAATAAAGAAGTGATGGCTGAACCCTAACACTGAAGGCTAATCCTAACCCTAACCCCAAACCCCTAAGCCTAACCCCAACCCCAAGAGTAACCCCTAAGCCTAACCCTATCTTACGCCTATCCCCTAACTCTAAGCCTAACCTTAACCCCTAACCCTAACCTCTAACCCCTAAACCCTAACAACTCTCCCCTAAAGCAATCCATTGTAAAACTGACACGTAGTAGCATATTGTGAGCAGTAGGTGGCACTCCACTGCGAGCCCTCATGTCAGCGATGGTGGCGTGCTCACGGCTGTGGCATGCAGGCTCAGTGTCCCGTTAACAGGAAAGGACCAATAGAATTGTCATATCTTTTTAATATCAAAATAGATTATTAAAGAAAAACAATTACTTTATATATACATATGTCCCCTTGCTGTAGCCAGTTACGGCAGTTGTTCCTGCACTTTCCACCCCGGTATTGGCTCCAAGGGCCGTCTCATCTGTAAAGCTTGGCCTGGCTGCTCTCTAAACAGATATTGTTGTTGTTTAGTCGTTCAGTCTGACTCCCCATGACTCTATGGACCACAGCATGCCAGGTGCATCTCTCAGTCACTGCCCCTCTGAGCTCAATCAAGTTCATGTTCATTGCTTCAGTGACCTCATCTATTAATCTCTGCTTCTGTCATCCCCTTCTTCTTGTACCTTCAATCTTTCCAAGCATCAGAGTCTTCTCTAGGGAATCCTGCCGTCTCATGATATGGACAAAATATCTGAGCTTCAGCCTCATGGTCATACCTTCTATGTTTGTCTTGATTTCGTAAAGTATTGATTTATTGTATCTTCTTGCAGTCCAAGGGACTCTAAGCAGTCTTCTCCAGCATCACGATTCATCAATTCTACAGTGCTCAGACTTCTTTATGGTCCAGCTCTCACATCCATATGTTACCACTGATAATACCATAGTTCTAACTATGCGGACCTTTGTTGATAGTTTAATATCTTTACTTTTTACAAGCTTGCCATAGCTTTCCTCACCAGAAGCAAATGTCTTCTAATTTCATAACTACAGTCACCATCTACAGAGATCTTGGATCCAAGGAAAATAAAATCTGTCACTGCCCCCACTTCCCCGACTATTTTCCAGGAAGTGAGATTGCCGTTTGCCATGATCTTCACCTTCTTAACGTTGAGCAGACTGCTCAACATGGCGTAGCCTAGCTGCAGCAGCTGCTGCCATCCTTGGCCAGTGTCCCACCCGTGAGTGGGGGAAATGATGGGGCCGTCCGATGAGGCAATCCAGGCCTCCAGACAGATTGAGCCAGTGCTACTGCATGGGAGGAGAGGCTGGGCTAGCTCCCCAAGGAAGAGAGTCCACAGCAAGCCTACACCGGTGAGGAGGGAGAGGAGGAAGAGGATGGCTTCCTGCAAAACCCCAGACTTAATGTATTAGCGAGGGACCTAGAAGACTCAGAGGGGCCTCGGTGGGACCTGGAGAAGATGAGCATGAGGAGGTTATGATAAAGACGGCCGCGGGATCTACTGGAGCGTTGTCGGAAGATCAGATGTTGGAGGATCCTACAGCCCCGGCCACGGAGGAGGATGATGGACGGCGGCCCAAACGGAGCGTCAGGTGCAGCGGCAAGAGGTGATGAGGCGGCGGTGGACATCACTTGAGCTGAGGATGACGAGGCAAGGATGCGGGGACGGAGGACTAGTCGAGTGGAGCTGGCAGGAGACCGGGAGCGGTGTGGAGGAAGCAGGCCGGCGCGTCCGGCGCGCAAGGATCCAGGAAAGAAGATCCAGAACATCGTGGACGGCCCATCAGGGGCAGTGGGGACATACCGGCATGGGCTAGGTGGGGCCACGGAGGAGCATCTCAGGGGAATCCTTGGGGAATGTTGTTGTCTATACATATACAGTACATCAAGTATAAGGCAGCAGGCTTCCCACTGTTTTTTTTCTTTGGGACAGTAATAAGCCCTGGGCCCATTAGGCCTTCCCTACTTTAATCCTGCCTGTGTGTGCGCGGGGGTGCTAACGGGATGGCCTTAGGCCCATATGCGCAAAGGGGTGGGCCTTTTTTAGAGCAGTAATAAACCCTGGGCTCTTTAGGCCTCCTTCTGCTAAATTTCAGCCCTGTAGTGCCCAGGGCGCTGACAGGGGAAGGCCTTGGTCTATAGGTGTTCACTGGGGAGGAGGATTACCTTGGTCCCTGGGGGAATGGGGCCTTCAGGGCCACTTAGTATTTTGGTAAGGGGTTTTGTGTGGCTGCTCAAGTATAATAGGAGTAGGTGTTGGTTGTTTGGTGTAGGAATTTGCCCCCAGTTTAGCTGGCTGGCGCTGAGGGATCGGGGGGGAGTTTTGTCAGCTACCCCCCTCCTTTTGTTTGGGTCCCCCTATTGGGGCTCCTTGCTGCCAGGGTAGGTTTGTGGTAAGGAGGGGAGAGATTAGCTAGTTAAAGGGGAGAGCCCTCAGGGAGTTGTGGGGAAGGATTAGTGGTAATGTGCTGCATGTCCATATACCCTGCAGGCCTTACTGCCAGACAACAGGCATCATCAAGACACCGTGATAATTTTGAGAAGGGAAGGAGTAAACGTCGTGGCAGAGTTCACGAGGTACGGCATAGAGTGAGAGAGCAAGAAGCCGTCAGGACCCGGGCGTACCGGTCTTCTCACAGCAAAAGGTATAGTCCTTTTCATGATGATGAGCATGAAGGCCATACACTGCATAGACAGAGGAGGGAAGGTGACACACAAGACAGGATGAGTCCACTGCCTACTCACACCAAGGGTGGGTACCGGCATCGCCCTAGGAGGCATAGTCCGTTGCAGAATAAGGAACGGGAGAGCAATGCGTTGAGCAAATACAGGCAGGAGGGAGTCGTCATGACAGGATAAACACACTGCCTACGTACACTAGTAGTGGGAACCGGCATAGCCCTAGGAGGCGTCAGCCATCAAGATCCAGGTCACCGAGACAGGAAGGGAGAACGGTTGGGCTACATAGGCACCGGCCCATCTGCTGCTGGCAGGATTGGACAGGTTTCCCCACATAGAAGGGGGGCAGGGAACAGAGTCCGGGAGAAGGACGCCTGTTTATCTTCTTGCAAACACCCAGGGAGCAGGTCAGCATTGTCAGGAGTGCTGATAACGGCCAGCAAGAATTTTCGGCTGAGGCCAGGGACCCCGCAGGGGCCCGAGTAGCTGAGATACACACTGACCCCATGGTGGCAACTCTCATGACACTGGTGGAGGGTTTGAAGGGTGTTATTGCTACTATGGGGAGCAAGGACAGGGTTACCTGTTTGGGTGATGCATGGGTAGGGCCATTGCCAGTTTACCAGAGTTCTATGGTAGTTAGCCAAGCCACATCTGCAGGGTGGCTAGTACCATGGTCGAACCTGAAGTTACCCCAGCTGCTAAACAACCAGCGGGTAGCGCAGCAGTAGGTATTAAAGTAGCTGATACAGCCCACAAAAAGACTTCCCTCTGTTCTATAGGTCCTATTGGGGATTATGTGCCCAGTATATAAAAGAGAAAATCTTGCAGCAGAGAATTTATTGTGCTATATGCATTACTCCCTTTAGGTAGCTTCATAGAGTTTAAGATGAGAAGAAGAGTGAATCAAAGAAAGAGGGGGATGAGAGAAAGAAACGCTATAGAAAAATACAAAAAAATGTTTTGGCTCCAAGCCTTCGTAATTTTTGCCAGTATCATAGGGGAAAAGTTTCACGAGTATTGCTCATCACTTTTCTGTTATTTAGATGAGATAGATCCATAGAACTTATGGTGGATTAGCATGGTGGGACTACGATGTTAAGTTTTGCCAGAGGCTTTCAGTTATGCGGCATATGCAATGTGACGTTTGGGACATGGGGAGCTGGCTGGTCTCAGTGAGCGGGGTGAAACAGATATCCACCACGACGGGGTTGCTGCTTCGCGTTCAATGAAAGTATGTGCAAGTGGGGGGCAGCATGTAGATATCGGCATGATTGCTCCGAATGCGGCCTTCGGCATCCTCTTTTTCTTTGCTTCAAGAAAACAAAGCCCCAAAAGCCAAAGATGTCAACTCAAAAAGGGGAAGACGCCAGTGTTGGTCGAAAAGATGCGCCCCTCGCTAAAGTGGTATGTTAGAATTTGACCGGCGGTGGCGGCCTTGTTGTTTGGGGTTTCGGAAGGGTTTGTGATTCCGTCGACAGCTGGCAAGTATGTACGGTGCCCTCCCAACCTGAAGTCTGCGAGAGAGAACCCAGGGTTCGTGTTGGAGAAGCTGCTAGTTGCAAGTTGGGAAAGGCTGAATGGCGAGACCTTTTCAGGATGCATCGATGGATAATTTGAAAATGTCACCATTAGGCTTGGTCCCAAAAAAAGAGCTGAGTCGTTTTCAATTGATACATCATCTATCTTATCCCAAGGGGTCGTCAGTTAATGACAGGATCATCAGTGATTTGTTGGCGGTGTCGTATACACCCTTCTCGTGGGCGGTACAGCTGGTAAGGGATAGTTGTTGGCAAAAGTCAACATTGAATCAGCTTTCCGCTTGCTGCCAGTGTACCCTTCCGCTCAGTTTCTGTTAGGCTGTCAAGTTGGCAGCCAATATTTTGTTGACTTGTGTTTACCAATTGGGTGAACAATCTCCTGTTCGTATTTTGAAAAGCTTAGTTTGTTTACACACACTGGGTGGTCGCGAACCGTACGGGTTTATCGTAACTGGTTCACTATCTTGACAATTTTTTTGTTTGTGGGTCCTCCTGGGTCGAAGTATTGTGTGTTCTTACTAGAAGAATTTTCATTGATTGCGGCATTGTTCGGAATCCTACTCGCAGCGGAAAAAACTGTCCTGAGTTTTGGGGTATACCGAATGACCCAAGGAAACTGACTGCCACGGTTAGGAGGATGCTGGATATGAAGAAAGTGACGCTCCGGGAAATGCAGTCGTTATTCGGGAAGTTGAATGTTGCCTGTCAGATCATTCCGATGGGGAGGATATTTTCAAGACGTCTATCGTTAGCCATGGCAGGGGTAGCGTGTGCTCATCATCACATCAGATTGTCGATGGAACATAAGGAAGACCTCAGAGTATGGTTGCTGTTCCTTTCCCATTTTAACGGGCAGTCGGTCATCATGTGAGTTCCGGTGCAAAATTCTGAGCTAGACCTTTTCACAGGTTCTCAGGATTTCGGTGCGTTTTTCCTTGGCCATTGGTGGGCGGTGGGGAGTGGCCTCGGGACTGGAATGATAGCCTCTTAAATAATCTAGCTTTCTTAGAGCTTTTCCTTATTGTGGTTTCATTATATTTATGGGGTGATAGTTTGCGGGATCAGCATCTGGTATTTCATTTGGGGGTGGTCCAGGCTTCCAATTCTACCTCAGCGTCATCACTGCCAGTGGTAAGGTTGCTCAGGAAGCTAGTTTTAAGATGCCTATCATTAAATGTATTTGGCAGGGCCCTACATATCCCTGGTGTATGTAACATTATAGCCAATGCTCTTTCTTGGTTTCAGTGGGAGAGATTCCGGAAAGCAGCGCCAGCGGCAGATGTGCAGAAAGCCCCCTTGGAGCTGTGGAATCTAGCATTCCAGGTATAGCTGTATTGGTGCGGAATTCATTGGCAAGGAGCACATGGGGAGCTTATAGCTAAGTATGGTCTGAATGGGTGGAATTTTGTAGCACTGAATAACAGCAGGGGTGGCAGGGGACTAGGGTTCAGTTTTTGTTAATCTTCTTAATAAAAAATCATGTACAGGGTATTTATTTTACTGACCTTACAAAGCTGTTATAAGCGTTAGCCTTTTATTTTAAGCTCCAAGGGGGGAAGACATTACAAATAATTTTCTGGTAAGGCAGGTAGTAAAGGGAGTGCGTAAGGACACTAGAAGGAGGGTGGAAGATAGGAGAAGGCCAGTTTCCTATACATTGTTAGAAAGAATAGTTAATTTATTGGGTACTGTTTGTGCGACACAGTATGAGGTTTTGCTGTTTGAAACGGCTTTCCTATTGGCTTTTTTTGGAGCTTTTCGAATTTCTGAGTTAGTGGCCCCATCGAGATCAGTCATAGGGGGGCTCTTATTGTCAGACATAACCGTTCATGACAATTATATTTTAATTCAACTCAGGAGATCTAAGACTGACCAGCTGGGCCTGGGTAAGCTAGTTATTATTTATGTTGTTTCAGGTAGAAGTTGCTGCCCCTTTGTAGGTATATGTGGTTATTTGGGTTGCCGGCCTTTGGGAGAGGGTTCATTTTTAATTCATGGAGATGGGTCCAGCCTGTCCAGGTTCCAATTTTCAGCAGTATTTAAGTCATGCATTTCAGCATTGAACTTGGATCCTGGACAGTTTGGCACTCTTTTAGAATTGGGGCTTCCACGGAGGCGGCTAGTTTGGGTATAGATGTTGATACTGTAAAAAAGATTGGGAGGTGGGAGTCGAATAGTTTTCGTTCTTACATTCGCCCTTATTTGCTGGTTTAATTTAGTTGTTTTTCAGGTTCTTCCATCCCTCTTTGGATCTTCGGACACTCATTTATTTATTGGGCTAGAGGAACGGCAGCAGTAAAAGCATTTGGGACTCAGCTGGGTTTCTGCCCTAAGTTACTAGACATAAAATGGTTGGGTGTCAGGGGTATGCAGTGGCATCAGTTGTTTCCCAATATAGTGTCATACGCCAGAGTTTTTGTGTCCCCTGGGGGGGTTGATTCATTTGGGGGGTAATGAGGGGTGGTTCCTTTAAAGGATTTAGTTAGGATGATGAAGTTGGATTTCCAGAGACTGATGGTTTTATTTCCTGGCCTAGTCATTATTTGGTCTGGTATTGCCCCGCAGCAAAAGTGGAGAGTAGCAATGGATTCGACTAGGCTCAATTTTTCCAGGATTAGGCTGAATAAGATAATTGGGTCCTTTGCTAGGCGAATGGGTGGAATTGTTATTAGGCACCGAAAATTAGAAAACGCAGATGCTCCTTTGTATTATGTGAAGGATGGAGTGCACCTGAACGAAGTGGGACTTAGGTTGTTTAATAATGCGCTTCAGGAAGGTGTGGAACAGGCCTTGCCTTTGCTGGTTGGCAGGGCTAGACGTTTGCCGCTGGCTGGTGGCGGGGTTGAGTGCTCTCGCTAGGTGGGAGCATATTTATGGTGTGGAGGATACACCTGGATTGGTGCAAGGTCTCCTGGGTGCGGGGTCCCTGGATATCTTAGATGGTTGGGCTCCCAGTTGGTAGGCGTGAGCATTCTCCTTCTGCATTTGGTTTATTTGTTATGCAAATAAAGTCTGTGGCCTGTTTATCTCACATTTGGTGTCTGTCTCTTATTTTGTGTTCTATGTGTAATTTGGGTAGTTCATAAAGAGTCACGTATGCTTAGGTCATATGTTATCATACTTCAGAGAGAGCCACCATTGTGTTGATTGAGCTGCTTTCTCAGCAGTGTATGTGTTAGAATCGCTGACCATATTGATGCAGCATTTGAAAACATTTGTATCTAGTACCTTTATTACCCTTTCTGGACGCAACCTTGTCGGGTTGAAGGGGTTTGTGGACCTCAATGAAGCTGGGAGATATACCATGTAGGGTCACCCAAGGTAGACAGGTCATAGCAGAGAGTTCAGACAATTTGCAGGCCACTGGAGAAGGAAATGGCAACCCACTTCAGTATTTTGGCCAAGAAAACCTTATGTGTTTCTAATTAGTGAGAGAGAAGGTGGTTTGAAAGTGTTAATGGTCTATTTAGAATCGGTTGTTGTTGTGGCTTAGTCGTTCACTCATGTCCGACTCTCCATGAAGCTATGGACCACAGCACACCAGGAACATCTTGTGTCTGGTTGTGCTTAGCCATAAGGTTTTCTTGGCAAAGATACTGAAGTGGGTTGCCAATTCCTTTTTCAGTGGACCACGATTTGTCTGACTTCTTTGCTATGACCTACCCATCTTGGCGTGACCCTGCATGGTATAGCTCACAGCTACACTGAGATACACGAGCCCTTTCGGAGTTTTCTAAGGAAGGCCCTTCTTAAATGGAAATAAGCTATAATGTTTTCTAAGAAAAAAATATATATATTAATACTGTTTGGTGCCATTTTATCTGGGCTTTTAAAGGGGTTCGGGAGTTTTCTGGATTTTACTAGGTGTATAATATCCCTGTGTATCTATTTACTTTTATGTCCTTTATTTAATTAAGAAGTAATTATAAGCTCGAAATTCAAACACATAGTCTCTGTATGGGTCTGACCTACTGCAGCATATGCAGACACAGACTCTGTAGGGCTGGTGTGCAGTGTAGTGTCCAAGCCTATCAAGGACTGCGTCTCTGCAGCATGTTGCAGAATGTTTTTGGGCAATGGTCACTGATTGGTTAGTCTTCATTCCCTGCAGTGGGCAGACCTATACAGGGACTATTTGTTTGTTATTTGGGGAGCATGAAAAAAATCCCCAATTAAACTCTAATAAACTTACCCTAAAGTTTGCAAATATCTTCAGGCAGTTGATTTTGAGAAGGAACACCCCTGAAAATCCAAGCTAAATTAGCATAACATTTATATTTAGTTGTTGCCAATCAAAAGCAGGTGCAACAATGTATCTGCTTCCCTCTCACTGAATGAGACAAAGCTGTTCAGGAAGCAGCCGTGATACTGACAACTCCGCACAGCTCATTGGCTAGGACGTTCTGCCTACATAGGTGTCTTGTGGGTGGAGCTCACACAAGAAATTTCAAATGTTCTTTGACTAACAAATATACAGAATTCCTCAATAAAATGATTTGATATGAGACGCCCAATCAGACAGAGACACAAATGTATATGGAAGTTTCCCTGTGTGTAACTGTTTCTGATCTAACACACATTACATGGAGTCATTCTATACACACACAGATTTACTTTATTATTTTTTTTACTTGGTTTCCACACCCCCAGAGCTGCCTACACAGGCACATGATACTAACCAATAGAAACACTGTATTCAAGTATGTTTTTTTACACTTATAATAACCTTCAAGCTAACAGCAGCACAGTGCAGAGATCCAGAACATCACTGCTGCTTCCATATGCTGGGTACAAAAGACAACACATCCCATGATGCTTTGCTGCAGAGACTGAATCATCAGATGCTGCAACAATGTTGTAGCTGCCCGATTGGACACAATTATGAATTTAGCCTGGATTTTCAGGGGTGTTCCTTCTGAAAAACAACTGCCAGAAATTTGCAAAAAAATGTTTTCCTACACCGCTAATTCTCTTCTATCAGATGCTTCATAATCCAGGAAACTTCTATAGAGCTTTAATCATTTTTCTATATGAATGAAATGTAGCAATGTATGAGTTGAGGTCAGCAAGAACATTAATCCAGTATTCAGTGTGGTAGCCAACACTAAATACCTAAGGTATTCCAGTTACACTGACTGCCAAACCTCACTCGTACAAATCTATGGCCTCATTTGTCTTCCTTACCCTGAATTCCTCACAAAATGGAGCTGTAGTCACACAACATTAATACCTGGAAACTGTAAACTCAGGAAATCTTCTCATGCACGTACATGCTTACAAATGGCGGGTTATGCCACTTAGGTTGACGTATGACCTGTTGGCTAATGGGTCACTTTATTAAGCCATTGAAGAATTTTCTAACGAGGGTAAAGAAATCTATAGAGTTCCTTAAAGGTAATTTACAAAGTCTCATACCCAACACGGATTTGGTTTCCTTTGACCGTTGACGTGGAGCCCTTCTCGATTCAGTCAACGGTTTATAAGGATTTTCTTTCCTCTCCCGCTCCATAAATTCTTGATGTGTTTTACTTGTCCTCATTGTGGTGGCTGCTGTTCCACATCTGGGTGATGAAAAGCCGAGAGGTAACGTCAGAAGGCGGCACTGAGGTCATAAGGAACGTGAGTTATCCGACAGCGCAAAGTTAAAACAACAGGTCTATGGGCGCAGCTGGATCTACCAGGCAGGTGCCCCCAGAGGGATGAAATCCTTTCCGAAATAGGAGTCTACGAGCAATTTGAATGGAGGGAAAGAAAATAAATTTTGGTCAACTGGAATAAATATCATGGATGTTCATTAAAAGAGACATTGCGAGTGGTGCCAAGCCAAGCAATGGTGTGAAATCAGTAACACTCATGAGAGGTCGTTCTTAGTTCATTCATAACTAAACCGTGAAACGCTCAACGCCTTTGATACCACAAGTGTCAGTAGCAATGTTTGAAAAGTGTAGATTTTAATGGCAGATTACTATAGGCTCATATAAAATGTTATTTCTACTATACGGCTTAAAGGGATATGGAAGGTTTCTGGATTTTGCTATAATTAAATTGAACATCGGTGCTCACATTTGAACATTTAAAATACATTTAAAAAATCATTTCCAGTTATTGCATTGCATTTTGGGAATCTGGGCAGGGACATGCATATGTGACCACAATGTCTTTTTAAGCAGATGCCTGCTGTATTACACAGCTTTATAGCATAGGATGGATTGACTTAGGAGCCCTACCAGATTATACTGGATATATAATATACCTGTGTATCTATTAACTTTTATGTATTTTTATTTTATTTATTTTACTGCAGAAAATCAAACTAATATTACCTGTTAAGTCTGCCCTCTGTAACTTATGAAGATACAGACTCTGCAGTACTTGCGCTGCTGTTTCTCATTCTAACCAATCAGTGACCATCTCAGCAACATGCAGCTGAGACATGGTCACTGATAGGCTAGGACGCTACACTGCACATTCAGGCCTACAGAGTCTGTGCCTGCATAAGCTGCAGTGGGCAGACAATACGGGGACTGTTTGTTTGATTTTAGGTAGTAGAACAGCTTATAAACACTTCTTAATAAAATAAAGTACATAAAAGTAGAAACACAGGGATATTATACACCTAGTAATATCCATATTCATTTAAGTGCACAAAGTAGTGGTCATACAATAGGATTTAATATATTTATTTAGTAACTGATTAGCAATAAATGAGATGGGAGACCACCTAGGAATACTAGGAGCTGTATGCTGTGGTCCACTGGAGAAGGAACTGGCAAACAATTTCAGTATCTCTGCCATGAATACCAAGTGGATTAGCATGGAGTGTTGGAGTAATACAGCTAAATATTCAGCATATTCTAATGCAAAATCAAATATTTTTGCATTACTATAATTGTTCCCACTACCTCTACTGGAAGTCTATCTCACTTACCCAGCAGCCTTCCTGTGAAGTAGAGCTTGTACTGGAAGAGAAGGGGTTATCCGTAACTGATGGCAGGCTCCAGATGTGAGTTGGTAATGTACCAGAGGGGAAACCTGTTTTGCACACTCCAATTGCACAGTCAGGAAATAATTTGATGCCGGCAGTTCCAGTGTCCACATATATTCTACTGACCATGATAAAAAATATTTACCCACATTATTTAAAAAAAAAAAAAAATACATTGACATTTCTTGTGTGTATCTGTCAAAGTTATTTTTGAATTACAGACACTGTGGGCCTCATTCAATTGCGATTTGGCCAATTGAATAGGGCCCTAAATAAGCACATAGCATATTTTTATTAAAGAAGTTTTTAGTTAGTGAAAACCTTGCTTTTGGATAGATGCTTGCTAACCAAAAACTTCTTTAATAAAAATATGCTATGTGCTTATTTAGGGCCCTATTCAATTGGCCAAATCGCAATTGAATGAGGGCCTGTATGTTTTAAGGAGAGTGATTTACTTTACTTCCTTAAAGGACATGGGGCCTCATTCTATTATCGGCCGCAGCCGTTGCGGGGCCGCAAGGACCGGCCGCAAGCTATTCTGCCATTCTATTCCCTTACGGCCGGGGATTCCGGCAGGCTTGCGGCCGGTGCCTTGCTATCTCTTGCGGCCGCTCGCGCCGGAGGAAAGCCTTTGATCTTAAACGGCCGCAAGAGATTTGCAATTCAATTGCTCCGGGAAACCTCTCTGCAAGGCTAAAAGCGAGCCGCAGTTACTTGCAGGAAAAAGGTCCCGCTAGCACCAATTAAGCACATAAAATAGCTCAAATAAAGCCATCCTGCACTTTTAGAAGACTATAAAGGGATTTTAGGTGTTAGAAAAAATAGCACATAATTATCCTGTACTCAAATCCGTAAAATATTTAATTTTTAATATCCGTAAAATATCCATGTAAAAAGTCCAGAGTGCTTGGAGCACTTCAGACACACCCACGCCGCAGCCGGCAAATAAACAGTTAATTTGAACTCGGGTTTGGGCAGATGTGCAAGCTTGAAAGTGGGTTCCTTTTAATCCTCATGTCCCCCAATATGATCCCTAGCATTTACAGAGCTGTACAGTGCAGGCTTGAATTTATTTTTCAGTTTTTATATTTCACAGATTACGGCCGGTTCCAAGATATGCGGCCGGCCGTAAAAGGAGATCCTTGCGGGGCCGTATAATAGAATCGCGAGTTAACTGAACCCCCGCAAGGAATCGCAGCCTTACGGCCGATTTACGGCCGATAATAGAATGAGGCCCATGGAATGCAATCCTTTTCTATTATGTGTTTAGTAAATAAATAGTACATTTGTGTTCACATTTGGATGTCAAAAAATATGTAAAAAAAAGATATTTCCTGCTCAGAATTTTGAGATATTTATTTTTAATATAATAAAATATTATAATAAAATATTATTACACTGCACTCTAGGAAACTGGGTGGGGACATGCAAATTAGTCCACAATGCATTTTCACTCTTTAATCCAATATTACTTCTTTTAAGTGTATGCTTGCTGTGTTATACAGCTTTAAAGCATAGTATAGATTATGGACAAGGTAGACAATGAAGATGTTTCATTCTTAAATGGATCTCATCAGTGTGGGGCTGGTGCCTAACTCATGCTATAGATTAACCATATCCTCATTTAGCTTGTGGTGAGCATAATAGTGATAGAAGCTTTTACCAGACAGAATGCAGTAAATAAATAGTACATTTGTGTTCACATTTGGACATCTAAAAATAAGTTAACAAACTGATTTCCTGCTCAGAATTCTGAAAAATACAGTTATCACACTGCACTCTGGGAAACTGGGTGGGGACATGCAAATTAGTCCATAATGCATTTTATTTTAGTCTATTAGTCTAACCAAGGAGACTTTCCTTGATTTTTGTATCATGTTTTACATTCAATTATAAATGATAATAAAATCACAAGGTTGTTGTAGTCCACAGATACTCATTTAACATATCAGAACAGAGGAGAAAAACCCATCAATTCCTGTTACAGTTTAATAGGGTACTTCAAAAAAGTATAAGTTACACCCATCATAATAATATAAAACTATGTATAATTACTATACTAGTAACTTGCCCGTCATAAATGACAGTGTCATATGTTATGCTCAGTTGTCTGTGCTGTCTCTCTCTGTGCTGTCTCTGTGTACCCTCTGTCTCTCTCTCTGTGCAACCTCTTCCTCTCTGTATGCCCTCTCTCTCTGTGAGCCCTCTGTCTCTCTGTGCCCCTCTCTCTCTCTGTCCGCCCTCTCTTTCTGTGCGCCCTCTCTTTTTGTTTGCGCTTTCTGTTTCTCTCTCTCTGTGCCCTCTGTCTCCATCTGTGTCTTCTACTAACTCTCTGTGTGCTCTCTATCTCTCTCCCTCACCCCTCTCTCTCACTTTCCTCTCTCTCTCTCTCTCTCCCCTCCTCTCTCTCTTTCTCTCTCTCCCTCCTTTTCTCTCTTCCTCCCTCCCTACCTCCCACTCTCTCTCTTACTCCATCATCTCTCTTCACCTCCCCCCTCTCTCCCTCTCTATCTCCCTCTCTTTCTCTCCCTCTCTTTTTCTCTCTCTATCTCTCCCTCTCTCTCTCCCTCCCTCTCCCTGTGCGCTGTCTCTCTCTCTGTGCGCTGTCTCTCTTTCATTGTGCCCTCTCTCTCTTTGTCCGTCCTATCTTTTTGTTTGCGCTTTCTGTCTCTCTCTGTGCCCTCTGTCTCTATCTGTATCCTCTCTACTCTCTCTCTCCCTCCCCCTTCTCTCCCTTCATCTCTCTCTCCTCTCTCTCTCTCTCCCTCCCTCCTTTTCTCTCTCTCCCTCCCTCTCTTTCTCTTACTCACTCTATCTCTCTTCCCCTCCTTCCTTCTCCCTCTCTATCTCCTTCCCTCTCTCTCCCTCTCTTTTTCTCTCCCTCTCTCTCTCACTCCCTCGCTGCCTCCCTCCCTCTCTCTCTCCTCCCTCCCTCTTTCCCCTCCCTCTTTCTCACCTTCCCTCTCTCCCTCCTCTCTCTCTCCCTCCCTTTGTCCCCCTCCCTCTCTGTCCTCTACCCTCTCCCTCTCTCTGCTACCCCCTCCCTCTCTCACTCTCCACTACTCTCTCCCTCTCTCTCCCTTTCTCCCTCTCCCCACACCGCACAGCATAGTTGGCGATTCTCCCAAGTGCAGGACAATCAGCGTGTGCAGAATGCATCGGGCAGGAGTTACTCTGTAACTATTGTAGGAGATTTTTACATTTCCCTATGCTCATCTATAGGGGTTTAAATCTCCATATTGCAGCCTCTAGTGCATACAGCATGATCAGCGGCTTCCTATTGGTCTGAGTGGTTGTGTGGCAGCTGGTCATTCTGAGCGCACTAAAAGATTATTTTTAAAAGATTGTGGAGTCGGTGTGGGGAGAACCTGTGGTGGCCTTACACTACAGAAGAAAAAATGCAAAACAAAATAAATTACACAGCAGGGGGCCCCCAGAGGGTCTTTTATAATAAACTGAAATAATATTTATTGTGATAGGATACATATTGGTATGGACAAAAATATATATTTCAAACGTTCAATCAAAGAATATTAAGGAGTGCTGCTTGCCTTATTTTCCCTTGCATGGATAAGTAGCCCAAAAATACCTGCACTTAAAAATATTTACATTTTGTTACAAATATTAACTAAGCTCTCTGTGTGGTTTATCTTATTGGATCTTATGATTATGGCTTACACTCATCCCACTTAAACCAAGTTGGTAAAATAATAATTAGCAACAGTGTGTTAAAAGCCATTGGTAAAAATGATAAATTAAGAAAATTGCCTCCTAGTGTGCAGCCAGCCCCTGGGATGCAGAATGGGAGAAATAGGATTATGAGTCGAGTGAAGAAGACATTGGTTTAATTTAAGAGGAAATACAAGGAAATGGAGCCTGCAGGAAAACTGTCTGCAACCCCCCCACTTCCGATATGTGAGACATGTATGTAGAACCATCCCTCCCTCATGTGGTTTCATGTTAAATTGGCTTGTCACAAATTGGGTGCGCTGGTGTTTCGTCTTTTATGGGGGTTCATCCATGGCATTGTTTTGGTGGGAGCTTTGGGTACCTCCCCCCTAAATGGTTGGGGTTTAAGCAAGTACCTGCTGTGTTTTATTAGATGCTTAAAAAAGTTGCGGCCTGTATTGTTACCTCCAATTGCACTGTCTGTCTCGTTATTTGTCCTTTTATTTTTGGGTTATGGGTGTCAGAGGTGACATCTTTGTAAGAAAGATCAAGAATACACAGGTCAATGGTTCATCACATATATAGTTATTATCAAAAGGCGCTCCTTGCCAGCAACGGCGGACATTAGGCCCGCAAATGCAGACCATCGCAAAGCGAGGAGCCACATTTGGGGAGGTGGAGGCTCCCACCGCTACCGCAAAATTTACGGAATTATCATCCGCAAATACGACCCGCGGGACTTACGACATTAGCGCCCGAAACCCGAGAACATTAAAACCACAAAAAATACACACAACAAATACATAACAAGCTTACCCACAGCAAGGGGGGGGGGGGGCACCCAGCACCTCTAAAAGTGAATTTACACCTGAATTTAAGTAGAAATTCAAGTGTTTAGACACCCGAAAATCCCCTAAGCGGGAGAATAAATGGCCACCGAAAAAAACGAAAATGAGGCTACAGGACCATATAATTGAACACAGTGGGGTCCACAGTTCGTTAACTGTTCCTGATGTGGTATAAGAAAATTACTTAAAGGCATATTTAAGTTTCCTGGGTTATTCAATTTCTGCAATTCTTAATCAAAAACCATAAGTAGCATATTTCATAAACCATTTTATTTTTATTATTTATCTAAAAATCTTTCTAATGATTATGTTGATGCCCCCAAGGGTGCCTACATAGACCCCTGATACCCCCCCCCCCCAATCAGCATGGAGCATTTGGGAATCGAGTATACCTCTTTATTAACCTGCTGTGTCAATAGGAGAGCACTGATGTCAGCTCCCTGCTGGGATGTGACCAGCCCACCTGCTTCCTGCTGCTGTGTGCACAGTAAGAGTCTTTCTCTGAAACAGCAGGGAGATACAGCAGAGGAAGTGCTGGCAGATATCTGCCCTTACAACCTCAGTTATTGGACTGAGCATGTCAGAAGCCACTGAGGTGAAGATTGTTACAATGTATTAGCCTGCTTCTGATTGGGCACAACTAAATATGAATTGTATGCTAATTTAGCCGGGAGGCGTACAACATCAAATGCAACTGCCAAAATCCATAAGAAATGTTTCTAACTTCAAAGTAAGCTAATTAATGTTTATTTTCGGGCTGTTCATGCAAAAAAAAAATGTTTTCAAACACTACTAATTCTCCTCTGTCAGTTGCATTTATAATCCAGGAAACTTAGATATGCGTTTAATATGTATAAAGAGAGAACCTAATATATTACAAGAAAGCTACCCGCCATATTAAAATAATCTTATATTCAAGCTTCCATACTATGTTTTTCAGCAGCTCTTTGCTTTTGAATATAGATATGAACGTTTTGTTCTGCCTTTTAAAAAGAAGTCTTAGCCTAATGTTTCAAACTAAAGGTAATGAGGCCAGATGTCCAAGTTTTATGGGCTAGTCCCTTTACCCCAATGAAACTTTTAGGAAGTGGCATTGTGTGTACGGTCTTTTTTCTTTCAGTAATTATTATTGCAAGCTTACTAGGCCTCTGCCCTCTTCCTGTCACGCGAGGCCTTCAGACTTCCAGGAAAATAAAGGCTTTCGGCCTATTAAATGTTAAGTAGAAAACAGTTGGGAAGTGTCTATGATATATGGAATTCATTGGGGGATGGAACTATAATTAGTTTTAATGATTTTCCTCCAGTAACAATCAAGCTTTAATGGATAAGTATTTCTTGGGAGCTAACAACTGGGTGGAACAGTGTAAGGAGGTCCAGGTCAAGGAGAGGTCCTGTAACCAGTCTATTAAAAAGGAACATGATCTGCATGGCTTTCCTTAAACATAAAGCTTTATATAAAGCAAAAGGAAACTGCCATGTTACTAGTTGTCAATAAAATGACAGAGGGGATCCCGTGCACTTTAATTTCAGTGCTTGCAAACCCTAGAAATCTGGACCTTTATTATTCAAGGATGTTATTGGCCTAGAATGCCCAACACACATAAAGTAAATTAACAAAAAAACAAGTATTTGGGGTAAATGAGGTGCCGCTAATCTGACATTTTTTTAATGGAACACTCTAGTACTTTACCGATAATATACTCTTTTAAAAACTAGATAAGATATTTTAGAATGTCAAATAAATTCATTTATTACTTTTAATGTAATTACCGTACTAGTAACTTGCCCGTCAATAATGACGGTATAATATTGTCTTAAAAAGTGTGTATTCTGTCCTTTTGTGCGCCATCTCTCTGTGTACTCTCTCTCTCTGCGCCCTCTCTCTCTCTCTCTCTGTGCGCACTCTCTCTCCGTATCTCACTCTCTCTCCCTCTCCTTCTTCCCTCTCCTTCTTGCTCTCTCCCCTCCTTCTCGTTCTTGCTCTATCCCCTCCCTCTCCTTCTCGCTCTCTCTTTCTCCCTCTCCTTCTCTCTCCCTCTCCTTCTCTCTCTCTCTTCCTCTACTTCTCTCCCTCTCCTACTCTCTCTCTCCCTCTCCTTCTCTCTCCCTCTTCTTTTCACACTCTCTCCCACTCTCTCTCCCTCTCTCTCCCTCTCTCTCCCTCTCATACCCTCTCTCTCCCTCTCATACTCTCTCTCTTCTCACTCTTTCACTTTCCTTCTCTCTCTCCCTCTCTTTCTCTCTCTCTCTCTCTCTCTCTGCATCTCCTTCTATCTCTCTCTCTCCCTCTCATACTCTCTCTCTCTATCTCTCTATTCCTCTCATACTCTCTCTCTCCTTCTTACTCTTTCACTCTCCTTCTCTCACCCTCTCCTTCTCTCACTTCCTCCCCTTCTCTCTCTCTTCTCTCACTCTCCTTCTCTCTATCTCTTTCTCTCTCCCTCTCCTTCTCACTCTCCTTTCCCCCTTCTCTCTCCCTCCCCCCTCCTTCATTCTCTCTCCTTCCCTCCTTCTCTCTTCCTCCCTCTGCCCCTTCGGCACCCATTGCGAGCCTTGTAATGTGCGGCCTCTGCGCCATTACAATGTGACACAGGCCATCTGATAAATAGTGACCAGGAAAAGGCAGATGAGCTTAATAGGTTATTTTCTTCGGTATACACAAGGGAGGTACCAGTGGTTGGGACACTGCAACAAAATGGAGAAAATTATGTGCTTTCCCTCCAGAGGGTTTCCATAAATTAGTGAAATGGGCATCTAAATGGCAGATGGGATTTAAAACAAATACATGTAAAGTTATGCATCTGGGAAGGAAAGAAAAATCCATGCAATTTATAATCTTAATGGAGCAAATATAGGGATATCAGATATTGAAAGGGATTTGGGAGTGCTTGTGGACAACCACCTAGGTAACAGCGCTCAAAGCCAAGCAGCAGCTGCAAAGGCAAATACAATATTAGCATGTATTAAGAAGGGTATAGAAGCAGGGGAAGCAAATATAATTCTGCCACTTTACAAATCTCTAGCATGACCACATTTGGAATATGGAGTACAATTTTGGCACCACTTCATAAAAAGGACATTTTCAGAGCTGGAAAAGGTACAGAGGAGGGCAACAAAACTAATAAGGGGAATGGAGGGGCTAAGTTATGAAGCAAGACTAACCAAATTACACTTATTTTCTACAAAAAAAGGTCTCTAAGAGGGGATATGATTATCTTATATAAATACATCTAGGGTCAATATAAGGCTTTTGTCACGGGAACATAGAAGCAAAAATATTTCACCTTAAAGAAAGAAAAGGGTTCTTCACAGTAAGGGTGGTTAATCTGTGGAATTCTCTACCAAAGGAGGTGGTGACAGCGGATTTGATAGATAACTTTAAAGAGGGATTGGATATATTTCTGAGTAAAAAGGGCATTCAGGGTTACCCTGGTTAATTAGAGAGTAAGTATTGATCCAGGGAGGAATCCAACTGCCAGTATCTGGGGTCAGCAAGGATTTTTTTTCTTCCCTTTTGAGACAATTGGCAAAGTTTTACTGTTTTTTTAAATTTCTGTTTGCATCCTCTGGATCAGTTAACAATTAACAACCTGCAATGTTATCTGGCAGATATACCCCATTACCACCCTTATCAAGTACTCTGAGCCGCATATTACTATACTAAAATGCACAAAAACAACAGGAGCCTCACATTAGCACTCTGAGCCGCACATATAGGAAAATCAGAATCAATTATAAATATTTCAGAAATGATTTACTATAGAGAAAAACTGCTAGCACAATGTATATTCAGTTTTTATGCTATTTAAAATGAAATCAACTTCCTTTAATGGTGTTCCTTTAATATATATAAAGCAAAAGCATAGAGGACTACGTTTTAGAGCAATATAAATAGAAATTGTTCTATACAAGGCAAAGCAACAATTAAAGTTCTTTTGGAGCCGTAGCCTGTGGGATCAAAACCAGAATTGTGGGTAAAGAATGTATACTATTCTATTATTAGGTAAACATAAGAAATATTGGTGTTAAAACTTTTCCCATTCTCATTGTGCAGATAGAATCCTCCTCTGCATCTCTGGAACCAGATCAACAGAAACCAAAATGGTAGATTCCACTGCAGCAGAAATATAGGACTGGAGTGCTCATTATTAATATTCTTTGATTCAGACAAAGCACAGATTCTAAAAAATACCACAACTCTCATTTGATACGAATGTAAGTGGTAAACCAATACTTAATATACCAAATCTTAATGACACAATGTAAAGTGCTCTACAATATGTGGCGCTACTTGTCAGAACTCTATAATATATAGATTGTATATGTTCAGTTTTCTTCCTGCTCCGCCATCTTTATTAATTAGAGTTTGGACTATAAGTTTGTAATTTGTGATCCATGTTTTTTTTACAACGTTGGATTTAGGAAATTGGTAAAATCTGCAAAATTGCTTTAAATTTCCAGAATTTTTTTCAACTGCGTACAAATGTAACTGCTGGAAAAGCGATCACAGACAGGAGTATTATTGTGTGTGCGGATTGATTTTAAGTTCATCACTACTTTAAAGAGTCCACTGTATTTCAGGAAGAACCTCACATGTTTGTGAAGGAATCAATAAGCTAATAACAATAGCAGCTGTGTACTAGGGTGTATAAGGTCCCTATAAAAATAATTTGATTTGTTTCATGTGTGTAACTAATCTCAATGTGCACGTGTGGAGTTAGATTACATGTGTGTATTGAGATTGGTTTCAAGTAGGTTACAGCTTAAGAAGCTGTTTTCCAGTTACCTCTTAGACGGCAGAAATCCCCAACAGATTTTCTTCAGGTCCACGTAAAAGGACATAGTTATGTTATTAGGAGTCTGCTTCTGGTACCTCCTTGTTTGTTTAGATAAAATGTGTTGTGTCGTCCAGTCGTGTCTGACTCTCCATGACCTTGTGGACCGTAATATAGCAGATACATCTTTATGTCCATGGTCATGCTGATCCACTTGGTTTTCCTGGCAGATATACTGGAGTAGCTTGCCAGTACCTCGTGGTGTGCCCCAGCATATATCTCCTGGTATTTCAAGCAGGAACAAATCTAGTAATGGCCCAGGTGGTGCAGTGCATCAGGGCCCTCCTCTGGGTGGTCCACTGCTGTGTAATTTTTACTTATTTTTTGCTTTTAATTTTTCTGTAGTGTAGGGAACCCCTCATTATGGCCCACCTGACCCTCCCCTGGGCCCCCCTATGGCCCCCTGGGTGTCCTTGGCCGCACACCCCAAGGCCAGAAATTGGGGCATGCTTGTTTCAAAAAGAGCATTTCTACTGAAGCTCCATAGGTGGCAGTGTGGAGCAGTTCAGCATGCTGGTGATGTGTACATGGGCATAAGAGCCCTAAATAATTTGGAGATAAAATTTAAAGAGACAAAAAAAATTACATACAATAGTGGCACACTTTTCAATATAAACAAAATGTGTTAGAATATCAAAGAAATTGTACTTTTCTACCACCAATGGAAGCAGTGATCTGGTGCAATACAGATTCTCCATCAATTCTAATGGTATCAGTCCAGGTCCAAGCATGGATGAATGATGAACTGCTCTCCTGAAGATTTTGAGAGACCTCCCCGCAGTGAAAATCAGTTTGATGGAAAAAAAAAAAAAAAACCATAATATTTGGTTAAGTAACTTTTGATTATTTTAATGCATGCATAAATACTGTACTTACAAAACATAACAAGCTATTACTTAATACTAAAAATGGTCAATTATGTGGCATAAAACATACGTAGAACCTCTTTTTTAAATGTATGTATTATGGCAGATAATTGTCTTGCGTGTTTGTATTACAATAACCTAAACTTACTTTTCTTCACCCTCTGACTGTTGGCCTACCCCAAGGTTCAGACCTAGCCCCCTTTCTATTATCATAACACAGGCTTCCTCTCTCCTCACTATCATATTACTGTATAACACAGGCTTCCTCCCACCTCACTATCATATCACTGTATAATAAAAAATGTCTCCCCCTCACGTCCCTCTAAATTTCATCACTACATGATACTTTACCAGGGGAAAATTCTAGGTGTGAGTGTAGGTGGGATATGGGTGATGAGGGAAAAGAAAGCAAGATGGGGAAAAGTGAAGAGTGGAAAAAACTGAATAAAGAACAAAGAGTTGGAATGATATGAATAAACTGAATATATTGAAAGTAGTAAAGAAATAAATAAATACAAAAGTCAGGTATTGTGGTGCAAAAATACATGCCTGAAAAAGTATACTCCATTTTTAATTCCAATGTTGTGTATACCTTTGTGCAAATACTCTTGCTGCTACTCCTGCCAGGTACCCTGAGTCCTTTTTCTCCATTGCATTCTCCCAGCGTTGTTAAAAAGGGTGAGAGTCAAAGGCTCTCTTGTATCAAAGCTTTCCTTGGGATAGACAAACTCCGGTAATGCATTATTAAGTTTAATTTCAGCATTTTGTGTGTCCACTATTCATTATAATCTACGGGGGTTTGTCCCACCTATCACCCCAGTTTCTATACCCGTGGATGTGTATCAAGGAAGAAGGTAAGAGAACAAGGACTCCAAAGTGACAGCAATGTACAGGGGTGATGGGTTCTGTGAGGGGGAGCAAAGGAAATAGGGATACGTGCTATGTAAAGTGGGTGCTGAGTGGAAGGTTTGGTGCTGTGTGGGGATGAATGCTCAAAGGGGTAGCTGCTGACAAGGACTGGGTACTATTAAGGGATGGATGCTAAGATGGGTGGGTGCCTTGTGGGACGAATGTTGAAAAGGACTGGGTGCTATGTAGAGATAGTATACATATAGAGAGGGGAGCTGTTATGGGAAAGGGTCCTGGTAACGGGGGTGGCAAAACGTAATAAAATTTAATTAATTAAATAATTTAAAATAGATGAACTGCAACTCTTTTCCCCATTCTTATATTGAGAATCTAAAGTGAATTATCAATTTCATCGCAAACATATAAGAACAGTTCAATTGTAGAACAAGACAATTGTAAAAATAAAAGCTATTCTTTTAATCTGTATTCGCTGCCAGTAAATATAGTGATGAATATTAACAATCTGAATAAAAAATATATAATTATAACTGAATAATTTTTTAATTATGACTTTTTTACCTGAATTCTTTTTTTTTTATTATTTTACGTAAATAATTAAAACAGAGAATAATGATATTAAATTAGAATCATTTTTATTTTTACAAAAATATAAAAAATCCTTTATATCAAAATTAATACTAAAAAGAAGTAAATATGGAGAAAGAAAATATATAAAAAAAGAAAATGATGAGTTTGCAACTGAAATAGTTACGGTTGTTTTGCCTATACGGTTGAAATAGCCTTGCCAATAACTTTTGTAAGTCAACAAGAAAAACAATGTTATTATACACTGGAGGGCTAATGTGGTTATCATCAAGTCATGTGAAGTCTACTTTAGTTTGTTGAAACTTTGTTTTTGTGGTTATGTACGGCATTTATCATATTACCGATATTTCACGTTCTCCCCTTGTGGTTTCATGTTAATACGTAGAGTGGCCCAAGTGTAGAGTTAGCAGAAGTCAATCACCTCCAGTTCATTTAAACCTGAGACATTTCCAAAGCCCGGCAAGTGTTTTCTTTAAATAAGATATTGAGGCACTGTTCCAGTTCTCCGAAAACTTCATGACAGCTACTCGAAAAAGTTAGTTCAACTAAAACAAACTCAGAGCTCATTTCAACAAGCAATGCAAACATCTAGGTTTTCTAACCTCTCTGGCAGTGATTTCATTATAGATAAAGGTCAGAGACTCTCCGAATAATGTTTTTTTTACTTATTTTTTTTTTAGCAGATGCTTATACTATAGATTTTCTAGATTCTCTGAAAATTCAACATTACTATAATTTAAAGAGTCATTGGAATATGCAATAAACGACCCATCAAATGTCATATTTATTGTATATTCATTTTAAAAACTTGGTAAAATATTTTTAGAACATAAAATTAATTAAATCAATAAAAGAATAAACAAATATTTTAGGGTTGTTTAGCCATTCAGTGCTGTACGACTCTACACGACCCTATGACCACAGCATGCCAGGCACATCTATCAGCTACTGCACCTCTGAAGAACCTCAAGCTCATTTTCTTTGTTTAATGACCTCATCTATCTATCTCCGCCTCCGCTATCCCCTTCTTCTGGTGCCTTCAGCAAAGTCTTCTCTAGGCAATCCTGTCTTCTCATGATATGGACAACATATTCGATTTTCAGCCTCATGATCAAACCTTCCAGTGAACGGTTTGGCTTGATTTCCTGTAGTATTGATTGATTGGATCTTCTTGCAGTCCACAGCCATAAATTCTTAGATATACTGCAGCAGGGACCGCCATATTTGTTGTTGTTTTCTTTTTTGCCAACCTGATTTGTAACCTGAGAGGGGATCTTCCATATCATATATTTTTGCTAATGAAAGGGCTCGCTCATTAGAGTGCACACTTTAATAACTTTTATACAGTATATATATATATATATATATATATATATATATATATATATATATATATAACAACTTTGAGTCTGGCTAACAACATAATTAGTCAGGGAAAAAGCCATTCGGCTGGTTCCTAATAAGAATAAAAAATTAAACCATCTGGACCCTGGCGGCATCCATTATACATTGGTGGAAGTGTTGTTGTGAGATGGAGATTATATTTCTGCAGAGCTATAGTTACAACTACTGATGCAAACTTTCTGCTTCAGGGTCTGTAAGAGGGAGGGGGAGTGGTAGCAATTTTAGTCTGATCCAATTATCTAACAAAGCACTATGACTTCTCCCTGCTAAAAGGACAAATCGCTATTTAATTGCTACAATTCCCCAAGCCCGCAATTGTTTTCACACCCGAAAATGTAGAAGAAATTCCTACGAGTGCTAGAGAGGACCTGCAAGGGGGTTAAACACCTATTTGTAGCACTGTAAATGCAAATAAAAAAATCATTACTGCACTGTAAATAACGGGGAAAGTGATGACATAAATTAGAATTAATTGTACAACAGTCTTAAGCCCGCAAATCGGCAGTAAAAGAAAATGTATATTTATGTGTCATTTCGGGGTTATATCGATCTCTGGAATCAATGAGTTAATACATATCAGGCTACCCGCATGGACTAGAACAGTATTGGCATTCATTTTTATTCATTTTGATTTTGAGGGTTTGCGAGTCCCATCGCATATTGGAACCTCGAACCTAATTGATTAACTTGTAACTTCCATGTTTTTTTGCTGTAATGATGGCGGCCTCATTTTCTATTGGCTGTTTTGAAATGGGAGGTTACGGTTTTGCTTAATTGATCATATTCCCGCCCTGAACTGCTATGGACCAGTGCATGGTTTACAGAGTCGGCTTTAGGCCCCTAACTTGCGGGCTCCTTTAATTGAATAGCTTCGTAATCAGAGACGGGAGCCCGCAGCACGGCCGCACACATACAGCCTGTACCCTGCAAGAAGCCGACTTGCAATTGAATCGGGCTCTTTGAATGTAGAGAAAGCTTCTATTTACATAATGGAAACTACAACTACCAGAGTTTTCAACAGGACTAATGTAAAGCTCATTAGTTTATGAAAACACTGAAAAAGTTTTTTTTTTTTAATCAGATTTTTTTAAGACATATAGCGGTTCTACAGTTCATGCCAAAAGAAAAAATTCTGAGCTGGACTTGGGCGGAGAGGGCTTGGGTGGGGAGGACAGAGAGAAGTCAAAGTGCTTTGTTAGATAATTGTATCAGACTGAAATTGACACCACACCTCTTCCCCGTTACAGCAGAAAGTTTGCATCAGTAGGTGCAACTACAGCTCTGCAGAAACATAAAACATAAACACCATCTCACAACAAAACTTCCATCAATGTATAATGGATGCCTCCAGGGTCCAGATGTTTCAACTTTGTTTCTTCTTAGAAACCAGCTTAATGGCTTTTTCCCTAACTAATTATGTTGTTAGCCAGACTCAAAGTTTATATATATATATATATATATATATATATATACATATATATATATATTCATTATACAGTGGCCCTTTGAGGAGGTTAGAATAACTGCACTCCCAGAATGATCTTGATTAAATTATTTGCAGCATTTTTTAGTGCTCCCAGGGATTTACACATTGCCAAAAATCACTACTGAGAGCTCCAAATGATTGAGAAAGAGAAAAAGCTGACTAACCCCCCAGGAATTAAACAATTAGCACTAGGCAGAAGCCCAATGTAAGGAGGAATCTGTGTATTTTATAATATTGCATAAAAATAAAACCAGGGTAAAAATACAACTTTTTTATTATTTTATTATTTTGAATGTAAAATAGTTTTTTGCAAAGGTTTAAAGCGAGTACTCTTCATGTTACCTGCAGAAAATGTAGAGAGTGTCAGTGTCTGTTTAATTAATTTTAAAATAATTTATGCAGTAAGGGTACAAAACATCAGTCCTGGAGTAACACAGGGCAGGATTTTAGGATTTTTCTATGTCATTCTGTGTCGCCTGTTCACAGTAGTGTTGTTGCCTATGTTTTTTTTTTTTTTTAACTCATACTTTCAATATTGTACAGTATTATAAATATATAAACTTGCCCGTCAAAAATGACGGCAATAAAATGTGAATCCTGGCAATGCTGTTTGCCACACAATGAGAGCCTCTCCACCTCTACTTTACTGGCCTCAGACTCATTGCAAGTCTCTCCCTCAATTTACTTCCTCCCTTGTGTCTCATTTTCCCCCTCCTCTCTCTCCCTTGTGTCTCCTTCCCCCCCTGTGTTTTTACCCCCTCTCCCCCTGTGTCTTTCCCATTGTCCCCCCCGTGTCTCTTTCCCCACCTCTCCCTCCCCTGTGTCTCTTGCCCACTCTCCCTCCCCCCATTTCCCTCCCCTGTGTCTATTTCCCCTTCTCTCCCTCCCCTGTGTGTCTCCCCCTCCTCCTCTGTGTCTCTTCCCCATCCTCTCACTCCTTTTTGTCTCCCCCCTCACTCCCCTTTGTCTCTCCCCTCCTCTCGTACCCCTGTGTCTCTCCCCTCTCCTGTGTCTCTCCCCCCCTCCTATCCCTCCCCTGTGTCTCTCCCCCCTCCTCTCACTCCTTTGTGTCTCCACACCGTCCTCTCACTCCTTTGTGTCTTTGTTTTGTTTTGTTTTATATAAATGTTTTATATAAATGTTTTATATAAATGTTTTAACTATGTTAATTAATTATTATTCCTCAATATAATTATTTTATAATATTGACATAAGCTCCCACAGTAGCAAATTCCCAGTTGGTGAGTTGTCCCCTTTTTTTCCTGTTCTCCCTCATGAGAGGTGATATCTTGCACGGCTTTGACCTAAGGGCACATGCACAGGGCAGGGCTACACACTACAAGTGTCTCATGCTGGTAACAAGTAGCGACATGGTGTATGTCCTAACAGCATGAGATACCAATAGTGTGAAGCTCCTTACTTGTTGGTATGGCTTAGGTCACAGCTGTGCAAGATGACACCTCTCATAAGGGAGAACAGGAGGAAAGGGGGAGACTCTCCATCCTCTCACATTGCTGCTCTATGCTACCGGGTAAAGTGTGTCATGTAACCACAATAATTGTTAAAAAATAGGGATTTTCCCGCTAAACACGTGGCAATTAACAACTTAGACATACTGTAATGTCATTCATTTGGAAAAAGCAAGGCATTTATTAATATTATCCTTTATTTGGAATGAGCCAACATATTCGTTATACAGGGTGGATACAAGTCAAAACAAACTTGACAAATTACAAAAGAATGGAAGGTCCTGTTATTGAGTTTAAAATGAAGCATACAAAGGGCCTCATTCAATTGCGATTTGACCAATTGAATATGGTTCTATTTAAGCACACAGCATATTTTTTTACAGAAGTTTTTAGTTAGTGAACTTCTATCCAAAAGCAAGGTCTTCACTAACTAAAAACTTCTGTAAATAAAATATGCTCTGTGCTTATATAGAGCCTTATGCAATTTGGCAAATCCCAATTGAATGAGGCCCAAAGTGCTTACCATAAAGAACTTAATAAGATTGAAAACTCACAAACTTGCAGTCTAGAGGGTATGGGTGAGATATAGAATGGGGGGTACAAAGCATTGAGCATATTAAGGCTGAAGGTGATAGGCTTCTTTGAACAGATGAGTTTTTAGTGACAACAGGACAACAGGCCTGAAAGGTGGCGTGATGATGGCATTGTCAACAGTGAGATATGTGAGAAGTGGAAGGTATGGAAGTGGGTGGAAGATTAGGAGCTCTGTCTTTGACATGTGGAGTTTGAGTTGACGGGCGACATCCTGGAGGATATGCTAGAGAGGCAGATGGCCTCTTGAGCTAGAGAGAGGGGGACAGTTCTGACGCAGAGCTTACATAGTTAAGGGGAAACAGGGAAAGAATCCTTTTTAATGCATTACATATTTAAGATTATAAAAACATTGGAGAAATATATTAAATAAATATATTAAAGGCATATCCAAATTTCCTGGGTTATTCGATTTTTGCACTCTTTATGCAAAAAGCACCATTTATGTATGCAGCACATTTCATTTCATTCAAAACATTTTATTTTTTTATTAATAAAATCCCTCTAGTGATTATGTTGACACCCACCAGGAGTGTATACACAGGACCCTGATCCCAACCCAATCAGCATGAAGCATTAGGGGAGCATTTTTTTAACTCATTACACACCTTCTGTGCCTTCCTCAGACAATAGAAGAGCACTGATGTCAGGCCTGGAGTCAATGCTAGCATGTGCTTCCTGCTGCCCACGCCCTTCACCACAGACATACTACATGTCCCAGGCTGCTTTACAGCATAAACAGGAACCCAAGAGTTAATTCAAATGTTTCAGCTAACCTGATTGGCCAAAACAAATTAATTTTAAATTGTATGCTATGTTAGCCTGGGTTTGGCAGGTGTTAATCCTAATTACAAGAAATTTTGCTAACTTCAAGATAAGTGTTTAAATGTTTATTTTGGTATTTTCTCATGCAAAAAAAAATGTCTCTGTACACTATTAACTCTCCTCAATCAGATGCATTCATAATCCAGCAAACTTATATATTCCATTAATGCTCTGAATATCTAATGCTGGAACAAGAGGTGCTAACTTGGACCATGGTTCACAATTACCTGAATGTATCAAATGGCTTTACAGGACGAACTACACCACCAGTGCAGGTGGTACAATACTTTGGTGCCCTTCTTTGCAGGGGGGGGGGGGGGGCTATCTATTTTTTTCTTATATATTTTTTTATTTCTACCCAGATATGCCCTGTTTGTGAGGTACTGCTCGCTGAAATTCCTAATCCATATCGCAAGTGGTAACGGAAAACGGAAATATGGTGGCGATTAAGTCCAGATATTTATAAATTAAAATAAACTAAATAAACTAAATATCTAGCATATTTGAAGTGCCTGGGCCTCAGTTGATTGTATTGATTTAGAAGGATATGGAATTACAATCTGACATGTCTGCCATGTTTTAAAACGGGCTGAATAAATTAATACAAGTAGAAGTATATAAACCTCTAAGAATAATATACTAGACATTATCTCACATAATTCCTTCCTATGACAATGTTCCATTGAGCTACCCATTAGGTATCATTAAATGTCCATTAAAATTCAACTTTAACATGAACAGGATGCATGAGCGTAATAATGGTGCCATTCTGGATTTCAACATCAAGATACTATTTGCACAGGGGAAAAAAACAGTCCATATGTACAGTAATAA
This sequence comes from Discoglossus pictus, assembly GCA_027410445.1. Classification (NCBI taxonomy): domain Eukaryota; kingdom Metazoa; phylum Chordata; class Amphibia; order Anura; family Alytidae; genus Discoglossus; species Discoglossus pictus. The sequence continues at coordinate 459,914,279 of CM050164.1, forward strand.
ATACACCTATTGATTTTATTTGATATAAAAAATATATAATATATGTATTTTGATAAAGAGACAAGCAAGCAGTATATTGTAAAATATTAATCTCACATTGTTATACATGGTATATCTAATATTCAGTGTAGAAAATGGACATGAAATTCATATATGTTTTTATATTTCCAGAATTAATTTAGTGAATAAATAGTACACATCTAAAGCAAGTTGTTTTCTGCTCAAAATTCTGAGAAATACAGTTGTTACACTGCATTCTGGGAACCTGGGCAGGGACAAATGTGCCCACAAAGGCTTTGCTCTTTAATCCAAATACTATTTCAAACATGGCTCCTTTTAAGCATATGCCTGCTGTATTACACAGCTTTAAGCAAAGCCCAGGATGGATTATGTACAAGCCAGGAAACCCACCCACGGACAGCTGTTTCGAGGTTACTGTCTCTCATCAGTGTGGGGCCGGTTTCCAGCTTGAGTAGTAGATTTTGTGGGGAGGTAGTTTACCACAATAATCATTTAATTTATGGTGGGCAAAAGAGCGATAGAAGCCCTCAACCGTACAGTAGTACTGTTAATAAATAGTACATTTGTGTTAAACTTTGAACGTCTAAAACAAATTAAAAAACTTGTTTCATGCTCCAAATTCTGAGAAATACAGTTATTATACTGTTTTCTGGGAACCTAGGCAGGGACATGCAAATGTGCCCACAAAGGTTTTTCTTTTTAATACTAAATACCCTTTCAGACATGGCTCCTTTTAATTTAAATTAATTATTTTAGAAGAGCAGATTTTAAACATTATAAAAGCTTTGTGAATGAAAAATCCCTGGATACACTGCTTTTACAAAAATAATACATTCTACAGAAGCAATAACTAACATCAACTGCTCAAAAAACCCATAGAGCCAACCAATGTCCACATTTACCCCCATCATATGCCAAAGTCAGTGCCCTGATCTCAAGATCTCGACCAACAACAGCCGCCATTTATCCAATACCTGCTTCCATAGAGCTACCACCACTCATAAGCCCCTATCCGATTCTTCTAGTCCTAGTAGTTACAGACCATTTCTCTCTTTGCACCTCCTCTACTCCCATATATCCAACTTTCTTGTGTCCAATTCACTACACTCCTCCCCACTTCATCGTAGCTTTCAGTCCTTCCATTCCAAAGACCACATTCATCTCTGTTCACAACGACATGGCATCCCAGGATGGACTCTCCTCCATCCTCACCTTTCTTTATCTATCATCTGTATTTTACAGTGTCCCACTCAGTATGAAATGTTGGCATCACATTCAATCCTACCCTCTCTCTGACTAATCATATATCCTTGGTCACTTAACCTGCCAGTTCAGCCTCTACTATATCAGCAAAATACGCTCCTTTATCACTACTTCTGCAATAAAATTACTAATTATTTCATCTCATTCCAAATGATACAAAATATGTGGTAGCTTTGCATCATAATTTGCTACTACATGTTGTTAGTTTGTGAAGTTTTTCCTAAATTACCTTTAATAGCAATAAATATTTAAGCTCTAAAACAAGTTCCAGAGATAGATGGACCGCTTTATATCTCTCTCCTTTCAGTAATTGTTGGTTTTTGTTGCTACAATACATTTTCTTTCCATGTCTGGGTCACATTAAACTATTAATGGGTTGAATGAATGAATACAACGATATAAACTCTTAAGATTAATATTCTAGACATTAATTCCTGCTCATGGCAATGTTCCAAAGAGCCATCCATTAAGTATCATTATATATCTATTAGAGTTAAGTTTAACATAACTCGGATCTGTACATTAATTTAATGGTGGTACAATTCTGGTGCTTAAATGAATATACCATATGTACATTTATAAATAAAAAGGCCCATCCATTTTTATTAGAATGTATGCTTGCTAAAAGAATTGCAAAACAAGTTTAATATATAGATCCCAAACAAGCCATAAACTATAAAACACTGATTTTAAAAGGATATTTTAAAAACTTACGGTACATTAACTGAACATAAAAAGAGTTCCAAATATGGTTCATATATAAATAACAATCGTATTATCTATTGAATGGTGTACAGTAAACTTGCATAGACGTTTGTAGTATTTATTTGTTAATTAACCTTTTTTGATTCACCAACCAAGCATGGTCTGTTATCTCTTTCTTATCGGTTGTTATTGCCAATAGGCCCTTGGTGGTCTCTCTCTGTTGTTTTAAGTCTAAAGGCATATACAATTGATAAGAATAATCATGTGCAGAACCTAGGAAGTAAGCTTAATTAGCCTAGTAACTTAATTAGCCTAGCCTAATAACTATTAAGCAAACTGTACTTATAAAAAATGTTGTTAGCTGCATAAAAAAAATGGAATAAGGGATACACCTCAGGGGCGGAGCTACAGCCTTTTCTGGGGGCCCCAGTGCAGTCTATTTTTTTATATATAATTTCTGTAGTGTAGGGCCCCCAAGGTCCTCCATTTACTCGCTCCACCACTGGTACACCTACAGTTAGAATCAAAGCAGTGTGCGGGGTGGGGGGATAAGAGTTGTATAATGTGTTTCAGTATATTGTACAGACTATTTTTAACATTTTGAGTGATTAAGAATGAATGTGATTAGCTGTTTATCACAGCTCCCTTCACAGCATTCATTAAGGATAATGTACTGAAATTATATCTACCACGCATACGTTAAACCTCCGCCCTCATTTGTATTTTGCAGTATTTGCATTTACAAATGCACTGTAATCTTATTTTAATAGTAGCAAGCGAGTTATAAATATTTCAACCTTGTGGCTTCTATTAAAATGGGAATACAATAAAAACAATTAAATAATAAGTATTTCTCACTGATTCTTATAACACTTGGAGTTAGGGAACTTTTTCATACACCAGACACATTTTTAACATTTTGCTACGTATTTAAGTGTAATTCCTATAAACGCATTTAGATATACATATAAAAAGAAAAATTGCTTTTCTCCCATACACAG